>JAOTIZ010000002.1:15122819-15137688 GCA_027123425.1 Erythroxylum panamense | reverse complement strand
ATTCAAATATAAGTAATAAGCTCGATTTTAAAAATGAGAAAAAAAATTCTTACATATCAAGTATCCATCGTGACCTTATTATAATTTTGCTAGAAACATTATATAAATTGTATTGCCACCTATAAAATACTCCAATCATATATTTCTTCTCAACATGTTCTATTTCATTTGAGTTAAAAATCATTATCTCTCTTACTTCCGGTTACATGCAATACCACCACTGATACTTATTTTAAAATACATTCATGAAACTTACAAATAGAAGCATATTAAACTTTGAATTATTATCTTAATTAGACCTTCACAAAATATTCGTTGCTCATAAATAAACATAAAAGAAATATAGATACCTGATTAGTTATACATGTATTAATGTCAAACTCTATATCTTGATCAATATTTCTTCTATAGGCAAAAGGTGTAACTTTAACCATTATTTCATAAAATTACAAGTTAATTTCTAATATTTTGAGGCATTTAAATGAATTCTAACATTTGCAATTGTTCAAATTTGACCGCAAAAATTTAAATAGAGTAAAGACTTATCAAGATAATTTATGAAGAGAATAAATTTGTCACAATGAATGAATTAAGAACATTTACTTAATATTAGTTCATATCTTATTTTGATCATATTTAAATTAAAATTACACTGTATTACAAGTTTATAATTGAGATAATTTCATACATTACTAATTTATAATTTATTTTAATACAGTAAAAAAATTGATGCAAATACTTTAGATGAAAGCGTAGTTTACGAATCTTTAAATAATATTAAAGAATTTGAAACTTTTAAAAATGATAAGATATATTCTCTTTCAAAAATACAATTTTAATTTTTATTATTATTTTAATATTTATATTAGACTCATATTTATTTATTTTTAATTTATTATATAATGTCTATTATAATAAAATATTTTATTTTTATTTATTCTTATAAATTTTACTTCTTATTTATTATATACCGTTTTAATAATAATTCACTACCAATTTAACCTCAAATATATAAACTTTTTTTTAAGTAATAAACCTTTTCTTTAAAACATTGGTTTTAACATAATTTTACTTTTCCCAATCAATTCCGCAGTGGCATCAGGAAGAAAACGACAAGGTCGGCTCGTCCTCATCATAAGAAACAAGCATGGTTGGGCTTTTCCATTGGATAATCGGGGACTCCCTCCCTTACTTTCATGGCCTCACAAATTGACAGCAAAGGGCTGATAACGTCAGAATAAGATAAAGCACATTCCTTTTTGGATTCCCTAAATTGAAAAGCATATCATCCCATGTATGCAACCCTTTTCTCCTTTAAAGTTGATGAATATTTGTATCCGCCTTTTTTTATGAGAAATTGATTTTTTTTGTTTAAAATTACTAATAGTTAAAATATTCAATATTTTTAAATTAATTTTTATTTGCTAATTTAAAACTAAATATCATGTTCAACTCAACTAATCAAATGGGAAACTCAAAACATAGGCAAAATTTCTCCAACACCGGAAAATTCCCACACCCATCTGCTAATCAACCATACCATTCCCTATGTATGTTGACCCAGGCCAAAACAAGAGTTTAGCACAGGAACGAGCGAACGCATCTTAAAAGTCACCTTGTCTCTTCTCCTGTACTGGTCAAATTTCCCTATCCATTAAGTCCTGAACCAATAACATACATGTATGACATTTCAAAATAACCACTTACTTTTCAGATTAAGGATTTCAAATTTAATGTCAAACAAACAGCAATGTATATCTGAATGCCAAACCAAAGTCTAAATTGAGAGGCGTGCTTGGAACGTAGTTATAACAAAGTTCAAGTTTCACTTCCCAAAGTCTTTTCTTTGAGAGTTTTTTCAAGAAACTTCTTGTAATTGCACCTTTTTGTCCTGTCCACCCAATTCTGGTGAAGCTGAAGATCTGTGGGTTACCAATTCGTATAATAAAACAGAAAGTAAACACATTACCAGATGATGGCATCACCAAGGACACAGTGAGGACTACTTGCACGGTGAGTTGGTAGCGAAAAGCCAGATTAACAGAATACTATAATGCATGTTCACTTATAATATATTAACTCAACACAGGTTATAGATATTATAACAGAGAAATTCACATAACATGTAACAGAAACTGATTCTGATTAAAATCAACAAGATGTCTGAATATGATATGTGGAAGCATCTGAATGCATAAGCTTAAACAAGAGAAAGCCATGCCAGAATCTCAGCATCCACATTACTGTTGGCAACGTACAGCACTGACACACCAATGGGGTGAGTGTATCAGAGACTCTAAATTGTTGCACACATGAACTAACGCAAAGAAACAAATAATCAAAGAACCACAAAACCGCATCGGCAACATTAAACAAGAAAATGACGCCTAAAACGCTGGCAAGCATGAGATATTAAACCCAAATTCAGCGACCTAAAACAAAGAACAAAGGAGCCATATTCAAGCATTTTCTTCTACCATAAAAATCCATGAACTCATTAACATGAACATTTGTCAGTTAATGACAATATAGGGAACTTACGAATGCATATGTCTCATTAAAAAGAAAACAAATGCCAGAATCTGAGCAACCCAACTAGTTATCGGCAACGTACAGCACTGAAAATGCTATTAACAGAAAGAAAGCATCACAGAGACTCTAATTGTTGCCTTCAAATATGATCCAAAATCATTTTCTACCAATCAAAAGAACATTTACCCAAAAACCAGAGGAAAAAAAAAAACAGAAGTTGAGAAATGAAGGAGGCTCAGAGAATAATGAATAATTGCATCAACAAGCTCACAAGCTCTCATAGTTTGATGGTATACATTAAGTCATCACAGCCACACTCAATAGTAACTATGAATAACAAGATTACAAAAGCATAACAAAGACCCATAAAGAAAGGCCTCAGAAGTTAAGATACAGTTTGATAACATCAAAGACAAACGAGTCTCAGATGGTGCGGACAAACTTTGTATGCATCACTGGCCAGCAGAACAAGGATCTACAACCAACACTACACACTTTTTTGGCTTTGGCGGAAGGTTGTTTGTACAAAACCTAGATCGAAGTGAGGAAGGGGGAATCTAAATAGGTGAGGCCTGGCCACCGAAACCCTAGTTTGTGTTTTGAGTTGAATTACATTATTGCCCATAAAACCCAGAAACATCCGATAATACTGAATGAGGATCTCAGTACCCTTTATATAAATGGATCATTATGAAGAATTAAATATATAAGTTAGATGTGAAAATAAATTTAAACATATCAAGACATACTTAATTCTTAAAATTCATGTACATATAAAATAAAATTATGACTCTCTTAATTTTTTATAAAAATAATTCTATGTTATAATAATGAATGATGTGAAATAATATAAATATATATGTGTTTTGAAATTTTATTTATAAATTATAAAATTCTTTATATTATTAGTGCATTGTTGGAGAGAGCATTCTCAAAATTCTAATTGTTACTTAAAAAGACTAAAGTTTTATTTTTGAATATCATATCATTAATTTCAGAAATAAGAAATTATTCAAATTAATCTTGAAACAAATTATTCAAATGCTTGTAGTCAATAATTAGTATATTTCTTTCTATTCTTTTAAGCTCTTTTTTCACATAAAAAGCTATCATAATATTTATAAAATCAGAATTAATTCAAAGACATTATTAAAATTAGTGTTTAGTGTATTTTAATGATTATTAAAACTTGTACATATTAAATATCTCTTGAAAATGTAATATCAAACTTATACATTTAGTAATTATTAATAAATAAATAAAGGTCCAAAGAACGGTAATTTGTATATATATGCATATGTATCAGAAGGTTATAAATTATAATATTCTTATTCAAAATATGCTTAACATTGTAAACTTTAATTGTCTATTCATAGGTTATAACTAAAATTTTAAAATTTTAAATTGCTTTAATTATGTTAATTAAACGTACCTTTAAATTTTGTATTTTAATATATGTGTAAGATAACATTATAATTTTTTATGCATGGCCTAAAGGTAAAATTAATTATGGGTAATCACTTAAAAAATTATAAACTTTACAAAATTTTGTAATTATAGCTCAAACTTTAAGAAGTGTTAATTAAATACCTGAACTTTTAATTCTTCTCAAATATAGTCTAACGTTAGTATCTTCGTTAACAGAGCTAACATAGCTGATAAATGTAGGATGTCATATATTATGCTAAATCTACATCATATTTTAATAAAATTAAATTAAACAACAAAAAAAACATTAACCTACCTTTCTCCTCTCTTCCCACCCACAAGTTAATTGATCTTTGTCTTACTGATGGTGATTTGGATAGTCATTAAAGTCCCTTTTCTTCTTCACTCACTCACTCTAAACACAGTCCCAAATTTCTTTCATTTGAAACTTTCTCTTACTAACTTGCTTTCTCTCTATAAAAGTTTTCAACCCATGGTGACTACCAAATCTCCTCCATGTACTTGCCTCACAATTGTTGACGAACCCCTCTATAATGCTTCTCTTAGTTCACAACCTTGATTATGATGTTAATACGTTAGGAGGGGGTGTGGTTATGTTTGTCATAGTGGTTTTTCGTTGGCTTAAAGTTGAACCCTTTGAGGGTTTTGGCTACTTGCAACTAAAGGTGTAGAGTTCAAGGTTGTTGATGAATGTAAAACTGTCCATGGAAGTGAAATATGTTAACAGGTATTGTCTAATAAGTTCCAAGGTTGAAGATTTATCTGGAGAACCCATTTAAAGCTTAATTAGTGATAGTGTGAAAATTTGAGCTCAAAGAGAGAAAAAGAAGATGATGAAGAAGAAGAAGAATAAGAGAAAGATGAGGCTTTTGTTGATATTGAGTGGAAATTGGAGAGTGAGAGGGTATATAAAGGGCAGAATAACAAGGAAGTCATTGAAGAGGGAGAAGGTTTCTTAGGAGGTTTCATAGGCGCTGTAAGGAAGCATCATTTAACGTTATTAGTAATATATTGATGGAGGGTATTCAATATGTCAGAGTCAGGTTAAAAGTAGCAAACCTAATATGATGGAGAACTATAGGCATGTAAAAGACAAGAAGGAAGCTTAGGATATGACTTGTATGGACATGAGCTGGCAAAAGGAGGTTTAGGAGTTGAAATTAGATCAGATTTGAAGTCTGAATGTGAAAGGCAAGGGGCCAAATGAAATTCCAATATCAAAGGCCCAACATTTAAGTCTAATGTTCCTAAAGATCCATTACAAGATATTGGAGGCCTAATGACAAGAGCTAGGGCCAAAGCAATGAAGCAAACATTGAATTGTTTGATCCAAGACCTTCAAGAGATAGAGCCTATATTGTTGAGTCAGATTGCATCTCATAAAGGTCCAAAAAGCATTGTTTTAGTCCTTAAAGCCTAATATGAAGTGTCCAAAGGCCCACATTGAATTCAATTGGAAGAACTCACCTAAAATATCATGTGACAATCATATGCCATTTAAAAAAAAGGAGAAGGACGTGCTCCATAAGGTCCAGTATGTTCATATCATATTTTAATTACTTTCCTTTTTGTTTTCATTGAAATAAGTTCATCTAGTCAAAACCTTTTCTAAGTTTATTTTGTTTCCTTTTATTTTAGAGGTTGATTTGTTTCCTTTTATTTAGTTTTTGCCTTAGGAAATTTAGAAAGTTTTTCCTATAAATAGGTACCCTCTATATACTTTGAGGAGATTGATTCAGAAATAATATTAAGTATTATTCACATTTTTGCTTTCTTTGCATTCTTTGAGAATACTTGACTTATCAAAGACATGGTTTTCCTTTTGTGGTGTCCCAAGGCTACGGTTCTAAAAGACAAGTTCTGTTAGGGTTATTTCCATTAACCAACATTCCTTTCGTTAAGTCAAAATGACTTTACGATTAATAATTTTGATAAAGACCAAAAAATAATGCAGATACAAAATGAGACGATAGAAATGAGACAGAATCAGAAAGCAAAATGGGATGATAGAAATAAAACGGAAGCAGAAAGCAAAATAAGATGATAAAAATTAGACGGAAGCAGAAAACAAAATGAGACGATAGAAATGAGATGAAAGAATCAAAGACGAAGACCCGATACCACGTCAGATAATCAATCAGTTTGAGTCAGTTACAGAACTCAACTGAATAACTATTTCTTCAAAGATCAAGAAACAAGAAGAAAGAAGCAGTTATTAAGAAGCGGTTGAAGACAAAGGCTATAAATACGAGTCGGAGTCGAAGACTAAAAAGGTTAGTTATTTTTAAAAAAAGCTAGAGATTCCAAAGCTAGAAATTTTATTCATTGTGCTAAATTTAGAGCTACTATTGCCTGTAACAAAGCTCGAAACATCTTTCAGTAGAAGGAAGAAAAGTTGATAGCCTAAAGAGGCTAAGTTAGAAAAGAATACTTGTTGTAAGAGACCTAAAGAGACTCGATGAAAAGAATACTTGTATCTTTAAGAAGTATAGTGAAATCTAATAAAGGATTCTGAGGACTGGACGTAGCCCACGATTTGGAGTGAACCAGTATAAAACTGTTGTGTCGATTCTTACTCTTAATTCTCAACTTTTAATTTCTATTGTTGATACAAATACTTCATAATACTATTTTTCAATCGTCTGAGAAAGCAAGTGTCTTTTTAAAAAAAGTTTGTTTAATAGGGGATCGTATTCAAAAACGGATACACAATTCAATCCCCCCTTCTTGTGCGTTTTGTATATCAAATATTAATTCTATACTAATGTGTGATTCACTTCAATTGGTATCAGAGCTTGATATCCAAGAACCACCGCAACAAAGTGTGGATAAAGATCCATGGCAGAGTCACACATATATATAGCTGAAGGTGCCACCATCACTAGACCTCCTGCATTCAATGGAGAAGACTACCATTACTAGAAAGACAGGATGCGGCTCTTCATTGAATCTACTCATATTGACCTTTGGGAGATGATAGAAAATGGACCGTATATACCGGTAGATGAAGAAGGAAATGTTGTTCCACGAATCAGATGGTCTGCAGAACAAAAAGCGAGATTCCAGTTAAATTCGAAGGCCAAGTTCTTTTTAAGTTGTGCCCTAAGCAGAAGTGAGTACTATAAAGTTCACGAATGCGACACTGCAAAGGAGATGTGGGATACGCTATCCATCGCACACGAAGGCACAAATCAAGTAAAGGAATCCAAGATAAGCATTCTTGTACACCAGTATGAGCTGTTCAAGATGAAGGACGAAGAGTCTATCGATCAGATGTTTGGAAGATTTCAAACTATCATCAATGGACTTAAAGCTCTCGATAGAACTTACGACAATCAATATCACGTTAGAAAGATCCTCAAAAGTTTACCGAAGAGATGGAGACCAAAAGTCACAACTGTACAAGAAGCCAAGGATTTGAGCGTATTGAAGCTTGATGAATTGCTTGGATCGCTGAAGATACATGAAGTTGAACTCGATGCAGAAGATAAACCCAGACGGGACAAATCCATAGCATTGAAGGCCGAACAGAAGAATCACAAGAATCAAAGGAGGAGGAACTCATCGTCGAAAGCGCTGAAGATTGAGGAAGTCAAGGATGACGATTCCAGTGAATCAGATCATGTTTTAAGTGAAAAATATGATGAACTATCCTTTATTTTGAGGAAGATCAGACGCATGTGGAAGAAAAAGACTAAAGAAAACAAAGAGTCCTACTTCAAGAAGAATAGCAAAAATGAAGGGAAGAATAAGAAGACATCCATCATATGCTATGAATGCAATAAATCGAGACATTACAAGTCCGAATGCCCATTGTTAAAAAGAAAGCCAAAGAAGAGTAGAGAAGGTAAGAAAAGCAAGATGGCAACTTGGGAAGATCTAGATTCGTCTGAATCAGATACTGACTCAGAGGCATCAGTGCAAGCAAATATTTGCCTAGTAGCCGAAGGAGAAAGTGATGAGGAAGTAACCTCAAAACTTAATGAATTACAAGATACATACTCAGAATTATTAGAAGATTCTCACACAATTCTAAAGCAGTATAAATTGCTTAAGAAAAAGTACGCAGAAAACTTGAAAAACATGCAAGTGTTAGAAAAGGAGAATGTCTGCTTAAAGAAACAGGTAGACAAGATGAAGAAAAGGTAGTTGTACATAGATCTGAAGAGATAAATCAGTTGAAACATAGAATAAATAATCTTTTAGTTGATCTATCAACATTTACGGAGAGTACTAGAAAAATGAATGATATGCTAGGAAAATACAGACACCCTAATGATAAAACTGGATTAGGGTTTGCTAAAAACTATACTCAGCATAAAAAGAATTCTGCTCCCTTTAGGAAGAAATTTCATCAGCCTCATCATCATCAGAAATGTCATCAGTTGCATCATCATCATACTATGAATTATGTTAGAACTAACCCTAAAGGACCCAAGAAAATCTGGGTACCTAAGAGACAGATAATATCACTTGCAGATATCTTTCCTTGAAAGAAGCAGCCAGCACCATTGGTACTTGGATAGTAGATGCTCGCGACACATGACGGGAAGAAGGTCTATGTTCCTAAACCTTTAGTATAAGAAATGAGGATCAGAAACTTTTGGAGACAACTAGTAAGGCAAGATAATTAGAATCGGTAAAATCGATAAAGATTCCTTTATATGCATTAATAATGTGCTGCTAGTTGATGGTTTAAAACTCAATTTGATTAGCGTCATTTAATTATGTGATTCTAGTTTTGAACTTTGTTTTAATCAAAATTTTTGTGAGGTGAAAAATAAGGATGGGTCCATATTCTTTTCTGCCAAAAGACAAAACAATCTTTACAAATTCAATTTAGAAGATTTTAAAAATCAAAATATTTCCTGTTTTATATCAACTGATCAAAAAAGCTGATTTGGCATAAAAAGCTAGGACATGTTAGTTTTAAACATATTTCCAAGTTGATTAAACTGGATTTGGTCAGAGGGTTACCAAAAATAAGTTTTAACAAGGATTTTTTTTGTTAAAGTTGTCAAAAAGGAAAACAGGTTAAAACAACATTTTCTTCTAAAATGTTGTAACTTCTTATAAACCTCTAGAGTTATTACATATGGATTTATTTGGTCCAACTAGGACTTTGAATCTTGGCGGAAAGAAGTATGGTCTTGTTATTGTTGATGATTTCACAAGATTTTGTTGGATATTATTTTTATCACATAAAGATGAGTCTTTTAAGTGTTTTAAGGTGCTGTCCAAAAAGTTACAGAATAAAAAAGGAATGTCTATAGCTAGTATTAGAAGTGATCATGGTGGTGAATTTAAAAATGAGAAGTTCAGGATGTTTTGTGAAGAGAATAGAATTTTCCATAATTTCTTTACTCCTAGAACCCCATAACAAAATGGAGTTGTTGAAAGGAAGAACAGGACGATTCAGGAAATGGCAAGGACTATGCTATGTGAGATGGATCTTCCTATGTATTTCTAGGTAGAAGCTGTGAATACAACTGGTTATATTCAAAATATAATACTTCTGCGACCTTTGTTGAAGAAAACTCCATATGAGTTATGGAATGGAAGGAAACCTAACATATCCTACTTCCATCCTTTTGGTTCCAAGTGCTCTACATTGAATACAAAAGAAAGTCTGGATAAATTCAATTCTAAGATTTATTATGGAATTTTTCTAGGCTATTCTCTATCATCAAAAGCTTATAGGGTTTAGAATCCTTCCTCTAAGATTGTTGACGAAACTATTCATCTCAAGTTTGATGATAGTTCTCAACCAAGTAGGAGAGATGATACTGATAATGGAACCCTATCAGTACCTTTGGTTGATTGCGAAGAAGTATAACCATCAAATATTCCCTTAGAAAAAGTAGAAGATATTCCTAAGACTCTTGATTTGAAGAGAGATTGGAAAAATAAGAGTTCTCATCCAGAAGAGTTGATTATAGGAGAAACCTCAGAAGGTGTGCGAACTAGGTCCAAATTCAAAAGAGAAGCAAATATAGCATTTATTTCTGAGATTGAGCCTAAGAAAATTGATGAAGCTCTTCAAGATGAAGCATGGATTCTAGCTATGCAAGAGGAGTTGAACTAGTTTATTAGGAATAAAGTTTGGTCCTTAGTTCCTAGACCACCGAAAAAGTCCATCATAGGAACTAGATGGGTTTTAAGAATAAGCTAGACAAACCAGGAAGAGTGAGTCGTAACAAAGCAAGATTAGTAGCACAAGGTTATAATCAGTAGGAAGGAATAGACTACATTGAGACTTATGCTCCTATAGCAAGAATAGAAGCTAATAGGATTTTGCTTGCATATGTTGTCTGTCATGACGTAAAGCTATTTCAAATGGATATGAAGAGTGCTTTTTTAAATGGCTTTATAGATGAAGAGGTTTATGTGAAGCAACCTCCGGGTTTGGAGGATGTCAAGAAACCGAATCATGTCTATAGACTTCTTAAGGCTGTGTATGGCTTGAAACAAACTCCTTGAGCTTGGTATAATCATTTGATTTCTTTTGTTATTAAAAATAAGTTCACTAGAGGTCAGGTGGATAAAACTTTATTTAGAAAGTGCATAAAGAATGGTTTTATCATAGTTCAAATTTATGTTGATATTATTTTTGGTGCTACCTCTGAAATGTTATGTACTAGTTTTGAAAATTTAATGAAAAACGAGTTTGAGATGAGCATGATGGGTGAGTTAAAATTCTTTCTTGGGTTGCAAGTTAAGCAAACCGAAGAAAAGATTTTTATTCATCAACAGAAGTATGTTAAGGAGTTGTTGACTAAATATGATATGGAAAAAGTAAAACTAACGTCAACTCTGATGCATCCTTCAAACCATTTGTCCAAGAACGAAACTGGCAAAAAGGTTGATCAAACCCTGTATAGAGGGATTATTGGTTCCTTACTTTACCTTACAACAAGCAGACCTAACATTCTATTTAGTGTTTGTTTGTGTTCAAGATTTCAGGCAGATCCTAGAGAGTCTCATTACATTGCTATTAAAAGAATTTTGAGATATCTATCAGGTACTACTGATCTTTGCTTAATGTATGAGAAAGGTAAAGATTTCAAGTTAACTGGATACTGTGATGCAGATTATGCCGGAGATAGGATTGATAGAAAAAGTACAAGTGGAGGATGTCACTTCCTTGGTCATAATCTAGTTTCATGGTCAAGTAAGAGGAAAAGCTCAATTGCTCTATCAACTGCAGAAGTCGAGTATATGTCAGTCGCAAGTTGCTGTTCACAGACGTTGTGGATTAAGTACCAGTTAGAGGACTACTCAGTACAAGAAGGAGAAATCCCAATCTACTGTGACAACACAAGTGCCATCAACTTGTCAAAGAACCCTATACAACATTCGAGAGTTAAACATATCGAAGTCAGATACTATTTTCTACGAGACTACGTTCAGAGGAAGATCGTGAGTCTTCAGTTTGTTGAGATGAACCATCAGTGGGCGGACATCTTCACTAAACCATTAAGTGAAGAAAGATTCAAAGAAATTAGACGAAACCTTAACATGGTGATGTTAAGTAATCAACCGTTTGACACGTCATGACCCAGATGAAAAGGTGGAAAGAGTTAACGGTAACTGTAACAGTGAGTTACAGCTGGTAACGTCCATTAAAAGAAAGTTTTGGAAGGAAAGGTTCTCATAGCCTTGAGAATGCCACCTATTCTAGAACACTCTTGATAAACCCTGACATTGAACTTGAAGAACTCTCAACAAAAGCTCTTCATTAATCTGTTTAGATTTCAAACCTTCCTTGCTCATACACTCAACCTCAGAAACCGACTTCACTACTTTGAAAAATACCTCTGTGCATTCAGTTCGTTGTTTAACTACAGAAACAATGGAGCCAGCGATGTCAAGTGGAAGACTTATTAATTTTGAGTCCTTGAAGCAGGACAACATGGTTATTGAATCAGAGATTGTGGCAGTCGGGTGGAGGAATTTCTTTCGAGTTCGAGAGATAATCTACATAAATGAAGTGTATGATTTCTGGAAAAATGTGGAAGTGGTAGCTGATACTCTTGTATCTACAATGGATAAATTGTCAATTATAGTGACAAAGGAGATCATCGGAAAGGTCACTGAGTGTCCATGTGATGGAGAAAAACTCACAAATAAAGCTAGATGGATGACGCAAGCTAACGTGAAGGAAACTCAGATCAATCGACAGTTATATGGAAGCAATGATCTAAAGGAGAAGAAGGCTTCAAGTCTTGTTCCAAAGGCTAGGGTACTACACTCACTTCTCTTCCATTATGTACTACCGAGAACAGGATCAAGGCATTTGGTGACAATGCTAGATGAACAACGTCTATTTCATCTACTAAATCGTCAGGCTATAAACCTACCATTCCTTATTTTCTATTATATGGAAAAGACTAAGAAAGATTCAATCGCTCTACCATATGGAACGATGCTGACGAGAACATTCAGAGAATCTGAAGTTCTTCTGGAGGGAGGAAACAGGATGAAGCTGAATATCAAAAGCGCCATCAATTATGCAACAATTGGCAGAATGGGCTTGAAGAATCTGGAGAAAGCAGAAGCAGATTTTAAGACGAAAGTAAGGATTGAGGGGGAGCATGCAATTGTTAAGGTAAGAGAATCTCCCTCAAGGAAATCAAAATCTCAATCCATTGAGAGAATGCCTGCAGAAGGAGAAAAGAAATCATCAAGTAAATCAATGAAGGAAAAGGTGATTTCTCATAAAGAAGGAAGCCAAGTGCAATCTCAATAGAAAGTGACCTTGAAAAGAAAAGGAGAAATACTCCTTTCGGAGAAACCGAAGCAAGCAAAAAGGTCTCCCAGAGTTCGAACCCTGCGTCAACAAGAAGAAAGGAAAGGGAGACAGTTGGCTCATATTGGAGAATCTGAGAAGAAAACACCTTAGGCAACAAGGTCTTTAGTTGCAATTTTGAAAGAAGAATCAGCAAAAGTAGCTAAAGAGACTAAGATTAAGAGAAAATTGGAGTTTGAGATAGAGAAACTTCAATCTCAGCAGACTTCAAGACTGATTAAAGAAGATAAAAGGAAGAAAATCAGGGAGAAGAAGAGCACTCCTACTATTATTCAGAAGAAGAAAAAGATACTTAAACACAGTCCAGTACAGGTCAATATCTCTCAACTGTTAAGAAAAGAAGACTTGAGAGTCAGGGTTATTGAAGACAACCAACCTGTCAAGAGTAACAACTTTGTAATCATCAGGGACACCTCAAAAAGGTCAGTCAAGGCACAATTATAACCAATCTTGGTAAATATTAGTACAATGCATCTATTGAGTGATGACGAGAAAAGTATGTATGGTTTTCTGAGGGATGAAGGAAACTAACCATACCCACACAGATGACAAGGCAGAAATACACTATTCTACCAATCATAAAAAGAACTGTGATTAAGGTTGTGCCTGACATACAACCAAAACCTTACATTGTTCGCAATGAGAAAAAAGGGAAGAAGAAATTGTTTCCTAAAGGAACAATAGGTGATCTGACAGAAAAACAGATCGAAGCTGAAGTGAGAAACATTGATAAAACTTGCTATGCAGTCCAGCAGAAAGGAACATATGTTTCCCACTATATTTCGAAAGCATTAGGAAGCAATTATGGTCAACGAACCACTGAAGATTCTTCTTAGGTTGTTGGAAGACTTACAGAAGGGCAGTATAGATCCATTAGGATTGCAGACCGTAGCTACTTAATAGAGTCAATTGTGCTTCACATTATGCACATTAGACCCTTGACAACTGTGTCTTCAATTGGAGATATTCTAAACCTATTTGGAAGACAAGTTCCACGATTAACCAGCCCCGATGATCTTGATCTCCCGGAACCGAACTTATCTGTTCAACCTCCTACCCTTACAATAATTGAACCAGGTGTCATATCTTCATATGCATATACTACGACTATTGGTTTTGAAGTGGTACAACAGAAGCATGATGAAGGCATTGAAGAGAAAGTTGATAATCTGTGTGCTTCTGTGGGTGACTTACAAAAAGAAGTAGAGTATATTCGACAAGATATCAAGTCACTTCATACTGAAATGAGAGAAATGTTTTCTGGAGTTATGAAGCATTTACGGACATGATGTTTTTGATCAATAACAAATAGGAAGAGAAAAGAGATAGGAGATAGGAAAAAGAAATGACAAAGATAGG
This sequence comes from Erythroxylum panamense, assembly GCA_027123425.1. Taxonomy (NCBI): domain Eukaryota; kingdom Viridiplantae; phylum Streptophyta; class Magnoliopsida; order Malpighiales; family Erythroxylaceae; genus Erythroxylum; species Erythroxylum panamense. Next base: position 15,123,539 of record JAOTIZ010000002.1, on the reverse strand, counting down.
GGGAGAACAAGAAGAGAAGAAAAGAGAAGAAGAAAAAGATTTTGATTTTTTGCTATTGGCTATATTCTTTCATTAATTGTTTTTTGCTACAATTTTTTTCTCATTTTATGATTATTTGTTATCATCAAAAAGGGGGAGATTGTTAAGTCAAAATAACTTTACGATTAATAATTTTGATGAAAATCAAATAACAAAGCAGATATAGAAATGAGACGCAAGACAGAAATGAGACACAATAGAAATGAGACGTAACATAAATGAGACACAAGACAAAAATGAGATGCAAGACAGAAATGAGACACAAGAGGAAATGAGGCACAAAGCAGATACAAAAAATGAGACGCAAGAAAAAATGAGACGCATGCAAAAAATGAGAAGATAGAAATGAGATGCAAGCGAAAAGCCGAATATGAGACGGAAGAAATGAGACGATAGAAATGAGTAGAAAGAATCAAAGACGAAGACTCGATACCACGTCGGATGAACAATCAGTTTGAGTTAGTTATAGAACTCAACTGAATAACTGTTTCTTCAAAGATCAAGAAATAAGAAGAAAGAAGCATTTATCAAGAAGCGGTTGAAGACAAAGACTATAAATACAAGTCGGAATTGAAGACTGCAAGAGTTAGTGATTTTGTCAGTGATTTTCAAAAAGGCTAGAAATTTTATTGTGCTAAACTTAGAGCTACTATTGTCTGTAACAAAGCTCGAAACATCTTT
>JAOTIZ010000002.1:15104044-15121591 GCA_027123425.1 Erythroxylum panamense | reverse complement strand
CAATGTTTTAGGTTGAATAGGAATTCTGAAGATATGCAATATATCATGGGTATTAGTGTGCCTAAGGATGTAAGAAATGTGAATGAATGCGTGATTCAAAGACCTTTAGATTACATAATCTAAAGAAGCAGAATTTGGCTGTAACAAACTGGAAAATGTAGTTGTGGGGTGCGTGTGACGTGACAAGGAGGTATTAGCTCCTATACTATTCTAACATTTTTTTCAGTTTGCTTCTTTTGAAGTATTAAAATGGCCATTTATTTTGCACAACCTAATTTAGTATGACCTGTTACAGATATTTCCTAAGTTGACCTAACTAATGAGTTATCAACTTGTGCTTATTTTATTTTTAATATATATTTTACATATTGTTTATTTTTAAAACCTGGCTTCTGACTGTCCTTACCTTTGCTAAAAAGACTTGCGACTGCTCAATGCCATTGCTAGTGGATCTCCGGATGTTGTTCGCTTTCTTAAAGTCATGGCCATATGTAATACTGTTGTGCCTGTTCAAAGGTGACTGCCTCTTCTATCTGGTCATTTTCATCTATTTTCATCTACATTTCCATCCTTGTAAAATTTCCCTGAAATTCACTGTCGTGTCATTTGTGCCATTTGCCCTTTTGGTCATGCCACAGGACATTTACTCACAATATCATTTTCTATTTTTGTTGTTGTTCATAGCAAAACTGGAGCCATTTTGTACAAGGCTCAGTCCCAAGATGAGGATGCTCTTGTTAATGCTGCTGCCAAGTTGCATATGGTCTTTTTTAACCAGAATGGGAGCTTTCTTGGTAAAATTTCTTCTTACTCTTTGCTACTACAGTGTATCTTAAACTGGATTTTTATGTTTAACTATTGCTTTGATATGCAGAGATCAGGTTTAATGCTTCTGTAGTTCGGTACGAGGTATTAGACACTTTGGAATTCACTTTTGATAGGAAAAAAATGTCAGTGATAGTGAGAGATTGTCATAGTGAGAAGATATTCCTTCTGTCAAAAGGAGCAGATGAAGCGATACTTCCTTATGCATCTGCTAGTAAGATTTTTATTTTGGAGTTTTCCGTTACTTTTCGTATGACCAAATGAATAGCTATACATACTGCACAGTCCTAGAAATTTAAGAATCTCCAAATCCGTAATGAACACGTTGGTTTTTTTGCAACGATATCCTTGAAAGGATTGAAGGCCACCTTAGTTTCTTCTTGCTTGACCTACTGTTGAAGTAGGTAGGAACTTAGGTTATCAAACATTATGAAGGATTAGCTGACTACATGCAAGCGGGTGGGTAAGTAGAAAAATGTCATGTGAAAGATAGGAGAAGCAAAATGGGTACCTTTTAGAAGGGGATGGTTGTTGATGAAGAACACTTGTAGTTGAGAGAGGGGAAAGAGGAAAATTGAGCACACCTTGAGAGGGGGGAAGATCTAGGACCCTGATCACCTATCAATACCTAAATGGTACTGAATCCCTGTTGAAATCTACTCCATTAAGAGTTCCACTCCATCAACCAACAATATGAACAGATTGAAATTAAAAACACATCTCCAATCGATGGCGCTTTTCACTTTTTTCTTCTTTTGTCGGGAAGATAGATGTAAAAGGAAAAGATTCTGATGTACAGCTTTCTGTAAGTATGGTGATGAGTATGTCCAAAAAATAAGTTTAAGACTGAAAGTACCTTCACTACTAATTTAGTGTTATTGGTAATAGATGGGTGTAAGTTAGAAAGGTTATGTTAAAGGGTTAATTGACAAAAGGATAAGGTCAAATTAATCATTTCACCTTGCAGAAACTGTTGTCTTTTTCTTGCGTTTGCCTTTGGCCCTTTGCTTTTTCACTGTTTTAAGTTTAGAAATTTACCGGAAAAGGCTAGCTTTTGAATATAACCCTTTTGGGTCAGAGACTTCAAAGCTAATATTATTAGGGGACAAAAGCTAGTAACATTAGGGCTTTTGGCCTTGACTTTCCTTATTTTGAGTGAACTCAAAGCTAGTAATATGTGGGAATTTAAAGCCAGTGATCTGAAAATGGAAGCAGATGAGCTTTCTGTTACCTGTTTATTTTTGCGTATGGATCATATAGCAGAAGTGGACAAGTGCAAATAAGAGTATATAATAAATCCACTACTGTTTGCATTGGCATCTGATCCAAGCCAAATTAATTCAGGACAACAAACAAGGATATTTAGTGAAGCTGTAGAACAATATACTCAGTTGGGCCTGCGCACATTATGCTTGGCTTGGCGGGAATTGAAAGAAGATGAATATCAGGCTTGGTCTTTGATGTTTAAAGAGGCCAGTAGCACGCTCGTCGATAGGGAGGTAAATGGTATATTACTTTTTATTTTTTGGCGAACTTGAGTGGTCAAAGTTTGTTAATAAAAAAATCTGAATGTGTTGAGATACCATTCTACGCAGTGGAGAATAGCTGAGGTTTGTCAAAGAATAGAGCATGATCTTGAAATTCTAGGAGTCACAGCTATAGAAGATCGTCTACAGGTGAGATTTTATGATTGTCACATTGCTATCCAACTTACTGCTCTTCTCATCTTTAAATACATGATTATCTTTCAGGATGGTGTACCTGAAACTATAGAGATGCTTAGAAAAGCTGGAATAAACTTTTGGATGCTAACAGGAGATAAGCAGAATACTGCCATACAAATTGCCCTTTCATGCAATTTCATTTCACCAGGTTGATAAATATTTTTCCCACTCCATTTTGATCTTTGTGACATTAATTTGTGCAGTATGGTTGACCTTAAATAAACACTACTGAAGCTTCAAAGTTAAACTTCATAAGCTTTGAAATTTCCTTTAAAGTCTGAAGATCATGTAAGCTTTCCTCTATGGAACTGAGTGAAACTTGTGAACCATAATTCACACCTTTTTCTGCTAGAATTCTTGAATAATATGTGCCATGCCACCATCTATTAGTTAATTTACATGTTCATTTCCTTGTTTGTTTATTACACAACTTTTCAATCTATTCAATTTCCAATTTCCTTTATCCATGGACCACTACCTTTACAATTCCCGTCTTGAACTTCTTGACAGAGCCAAAAGGTCAGCTTCTGTTGATTGATGGAAAAACAGAAGATGAAGTTTGCAGGAGTTTAGAGAGAGTGTTACTTACAATGCGGATCACAACTTCAGAACCAAAGGTATGACTAAAATACTCTTCTATTGCAATTTTAAAGTCAGTCTTATTCGTTGTGGACAATTGTGTGCATTTTAAACTGTCTCTTTTATTTTTTGTATGAATTTTTTGTGTATGGGAGCATGTTTCTATCCTGCTCAGTTGCTCAAGATAATGAGCACATAATCTTTCATGGAATGGCAACAAACAATACTTTATTCACATGTTATTATGGTTGATTTCCTATTGCAGGAAGTAAATTCAGATTATTATATTGGTACAGCTCAATCAGATTTTGGTTGATATTGTCCACTTTAGTTTATATTGCTTTTTGTGGACTATGCTTAATGATGATTGAAGGAATTACATCATATTACAAAGGGAATCGCATGTGAACAATATATCATTTTCTTGTCTAAGCATAAGGGGGATGATAATCTTTACCTGGGGACCTGCAATCAGTTTTTGTTTTATCATTCATTGAATTGGTCTTGAGCAAACTTGTATAAACAACAACCATTTTTTATTTAATATTTCAAGGTTGTATTCTTTGAGTGCTTAGTTGAAATTGTTATTAACATTAATTTGTGACTAAACCATTTACTTGGTAGTGATGAACCCTACAACTACATAGGATCTAAGAAGATGAATTATCCTTAATGCAGTAACATGCTCAAATGTTTAGAGTTACAAATAAAAAGGACTAGGAATATGTGTTAATCCTAAATCAATGCCATTTTAGTTAGTGCTTGGGTTGGAGTAAGATTTTAAAAGCTGTGGCAGAATATTATATGATTCATTTATGAGTCTCACCCTAGTCTCTCTACTAGTTAGGAGTACGACTGCGTATTACTGAACCTTCCCAGATTTTACGTATTCAATAGAACTTTCACTGGGTGGTTGTTGTAGTTGTTCAACTTTAGTTATTGAGTTGAATGATTTCTTGACTTGATATCAAAGCTTGTATGAAGTGTCTGGAGTACAAGTTACATTGCCTTCATTTATGGTGGATTTGTGATTGTTTACATTTGATGTGAGGGGTGTCTTAGAATGATATATGATTCATTCCCTAAAGCGAAGGACGGGAACGAGCGGAATCAATGTGTTCTTGTCAAGCAGTAAGGCGACAATCCAATCCTGAGCTTTGTCAATAGGCGTCGTGGAAAAAAGATAGGGTGGAAGAGCCCAGTCGTCTAACACCATCCCCTGCCTCAACTCCGCAATAAAAATCATTTGTAAAAAAAAGATAATTCATCAATTGAATAAAAAATGGTCCCTTTTAACTAAGTGGTAGAGTTATGCCCTTGAAACACGCTAAGAAATAGATGTAAGTCATCGATTCAAATTAGAGAAATAGAAATAAAAGGGCGTTTCTATTTTCCACGAAACTCCTTAGTTTTCATCTTTTGGAAGAGGATGAGGTGGGAAGGGCTCTTTCAATTCGCCGAAATGATCAGATAAAGGAATTGCCTTGCTTGCGTGCATGCTAAGATTGATTAGCTCTTTCTAGCTAGCTTTCGACAGACTTATCGATCCATATATTCAAAGCTACATCTTCCTTGAATTGAAAATCGTGAACTTGTTGAGAAACCTCTCTTGTAGGAAGACTGGTGTCTTAGAAAGCGCCTAAGATTGGTCAAATAGCCTTTGTGCTGATCCCAAACCCTTAATCTTCCTTATCTTGGACTTCGGTGGCCACCTCAATGGTCATCGTCACCTGTTAAGGATTTCGCATTTGCGTATCGGGAGCTAAGAAAAACTCTCCGGAATCGATAGCTAAGCACATTGCCTGCCTGCTGGCCGGTCGAATTGAAGTTATCTTCCGGTCAACTATCCACCCAGTCAAGTGCAAAAAACACAGTAGAATCATGTAACAATCACTGCTGGTGTGCTTCTTGCCTGCGAGGAAAGAAAGAAGAGAGACATCAATCGTATCAGATGCTATTCCCTGCCCATCCATCGGAGAGAGTAACTGTCTTAGCCAACTCCTTGATTCAAGAAGAGCTCGAGATAGGAGGAGAATAAGAGAACTTTTAAAGTTTTTAGGTTGAATGGTTTCTTGACAAGCGGACGAGTAAACATTAAGAGTTTGGCGCACTTAATGCTTTTTTTCTGCCAAACCTATGTAGGACTAGAAGTACATAGGGGAATCTTCTGGTGAAAGAAATTACATAGGGATGGTTCTACCTCTGTAAGGAGGCTCAGAAATACTGAAGGAAATTCTATTAAATTCTGACACCATAAGCTCTTTGGTACAAGGACAAATAAGGAAGAAAGAAACTTGTTTGCGTTTGATGGAGGAATGGCCTGAAAGTGATCGTAATAGGGTCTGGTGGTTATTGGAAAAGTTTTGTGCAATTTGGTTTTTATCGGATAAAACTGGAACAAGGAATTTGAACGTGTTTCTGGATTAATTGACTGAGAATTTGGTTTCTAGGAAAGAAGCGAAGTAAGTTAGTTGTAGAACTTTTTGTGAACTACAATTTAGAATCAAGAATCAGGTCACACGGATAAAGGACGGTCGAGTTAGGTTGGTTTTTTTGAATACATGTTTGGCTGGGCGGTTGATTGGCAATGATTGGGAAAACTGGAAATTTTGAGATGGCTGGAGTTAGAATTGGGTAGAAAACCCTTATGGAGATTTCTAGTTAAAGAAGTGAACAAAGCTATGGCTTTGGAATCACCTAAATCGGACAATCACACAAAAGGTTATGAATTTTCTTGTACAACTGGTCAGACAGAATTCTAGCCATCAAATCAAACGGAACAATGAACAAAGTTGAATGTTTTCAAAAAACAAGCAAACCCAACGATTGTTCTTTGGAGAAACAATTAAAACCCAGACAATCTCTTGCCAAATTGAGAGAAGACCTCACTCTTTTTCATATATATTTTTTTGAATGATTCAAAATAGGAAAACAAAGAGCTAAAATAGGAAATTTTTGGGCAGCTGCAAGGATCGACTCCTCATATTCCTAATCTACAGTTTCAGCTCATTAAAACAAAAATAAAAGTTGTAATAAAGTCTCACAAAACAGCTAATTAAAACAAACCAAAATAAAGTCTTCAAACCGGACCAAAGTCAATGAAAATAAATGTCTTAAAAATTTTGCTAAGCTTAGAATTCGACCTTATGCTCATCAGTTCCATAGACACACATTTTGAAGTCTCCAAATGGCTTCAAAAGGACTTGGAATTGTAAGAACAAATTTAGCCGAATTTCTGCTCCATAATAACTTCATTCGGCTCACTTGCAGCTCCTTGAACTTGTTCCATTTCTTGTGACTTTTCTTCAAATCCCATACGGGGACATCTTGAATAACAAGCTTAGATGGCCCTCCATCATCCTCTCCCTCTTGAGAACCGGCCTCACTAGAAGAATTTGTATCACTCATAGTATCCTCCACATAAAGCTTTAGATCACTTACATTGAAACTATTTGACATTTGATAACTCAATTTTCTAGGCATTGTTGTTGATCTTCTTGAGCACTTTGAATGGACCATCCGCCCTATCACTAAGCTTGGACTTCCTAGCCTTGAAAAACCTTTCTTTCCTCAAATAAACGCAAACCAGGTCACCCTCCTTGGATTCCACCGGCCTCTTCTTCTTAGCTTGCCTCATGTAAGCTTCATTATGCTTCCTTATGTTCTCTCGGACCTTTTGATGCATTTTAACAATTTCTTGGGCCCTTTTCTCAGCTACAATGCTTTGAAAAGGCCTATCTTCAACAAACGGAGTCAAAGAAATAGGAGTCAATGGATTTGATCCATAAACAACTTCAAATGGTGAGAATTTGGTTGACTTTGACTTGGAACAATTGTAAGCAAATTCGGCTTGTAGCAACATGGCATCCCAATTCTTTGTTTTTCTTCTCAACAAATTCCAAAAAATTCCCCCTAAAGACCTATTAACCATCTCAGTTTGGCCATCTGTTTGTGGGTGAAAAGCTGTGCTAAATTTGAGTTTTTTTCCCTAATCTAGCCCATAACACTCTTCAAAAATGACACACAAACTTCACATCTCTATCACTCACAATACTTCTTGGAATGCCATGCAATTTGACAACTTTATGGAAATACAAGTCCGTCCTATGTTGAGCATCATTAGATTTAGCACAAGGAATGAAATGTGCCATTTTAGAAATTTGTCCACAATAACCATAATGCTATCAAATCCCCTCGTAGTCCTAGGCAAACCTAACATAAAATCCATGCTCACATCCTCCCAAGGTTTGTTTGGTGCAGGTAAAGGTGTGTAAAGGCCTTGGGCTTGGGATGTCATCTTTGATCTACTACAAGTATTGCAACCACTCACAAGCCTATTTACTTCCCTAAATGTCCCTAGCCAATAGAAGTTAGAACGGGCCTGTTCAAAGGTTTTATCCCTCCCAAGATGGCCAGCTAGCCCTCCCCCATGGACCTCTCTCAAGATTGCCTCCCTGAAAGAACAATTTGGAACACAACAAGAACCATTTTTAAACAAGTAAACATTATGCAAAACAACGTCCCTAAATGCACCATTATTTTCCTTTGTCCTAGTAAAAATTTCGCCAAAATCTTTGTCACTCTCATACACCCCCCTAATGTCATCAAAACCTACAACATGTGCATGTATTGAACTTAACAAGAGAAATTTTCTTGACAAGGAATCGACAACAACATTTGTGGTCCCTTTTTTATACTTTATGACAAAGTCAAAAGATTGGAGAAATTCAACCCAAGTAGCATGTTTTTGACTTAGGTTGTCTTGACTTTGGACATATTTTAGAGCATCATGATCAGTGAAGAGAATTAAAGGGTTGGCCAACAAATAAGGCCGAAAATGTCTAACGGCCCTAACAATTGCATAAAACTCTTTATCATAAGTCGTGTATCTTTTTTTAGCATCATTGAGTTTTTCACTAAAGAATGCAATTGGTCTACCCTCTTGGCTCAAAACAGCCCCTATTCCAATCCCACTTACATCACATTCAAGTTCAAATGGTGCACTAAAATTAGGTAACTTTCAAACAGGTGCCTTTGTGTTCAAAATTTTTAAAGTGTTGAATGCATTAGTGGCTTGACTTGTCCACTTAAAATCACCTTTTTTCATGCATTCAGTTATAGGAGCAGTTATAGTACTAAAATTCCTAATGAATCTCCTATAGAATGAACAAAAACCATGAAAGCTTCTAACTTGGAAAAGGCTTGTTGGGACTGGCCAAGCCAGAATAGTTTGGACCTTTGAGGGATCCATCCTAATACCATCTTGTCTAATGACAAATCCTAGGAAAGTTAAAGAATGATCACAAAAATGACACTTTTCAACATTGGCATACAAAGACTCTCTAGCTAAGACATCAAAGGCATTTTTCAAATGTAGTACATGTTCATCTAGAGATTTAGAAAAGATCAAGATATCATCAAAGTACACTTCAACAAATTTGTGAAGGAAAGGTTTAAGTATCTCATTCATAAGCCTCATGAAAGTGGATGGAGAATTTGATCCCATTGGCATGACAAGCAACTCATAAAGTCCTTCCTTTGTTTTGAAAGCTGTTTTCCACTCATCTCCCTGTCTCACACGAATTTGCTAAAATCCATTGGCAAGATCAAGTCTAGTGAAGATTGTTGCTCCATGAAGATGGTCAAGCATGTCATCAAGTCTAGGAATATGATACCTATACTTGACTGTGATTTTGTTAACTGCTCTTGAACCTATCACCATCCTCCATTTTCCATTCTTCTTTGGCACCACAAAAGCTGGAACTACACATGGACTTGTTAAAGGCCTAATGAACTGTCTCTCCAACAACTCTTCAACAATAGCTTGCAAAGCTTCCCCTTCCTTAGGACTCATCCTGTAGGATTGTTTGTGTGAAATTATTGCTCCCGGAGTGAAGTTTATCTCATGTTGAATAGATCTCAATCGTGGCAGCCCCTTTGGAAGCTCATTAGGGAAAACACTAGGAAATTGATCAATAAAATCTTGAACAATTCTAGGAGTGGGTAGCTTTGGCCTATCCTCATCTTCTACATCTAATGGTGCAAATGAAGGCAATTTATCAACAATTTCCTTCCTCTCTTCAATACTCATCAAAATTGTATCATTTTCGACCCTTTTCTTCACATCTGGCCTCATTGGTGTCAACAAGAATTTTTTGCCCTCATGCTTCAAGGAATATGTATTTGCTTTTCCTTGATGACTAACATCCCTATCATACAACTAAGGCCTGCCCAAAAGCGAATGACTAGCTGACATTGGGATAACATGGCACCATACTTCATCTTCATACTTCCCAATAGCAAAAGGAACTAGACATCTCTTGGAAACTTTTATCTCATGCTTCTTGTCAAGCCATGTGAGCTTATAAGGACATGGAATGGGTTCGGTTTTCAAGCTAAGCTTGTCCACTATTTAATTGGAAACCACATTCTCACAAGCTCCACTATCAATCACTACACTACACTTCTTACCACCGGTTATACACTGTATGAAAGAGAGATTTTCTCTTCCAATCTTCACCCCCATTCTCACTATTAAGAATTCTAAGCAAAACTAACACTTCTGCCTCTATGTCTTCTCCACTAGCCACAATTGTCTCATCACTACCATTTTCCTCTTCTTGCACTTCATCACCAAATAGTGCAGCTTCTTCACATTCAAGTGCATTGTCAATTTCTTCCATCTCTTGCAAAGTCATAATTTTCCTACTTTGGATATTCGGATTGAAAATGCCCACAGCGTTGACATTTGAAACATCTAAGCTTGGATTTTGGACTTTGAGAATTACTAGGAGTGTAGGGAACTCTTGGGGTGTAAGGTGAAGGTGAATTGTTTGGCTTCGGTTGTGGTGGTGGTGTTTTTGTGGGGAGGCTTGAGGTGGGATGAATTTAGGCTTGAAAGGTGGTTGGAATGGGCTGTTCTTTGACTATAGTTGGGGCTCAGCTTAAATGGGTTTTTCTTGGCTTTTTGGTTGTTTAAACTTGTCTCACATCTAAATGAGAGCTTCTTCAACTCAGAAAAGGAATCATAGGGATAAAGATTCACCATGTCTTGTAGATCTTGATAAAGTCCCTTCACAAATCTTGTGACAACCACTTCACTTTCTTTTAACCCACACTTTAACAAGAATTGCTCAAACACCATTGTGTATTCTTCAACCGGCCTCTTATTTGATCCAACCGAAACATCTTCTCAGGCATTTTTCAATCTTCATACGGGTCCAACTAGAGATTTTTTGCTTCCCTTCTCTCATTCTCCTATTCTGCAAATTATCCCACCAAAGGGCAGCATACCCTTTGAATTTCATAGCCACAAGTTTCACTTTCTTATCATCAGGTACATCTTTTAATTCAGATATCCTCTTAACAGTGTACAACCACTCTCGGAAAACATCCGCATCAATTTTACCAACAAACTCAGGAATATCAACCTTGAAATTAAACATATCATCATTTTGGTCATTCCTATCAATTCTAGGTTGAAACACATTCCTAACAGGTCCTGTATGGCCTGCACCATAAGGGCCTCTCCCTCTCCCTCTTGTGCCATTTCCACCTATTCTCAATTCATCACGACCAGAATTGTTTAGATGGCTCACCTCATCCTCAAACTCATCATCTCGAGACCGAGTGACTTGGGAAGTGTCTCCCGGTACCTCAAATGTTCCCAATGTAGCAAAGGCAGCCTCTTTATTCTTCATGGCCTCAAACTCAAGGTGGGCAGCATCACACCTATCAATCTTGAGACTCATTTTGTCGAGTTTAGCGAAAAGCTTCTCTAGGTCGTCTGGAGTCAGACCTGACATGGTTGGAGGTCAAAATCACATCTCCAAGGCTGGCTCTGATACCAAAAATGACGGAGGAATGGCTTGAAAGTGATCGGAATAGGATCTGGTGGTTATTGGAGAAGTTTTGTGCAATTTGGTTTTTATCGGGTAAAACTGGAACAAGGAATTTGAAGGCGTTTCTGGATTAATTGACTGGGAAGTTGGTTTTTAGGAAAGAAGCGAAGTTGTAGAACTTTTTGTGAACTACAATTTAGAATCAAGAATCAGGTCAAACGGATAAGGGACGGTTGAGTTAGGTTGGTTTTTCTGAATACATATCTGGCTGGGCAGTTGATTGGCAATGGTTGGGAAAACTGGAAATTTTGAGATGGCTGGAGTTAGAATTGGGTAGAAAACCCTTAAGGAGATTTCTAGTTTAAGAAGTGAACAAAGCTATGGCTTTGAAATCACCTAAATTGGACAATCACACATAAGGTTATGAGTTTTCTCATACAACTGGTCAGACAGAATTCTAACCATCAAATCAAACGGAACAATGAACAAGGTTGAATGTTTTCAAAAAACAAACAAACCCAACGATTGTTCTTTGGAGAAACAATCAAAACTCAGACAATCTCTTGCCAAATTGAGAGAAAACCTCACTTTTTTTCATATATATTTTTCTGAATAATTCAAAATAGGAAAACAAAGAGCTAAAATAGGAAAATTTCGGGCAGCCACAAGAATCGGCCCCTCATATTCCTAATATGCAGTTTCAGCTCATTAAAACAAAAATAAAAGTTGTAATAAAGTCTCACAAAACAGCTAATTAAAACAAACCAAAATAAAGTCTTCAAACTGGACCAATGTCAATGAAAATAAGTGTCTTAAAAATTTTGCTAAGCTTGGAATTTGACCTCATGCTCATCAGGTCCATAGACACGCATTTCGAAGTCTCCAAATAGCTTCAAAAGGACTTGGAATTGTAAGAAGAAATTCAGCCCAATTTCTGCTTCCTCTATAACTTCATTCGGCTCACTTGCAGCTCCTTGAACGTGTTCCATTTCTTGTGACTTTTCTTCAAATCCCATAGCGAGGACATCTTGAATAGCAAGCTTTGATGGCCCTCCATCAGCGTTTCTTTGGGCTTGCTTTTTGAATGCTGGTGTTCCTAGATGTTGTTTTTATTGATCATCTAAGCTTAATAGATTTGCTGCAAATATTTAATTTAAAAATGTCTACGGGTTTGTGAAACTCTAGCTAACTAGAGCATTGGCTGCTTGAGCAATAATTGTTGCAGCAGACTGTTGCTATTACTGACAGATGAGTACGTTCTATGCTAGTCTTTCTGTATGCTTGTAATCATAAATCACATTGTTCTATCAGCAGTTTGGTCTTTCTGTGAGGATTGTGTTTTTTGTCCCTGAGAAGCTAATACAGATTACACTCATGTATAGTCAATGGTCAAATGGAAAATAGCCGTGGCAATGGGAACCCTGCAATTTTTAATCCCGTTTGTTCTTTTCCTGTAGGACGTGGCATTTGTTATAGATGGCTGCGCGCTTGAAATTGCACTGAAGCATTATCGGAAAGCTTTCACAGAATTAGCAATACTGTCCAGGACTGCCATATGTTGTCGTGTAACACCATCACAAAAAGCTCAGGTGGTCCTTAACTTTAATGATGTAAATGAAAAGGGGGATTTGATCAGCAATTCACGAATATAAGGATTTTTTTCCATCCCTTGGAAGAGATCGGGCCTGTGTTTGTGCTGCAAACTTTTCAATAAGAACAAATCTATTCCTGGATAGAGTTCCTGTAATTATGATACAGATTTTTCAGTATTAAACCATGAAGTTATTTATTTTTTCCTGATTTCTTTAGAAAGTATAATTCTTTAATAGGTATAAATAAATATTTGCAGCTAGTGGAGATATTAAAATCTTGCGACTATAGAACATTGGCTATTGGGGATGGTGGAAATGATGTGAGAATGATACAACAAGCAGACATTGGCGTTGGCATTAGTGGGAGAGAGGGGTTGCAGGCGGCAAGAGCAGCTGATTACAGCATCGGAAGTAAGTTACTACATAATCATGTCCACATTTTGTGCTGATTTATACCAGTATATCTATTGAAAGCTAGTCACAAAATTGATCATTTGAGATGTCTGTTACTTAATGCTCCAAAGTATTGACGTGATTAGATTCCTTGCTTACGGAAAAAGTTTTGCATCTTCTTTCCTTGAACTGATCTTCATTTCCGTAAGTTACTACATAACTATTTCCACATTTCATGCTGATTGTATATCTATTGAAAGCTAGCCACAAAATTGATCATTTGAGTTGTCTTTTACTTGACGCTCCAAAGTATTGAATTGATAGGGACATTGCTTCCTTGCTTCTTCTTTCCTGGGACTGATCTTCATTTCTCTATTTTGATATTCATTATCCTTTTGTAACCCCACAAAACCTTTCAGTCCAGACCCAGATTTAAAGTCAAGTTTTGACTTAATAAGAGACTGGTTCTTGTAGATCCTGTCTGCCCATTTTCATGGATGATAACCCTCGTTTCCTTCTTTTCTTTGTTATTGGAAAATGTTTCCAATACATGTACATCTCTGCCACAATTTGAAAGCATTAAAAAAAATGTTAAAATGTAAATAAACCTACAATGTGTGGGTTGATTGTTTGGTTCTCTTCAGGAGCAGTTTCTAGCAGTGATGGTCTATAGAAAGAGCGGTACATTGAGCAAATTACTGAAGTTTGGTTCAAACCTTTGTTTTGCAAACCCTAGACGTTGGTTCAATCTGCTAAAATTTTCACTGATGGGTTGATTTTGGGTTTGGTCTTTTCTGTTTACCTTCATTATTAACGAACTTTTGAGTACTCGTGATATATTCAACTTTTTTATCTAAATAAAAATTTGGAAAGTACTCCAAATCTTTTGAATGTATTTCCAACTTCAGACATTTTGTTATAATCAGCTGTCTAAATTCCAACTTCAGACATTTTGTTCTAGTCAGGTGTAACTTTTGATTGTTTTCTGGAAAATTCTCTTCTTGTTGATTGACAATAGACCATGGCTGGGACATATTTTCTCATTAACATATTTAAATATCTTCTACAGTCTCCAGTTAAAGTTACAGCAGTTTCACCCCTAAACTATTTATGGTAGTGAAATGCATCTACTTTGTGAACTTTTTGTTGTTGATCTTGCATGTTTATTATATGTATTGCAGAGTTCAGGTTTTTAAAAAGGTTGATACTTGTCCATGGACGGTATTCATACAACCGGACAGCATTCCTCTCCCAGTATTCCTTCTACAAATCTTTATTGATTTGTTTCATCCAGATCTTGTGAGTTTTGCTAGAAGTTGTTTGACTAAGAAGTATCTGATGATATCCATTGTCTTATACCGACTTATCTGATGATCTCCATTGTCTTATACTGACGTTGGTACAAATTCAGTTTCTCTTTTATTTCAGGTGTCTCTGGGACCAGTCTTTTCAATTCTGTTAGCTTAATGGCTTATAATGTCTTCTACACCAGTATACCTGTTCTAGTTAGTGTCCTTGACAAAGATCTCAATGAAGAAACTGTAATGCAGCATCCTCAGATACTATTTTATTGCCAAGCTGGAAGGTATGCTTCCTTTACTTCATGTTTTCCATTTGCACGGTTTAGAAGACACTTAAACTGACAGTCCTAGATTCTGCAGAATGATTGTCTGCAAGCAAATATTCTTTTAGCTATATTTATTGAACTGATCAATACTGAATCAGGCTTCTTAATCCAAGCACATTCGCTGGGTGGTTTGGACGGTCTCTTTTCCATGTAAGTCCTGTGTCCACTTCTTTTATTAATTTTTATTCAATTATTTAATGCTCTCCTACTCCTGTTAAGGATTGTCTAAGGATTGTCTTTTTGTAAACTCAACCCTAATCTTTCAAAAGCTAAGATCTTCCATCGTTCTAACTAACTATCTACCAGCTAAGAAAACTGTCTCTAATCTTCCCTTAACAAATCCGCTAACACCTGCTGGTTTAGCGAGCACTTCTCAGCTACAAAATTATGTCATAGACTACTCAGAATTATCCATATCAGTCAGTCTCTTTATACCGATGCCAGACTACTCAGAATTATCCATATCAGTCGGTCTCTTTATTCTGATGCCAGAAGTGTACTAATCCTCTGAAGTATTTTTGTCTTCATTATTTTTTTATGCACACTATATTTTCTTTATGCATAAACATATAATGAAGAATATCAATGTAATTTCCAGGAACCTGACTAATTAGAGAGGATGCAATCATTAAATTATTCACTTTATTTTTTATTATGGGTGTATATTTTCTCTTCATTGAAGTCGAATATAAACAATTCATTAATGCTTATTTTACTCCAAATGCAAATTTAATCTAGGATTTTGGTTCCTTTTAACTTTTTCTCCAAACTTTTATGCACGAGTTCTTATGATTTCTTTCGTATCTAGGCATTAAATATGGATGCTCTTGTGAATTTTCAGCTTTAGGAGACATGAAATGAAAATCACATATGTAGCAATAAACCATTACTTCATGTCCTAATTGTGTTTTAGATTCCCTCACTTTACTAAAGCATGTTATGCCTGTGGCAATTCATACTGTAATTATTTGCAGGCTATTGTTGTATTTGTAATAAGCATAAATGCATACGCATATGAAAAAAGTGAAATGGAGGAGGTAGCAATGGTAGCACTGTCTGGATGTATATGGTTGCAGGCATTGGTCGTGACATTGGAGACCAAGTGAGTCTTTTCTTTCTTTATTTTTTTTCTTACGCTTGACTATTATTTTTCTTTTTTAATAACCAAAGGAGGTTTGGAATATCTGTAAAATCTTCTCTTTCGCAGTGGAGACTAGTTGGGATATATGCCTTGTTGATTTGTTTCTGCAAGAGAAAATTAACGCGGCAGCTTTTTCCTTATTGAGGATGTGGATGAATATTTATTACGGCGTCCTTTTTCCTTAATAAAATTAGTTCCCTTTGAGTTCAGGAATGGTATATGTTGAAATAATGGGAGAAGTACAAATTCCCTTCGCAGTCTTGACCTTCTGTTGTGTCATGCAGCTCCTTCACGGTATTACAGCATATTGCTATATGGGGAAACTTGATTGCATTTTACGTCATCAACTGGATTGTGAGTGCCATTCCATCAACAGGGATGTACACGATTATGTTCCGATTGTGTGGACAACCTTCATATTGGATAACTTTATTTGTAAGTGATGTTTTATTTCTTCTTCATCTTCATGTTTTCTCCTATCCCTTGTATACAATGATCTGAGTTTAGATGATTGGTAACGTGAAAATCTGGGTTCTGTGAATGTATTGGCAAATCTTAAATTGACAAATTTCTTTGCAGCTTATAGTTGGAGCTGGTATTGGCCCAATTCTGGCAATCAAGGACTTCCGTTACACATACAGACCCAGTAAAATCAACACACTTCAGCAGGCAGAACGTCTTGGTGGGCCGATACTGTCTCTTGGAAGTATTGAGCCTCAAAGCAGATCACTTGAGAAAGATGTTTCTGCCTTGTCAATTTCCCAACCTAAGAGCAGAACTTCAGTTTATGAACCTCTGCTGTCAGATTCTCCAAACACCAGGAGGTCTTTTGGAGCAGGAACTCCTTTTGACTTTTTCCCATCACAGTCCAGACTATCTTCTTCAACCTACTCAAGAAATTGTAAGGATAACTGAGATATTGTTGATTTGCAAAATCAGTAAAATTTTTAACTGCAAACAATATATTTTGCCACTTCTACATGTTTACTTTATGAAAATAAATCTTAGCGAGAAATTTATTTTGCCAAGCACAACGACTCCTTCCTGTTTTTAATTTCGGTGAAAGCAACCTTTCCTTTGCCAAATGTTATTATTGTCTAAGAGTGTAATTTAATTTCTATTCCATGCACACAAGACGAACTTTGCGATTCCTTTCTTTAATTCTGTTTTTGTTTTTCCTATTGCGTTCAAATACAAATAAAAACTTGTTTGATTGTTAATTAATTAAATTTATTTTAATTTCTTATCTAATATTTGTTAATAAATTATCAATAAAATTATTTTATTTTTTAAAACAAATAGTTCTACAATTAAATTTTAGTTGTAAATTAATGTTGATTTTAAATATTAAATAAAAAATTTTATTTAAAATTATAATTTGAAGATGTTTTAAATTTAATTATATTTATTAATTTAATTACTTACAAAAATTAAATTAAACTAAATTATTTATCAATAATTAATATATTAAATAACATAAATATTTATTAGTAGCTAGCTAGAATATTCATACATCAAATTCACGAACTCATTCAAATGAGTCAACCAACAAATGTGATGTACTTGCATAAGTTATTTGTTGAGTGTTGATTTTTTAAACTGAAACTTTATCCTTCTCCTTGAATTAAACTCGGCGCTTGGTAACCTTTTTAAAAATAAAATAAATAATTACACTGCTAAAATTTTATAATAAAAATAAAGAAGGAATTAATTTTATAATTATATTTTGCAGACGAAGTTGAAATATTCAAGTATAGTTAAATCTAGAATATATATATATATATATATCTCGTGAAAATGCATATTTTATGATAACAGTTATAAA
>JAOTIZ010000002.1:15065759-15088287 GCA_027123425.1 Erythroxylum panamense | reverse complement strand
AATGATTGATTTGCTAGCCCAATGATATTTAAATGTATATGAATATATGAAGTATATGTATGTTTGATTGTGTGGCTTGTTGCCAATGGCTATAAACATATTAGCCACTGAGCTGTGTAGCTCACCCCACGCTTCCTTCCTCAGGTGCAAAAGGAGAAAATTAGCTATCCTTGCAAAGTTTGACAAACATCAAGAACAGAGACTTTTGTAATGAAGTTAGTTTAGGAAATTTTGTAATTTATAATCATTTTAAGCATAAACATTTATATTGTATTCAGGTGTATTTCATTTTTTTGTATTTTGTATTTTTGAAATCAGCTTGTATAAACTTTCTTAGAGTTCATTTATGAAATATGATTGGATTTTGGCATATGACTCTCAAAATTTTAAATTGTTTGATGTTCAACTTTTGTGGGCACGCCACCATTATGGGATGACGGGTTTCGTTTTGTCTTCGAATGTTTGGGCTCTAGAAACAGGGTCCAACATAATAAATCTATCATAGGAACCAGATGGGTATTCAAAAATAAATTAGAGGAATCAGGAAAAGTAAACCGTAACAAAGCCAAATTAGTAGCTTAAGGTCACAATCAAGAAGAAGGAATAGACTATAATGAAACATATGCTCCTGTAGCTAGATTAGAAGCTATTAGGATTTTACTTGAATATGCTATTTGTCATTATATAAAAGCATTTCAAATGGATGTGAAAAGTACTTTTTTGAATGGTTTTATAGATGAAGAAGTTTATGTAAAACAACCCCCTAGTTTTGAAGACATTGATAAACCATCTTATGTCTATAAACTTCATAAAGCTTTGTATAGATTAAAACAAGCACCTCGTGTTTGGTATGATCATCTAAGTTCGTTTTTGATTAAAAATGACTTTATTAGAGGTCAAATAGATAGGAATTTATTTAGAAAATATATTTAAAATGATTTTATAGTTATACAAATATATGTAGACGATATTGTTTTTGGTGTAACTTCTAAGAAATTATGTTCAAGTTTTGAAAATCTTATGAAAAGTGAATTTGAAGTGAGTATAATGGGTGAATTAAAGTTCTTTCTTAGTTTATAAATTAAACAAACTAAAGAAAATATTTTTATTCATCAACAAAAATATATCTAAGAACTTTTAGTCAAATATAAAATGGAGATATTAAACCAATGTCAACTCCTATGCATCCTTCAATCCTCTTATCTAAAGATGAAGCTGGTAAGAAGATTGATCAAACTCTTTTTAGAGAAATTATTGGTTCTTTACTTTACTTAATTATAAGCAGACCTGATATATTGTTTAGTGTTTGTTTGTATGCAAGATTTCAATCAGATCTTAGAGAATTTCATTATATTGCTCTCAAAAGAATGTTGAGATACCTGGCAGGTTTTACTAATCTTTGCTTAATGTATGAGAAAGGTAAAGATTTTAGGTTAATTGGCTATTGTGATGCTGATTATGTTGGAGATAGGATTGATAGAAAAAGTACAAGTGGAGGTTGTCACTTTCTTGGTCATAACCTAATTTCTTGGTCAAGCAAGAGGCAAACTTCAATTGCTCTATATACTACAGAAATTGAATACATGTTGGCTGCAACCTGTTGTTCATAGACATTATGGATTAAGTATCGGGTAGAAGATTATTCTATCCAAGAAGATCAGATTCCAATCTTCTGTGACAACACAAGTGCTATTAATCTCTCAAAGAATCTAATACAACACTCGAGGGCAAAGCATATTGAAGTTACACATCATTTTATAAGAGACTATGTATAGGGAGGGATCATCAACATACAATTTGTTGAGATGAATCGAAAATGGGCAAATATCTTCACTAAACCCTTAAGTGAAGACAGATTGAAGGTAATCAGATGAAACTTGAATATGGTAATGTTAAATGACCATTTGTCTGACACTTCATGACCCAGACGATTCATACAGAAGAAGATGAAAAGTCATAAGTTTTCAAGTAAATGGTAACGGTAAGTTACGAACGGTAATTTTTCAAGAGTATGTATAAAAAGGAAATTTTCTTAAGATTCTAAAACACCTTACACTCTAGAACTTTCTTGAAAAACTTTGAAACCGACTTGTTAGTGCTCTCAACAAAGATGATTCAAAGCTCTGTTCTAAACTTGAAGCTCTTCTCATTTCATATCTTTATCTTTATATACTAACCTCGCTTTGTTAAGCGAAATACATTTGTATGTTTAGTGTTTATCTGTTATAGATAAAAAATGTCGAAATCTTTTGTCAATGGGAGACATGTTGATTTCACTTCCTTAAAGAAAAAGCAGATGGACATCGAACTAGAAATTGAAGCAGTTGGCTGGAAAATTTTCTTTAACATTCACGAGATGGTATATCCGAATGAAATATATGAGTTTTGGAAGAATGCAAAGGTAGTGAATAACACCTTGGTATCGATGGTGGATGGGTTGTCGGTAATAGTCACATAAGATTCTATCAAGAAGGCTATTGGGTGTCCAAGTATTGAAGCAAAATTGTTTAACAATACAAAATGGATCGCTTAAGGACGTACAGATAAAGCTCACATCAATCGATAACTATATGGATGTAGTAATCCAGGAGTCAAGAAGTCTTCAACCCTTGTTTCGAAGGCTAGGGTTCTTCATTCGCTTCTTATCCACTGTATTCTACTAAGAATAGGCTCAAAGGACTTGGTGACAATGAATGATGAATATTGTTTGTTTCATCTACTTACTCACCATCCTATTAATGTTCTATTCTTGATTTTGAAGAACATGATAAAGGCTAAGGAAGATTATTATGGCTCTTTATCTTACGATATGCTGTTGACAAGATTCTTCAGAGAATCTGAAATTTTACTTAATAGAGGTAACAGAGTAAAGATGAATGTGAAGAGTGTTATTAATGCCTCTACTATTCAAAAAATGGGAATCAAGATTTAAGCTAAAGTAGATATAGATTCTACACCAAAAGCAAAGTTTGAGAGGGAGTTTTTAGTAAGAAGAAGCAGGAGTGAACATGTTTCATTTTATATACAAGCAAAATCTCAATCAACAGGAAGAATATTTGTAGAGGAAAAGGTTGAACAATCATTTGATGTGCCAATATAAGTCAAGACAATTCTATAGAGGGAGGAAAGCAAGGATCAATAATCAACTCATCAAGTGTCTTTGAAGAGGAAGGCTGAGACGCTCTAATCAGAAAAGCCCAAACAGTCAAGAAGGTCACTAAGATTATTGACCTTACGACAACAAGAACAGAAGAAGAAGAAAGTTCTGATTCTTGGTGAAGATTCTGAGAAGCAAGAACAACAACAGCAGCCTACCAAATCAATTGTCTCTATCCCTCAAATTCAATCAGCATAGTTATTTGGAGAGACAGAGATAAGAAGAAAGTTAGTATTTGAGAGGAAGAAGCCTCAACAACAACTCTCTTCCAAACCAGCAAAAGAACAAAAGAAGATGAAGCTTAGTCAGAAAAAGGTTTCTTCATCTAATGTTCCACAAAAGGCACAGATAGTTGAACACTAGCTAGTATTTTACAACCTTCCTCAACCAATTAAGAAAAAGGATTTGAAAATGAAGGTTATAGAAGAATCAGTGCCTGATCGAAACAGAAGTTCAATTATTATCAAAGAACCTTCTAAGCAGATAGTCAAGGTAGCCTATACCAATAAACGATCAGACAATACATCTTCTCAGTCATGAAGAACGAAGACTATATGGTATTATGCGAGATGAAAAGTCAGAACCATATCCAATGAAGATTACAAAAGATCGTTATACATTCTATCCGATAACAAGCAGGACAACAATAAAGATTATACCATCTGTACAACCAAGACGTCCAACCCCTATAATAAATGAAGGAAAAGGGAAGAAGAAGATGTTTCTTGAAGGGGATGAAGATGATCTTACTAAAGAACATATTCAAGTGGCAGTGAAGAATATAGTCGATGCATGTCATACAGCTCAACCTGTAGGTATCTATATATCACATCACATATCAAGGTCATTAGGAAGTCAATTTGGATTTTCTACCAAAGATGAAAGTTTCAAGGTAGTTGGCACAGGGACAGAAGGAAGGTACAGAAGTATCACAATAGAAGGTATCAATTTCAACTTAGAAACATTTGTGCATGTAATCATTCATTTTAGACCCTTAGGTTTCATACCTTCTGTCAAAAATGTGTTACACATTCTTGAGCAACCAGTTTACAAAATACCCAGACCTGATAATCTTACTCTCCTATAAGGAAAACAAACCTTCAAATAACCCTCAATCAAAATCATAGAGTTAGATGACTCACCTAGACAACCATCTGTTGTTGAATACCTTCATCCACTTAGTGACATACAACAAAATGCTATTGTTAATTTGAAGTTCTTGAAGCGTTTCATTAATTAGACTGAAGCTAGTCACAAGCAGACGGTAGTTCAGGAAGCCTTAGCTTAACACGTTGAGGAAACTCATACTAAGGTTGATGAACTAGGTGAAGCAGTGGGTGATCTTATGAGGAAATAGCACTTCTACGTGTTTTTATTAAACAATACCTCAAGATGATCCACACTGATATTCAACATATGTATTTTGAAATTTTGAAGCATTTAAGATGAGCTATCTTTTTTTATTAATAACAAATAGGGGGAGAAAAAAGAGAAAAGTGGAAAATATTAGAAAGCATTGTATATCTTATGCATATCTTGTGTATTGCTTTGATTTTTATTTGTCTGTACATTATTTGTTTATTCATCTGAATATTATTTTATCTTCTAATATTATGATTATTTGTTAATCATAAAAAAGGGGGAGATTGTTAATTCAAGAGGACTTCACTTCACTATTAATTTTGATGACAATCAAATAATAATAATCATAAAAGTGTGTGAGTTATTTTGATGAGTTTGTTAAGTGCGTAGATAAATGTAAGTAATGAAAATCGTCAACCCAAGATGATAAATAGTCTAACCCAGAAGATATTTAAGATAGTCAACTTAAGACGGTTAACATAAGAAGATAACTTAAGACGGTTAACATAAGAAGATACAAGGTCAACATAAGAAGATACAAGGTCAATACAAGAAGATACAAGGTCAACACAAGATGATATAAGGTCAACACAAGATGATATTTAAGTAAAAGATGAACACGACAAAGTGTCTTAGATAGACTAGACGAAAGCGCGATACTAGACGAAGCACAACACCAGACGAAGCATAACACCAAACGAAGCATAATACTAGATGATGCAAATGAAAAATATTCTAAAACGTCGATCAGTTAGTTAGTTGGAGTTAGTTATAGGATTCAACTAATAACGATTTCTAGAAGATTCAAGAAGCATATTTCTCAAGAAGACAGTTGAATATTTAGGCTATAAATACTAGTTATAGTCGTATACTAAAAACTATAAAATACAATATAAGAGAGAAAATCTGATTGTACGAAATTTACTTAGAGAAACTCTATACTCAAGTACAAAATCAAGAGAGCAAATACATCTGTAACGTGAAGCTCAAACAATATCTTTCTAAGCGAAAGAAAGGCTAGAGCTTGGAGAGGCTAAGGAAGCAGATAAAGAATACTTTGTGAGAAAGACCTGAAGAGGCTCTGCAAGTGTAGAAATAATACTTGTAACATTGAAGAGTATAGCGAAATCTCAGATAAACTCTAGGGACTGGACGTAGCCCAAGGTTAAGGGTGGACCACTATAAATCGTAGCATCTTATTCTCTAACCCTTATCTCTTTAATTTTCTTGTTGTTAGAAGAATAGATAATAATTTTTACTGTTGCATTACTCATCGATTTAAGTGAATTGTTTTGTAATCATCTGAATTTGCAAAGAAATTCAAGAAGTTTTTAAATATTAATATCTTAAACGATTTAACACAATTCAATCCCCTCTTCTTGTATATTCTACATATTATACGTGATTTCTATATTAACAAGTAATTTACTTAAAAGACAACTTTGATATAGTGTTGGCTTAAAAAATGTAGTTAGGGCTTCATTTGTTAAAGCCATGAATTTTGACAAAATGGAGTCAAAGATGACAAACTACTAAAACTGACAAGACAAGATCACGCTTGGAGTCTGACTCACTATGGGAAGTTTAGATCAATTAAGAAACTTATTTTTAGCCTTATTATATAGGGATTTTGATTTGTTTAAAGGATTATGTATGGAATAATCATATAATATAGTTTTGGAAAGGGTAGAATATATTACTCTCTATTATTTTTCTTTTTTTCGTTCTTTTGTCTTCTTTATTCTATCTTAGTGAGGAAAAGATAACCATGAATGGTTAAATTCAAATTTTCTTATTCAAATGGAATTTAAAATCCATTTGTAACTTTGGGAGATTTTGATTTAAACCTATATTTTGTTATTTTAACTATTTCTTATTTCTTGTTCTCATTAATCTTATTGTTGTCATTTAATTAATAAGGAATATTATCTTACCCAATTAATTAATGGTACATTTTGATTTAAATGCTAAGTTTGAATAAGTTTATTTAGGAAAATAGAGACTTATTATGGCTATCTTAGTAGGTTTCAGACTAAATGCTTAAGTTATGAAAATTTATCCTTTTTAGATTAATGATCATAGTTACAATTGGATGAGCTCGTTCTCTTGAATCAGAGTTTGTAAAATTGAATTTCTCATTTTTATACCCAGTTGATTTATTTTAATTTCTTGTTAATTTTAGTTTATTAATCAACCAATCATAAACCTCTATTATGTGTAGTCAATTGAAATTAAGAAACTAGTATTTATTTCTCTTAAGATTTGACCTCATTCCATAACTACAATAATAGTTTAGTGAATTATAGATTAATTTTGAGGGCTTTGACATTATGTCCAAAAAATTTTCACTGTGGTCAAGGAACTATTTTAGTTTCTTAATTTCTTTACTTTATTTTATATTTTATTGTTGATCTCTTGTCTTGGATGACTTATTCTTCTCTAATAAGTAGGTTGCAATATAATCCAAAGAATGAGAAGATAACACATCATTTAAATAAAATGATTAATCAAGGAAAAAGTCATTCATCTAGAGATACTATTTAAAAGTTCTTGGAGACTATTTTTCAAGAAGTTTAAGAGAAGATGGAAAATCCTAATAATATAACGTTAAGTGAGTTAGTTGCTTCCAATTTGAATCAACATTCCTTATGTCTAAGATTTCCAGATGTTAAGGTAAACTTTAAGTTGAAATATGGTTTGTTTCACTTACTCCCTATCTTTCATGGTCTTATATATGAAGATCCATAAATGCTTGAAAGAATTCCTTTCTATTTGCTCTGGAATGAAGCCACAAGGAGTAACAGAAGAGCAAACTAACCTCAGGCCCCTTTAGTTCTCATTAAAAGATAAGGTAAAAGATTGGTGTATTACCTTATCTTTAGCTCAATGACAATATGGAATGAAATGAGAAGGTTGTTCCTAAAGAAGTTCTTTCTTGCATCACGAGTTGGCAAAATAAAAAAAGAGATATGCGGAATAACATATTATATGAATATTGGTATACTTTTAAGGAATTATGGGCTAGTTACCTATATTCCTGAGCAGTCTTTGATTTAATACTCTTATAAAGGGTTACTACTAATGAATAAGGGTATGGTAAATGTGGTTAGTGGTGAAGCTTTGGTAAATAAAACACCAAAAGCCACTAGAAAGTTAAATATGTTTGAAAATTCTAAAATATTTGTGATAATGATAGATGGAGCTATTAAGTAGTGAATGAGATAAGTACTATTAACTTTAAGGATAAAATTTTGTATTTAAATACTCTACTTTGTTAAATGGTTGTAGGTCAATTTTTATTAACATGAATATATGACATATGCTCACCTTATAAGCATCATACAAATACCCTATATTATAAAAAGATTTAATTCAAAATGCTAATGTAATAAGGAAATTTCCTGGTCAACCTCAATGGAAATATGACCCTTATTCAAATGGAGAGATAATAAGAATTTTAGCTATGGAAGTTTGTTAAATTTAGATATATCTTTTAATGCTAATAATACTCGGTAATTTTAATTGGAAACAAGGAAAAGTCTTTATAATTTAGGAAATCAAATCATACAATTAGCCACTTCTATTAGTAAATTGAAAGCAAAAGCATCAAGAAAATTAACTTCACAAATGAAAGTGAATCCCAAAAAGAATATAATTACAATAACATTGAGAAGTGGGAAAGAAGTTCAATCTAATTCTTCTTTACCGATAGAGGTAGAAAGGCATCATGAAGGAGAAGATAAAGATGAATCTTTAGCTTAAGATGCAAAAATGTCAATTTTGATTTTTCTTTACCAATACCATCTAATGCAAGTGCACCTCCTTTCCTTTACAAGTTGGATTAAAAAAAAAGAAAAATATGAAAGAGAGATCTGAGAGACCTTCAGAAAGTTTGAATCAATATACCCTTACTATAAGCCATCAAAAAATTTTAAAATATGCAAAATTCTTGAAAGAACTATGCACAAATAAAGGGAAATTAAAGGATAAAGAGAGAATTATTTTAGGTGAGAATGTATCATCTGTAATAAATAGAAAATTACTAGAAAAATGCAAAGATCCAGGTGTGTTTACACTTTATTGTATCATTAGTAATAAGAAAATTGAGTAATCCATGATAAACTTAGGTACATCTATTAATGTCATATTATATTCAATTTATCAAGCTTTAAATTTGAATTCTTTGTAAGAAGCTATAGCTCTTATTAAGCTAGCTAATCATCCTTATTTGTGTCTCATTAGTGTTGTAGAGGATGCTTTGATTTAGGTTAATGGTTTGATATTTTCAGCAGATTTTTACATCTTAAAATGATTGGAGATAATGTATAACATTCAGCTTCAATTATTTTGGAAAAGTCATTCATGAAGATGGCTAAAATAAAAATTGATGTTGATGAAGGTACTCTTTCTGTTAAGTTTGATGGCAAAATGTCGAAGCTTACTATGTTTGAAGCAATGGAGTTCCTAAATGATTTTCACTATGTTTATCAGATAGATATTGTAAATTCAATTATATAAAATATTTTTGAAGAAGAAAGCGTTGGTAATGATTTAGAGTTTAATGCTAACTTAGAAGTGATTAAGCAAGTTAAAAGAAATTTACAAAGTTTTATAATCATTATCAAGGATGCTAATGGAGTAAAAAATATTAAATGTTGAAATTACTATAACTCATAAAGAAATATTGCCTTACGTTTTATAAACTTCAAGGAAAGAATTGGAAGCCTTACCTAATCACTTAAAATATGTTTATTTGGGTGAGAGGGTGTCACCACTTGTGATCACCTAAAAAGTTTAACTAAAGAGAAAGAAGAAAGGCTAATAGCACTTCTAAAGGAGTATACTACAATCGGTTAGACCTTAGCTAACATAAAAGTCATAATTCTAACGAGTCGTATGATAGGATTCTTTTAGAAAAAATGTTAAGACATTAAGAGAGCCAAAAAGGAGACTCAATCAAACATTAAAAGAGATGCTAATGAAAGAAATTGTAAAGCTTTTGAATACAGGTGTTAAATCTCGAACCTTTCCTTTCATTGAATATAAATTTTTATTTTTAGTGAATAGTATTTTTGGATGAATAGTGAATCAGGGTGAATAGTATTTTTGGGGGGACCAACCCCTAAATATTGATAAATATCTAGAATAAGCGTTTAATGATACTGAAACATATTGAAAATAAATCTGATCGGATGGATTTTGGGAGTTCCAAAAGTTTACTATTGAAATGCCCTTTTCGAAAATAATGGGTATTGATGATTGAAAACCTCAAAAAATTTTAAAGCATCCAATCAATAAGTATTGAATGTAATTGGAGCATTTAATAGTCAATTTAATTATAAGACAATTACGAAATATTTTAAGAAGGTAATTCGGTTAGTTGGTGGATTAAACTCATTAAAAGGCAATTTGATCTTTTTTAATATAAAAGTTAGTGGTTTAATGAGTCATTAAAGTGGACTAATAGGAAAGGGACATGTGTAAAGCATTAAAGAGTGTAAAAAGGCAAAAGTAAGACAAAGTTGCTTCATTTTTTAACATAGCTGTAAGTGTAAAAAAAACAAAAAGGAGAAAAGATGAGAAAGGGTGATTTATGACCAAGCTTGAGAGGAAGATGAGTGCATCCATTTTTCATGGTTTTTGAGTTGGATTTGAAGAGATCTTGATCAAGCCTAAGTGTTCACAAATTACCCAAAAGATTAAAGGAGAAAGTGGTAAGTTTTTAAAATTTAAGCTCTTAAATTTGTGGGTTTTTGTATGGGATGGACGTATTTAAGATAAATGGTGATTTTTGACTTGCCATGAAGTGGATAATGAGATTATAAGCATTTAAGGGGTTGCAAACAAGAAAGTAAACGAAGAAATCAAGAATGAGAGGATCGACCCTTTAACCAAGAAATAAAAAATAAGAGGATCAGCCATAGCTAGGGATTCAAGTGTGATTTGATCCAAAAATTTTATTTTGATGTTTCATGATGTTCATAGCATGGTTTTGATGCTAATGAAGTAAAGAAATGAAAAAGAATTGATTTAAAATTTAATTGGAAAATTTTTATGTAAAATATGTTAAGTTTAGCCTTAAGGGAATTTTTTGTATAAAAATATGGTTATGATTGAATGACTATGTGAATGTGATTATGGATGGTCATTAAGTGTATTTGTGACATTGGAATTACTAAATGGAGTGTTATGTTATTATTTGGAAAAATTCATATATGAAGTGTATGTGGAAAGTGATGAAGTTGAAATGATTTATGATATGTTTGGATGATGCTTTGCATAGATTTTAGGTGAATTGTGTTGAAAAATTGGAAAGAAAATGAAATAATGATATATATGTGTATGTGTGTGTGTATAGTGAGGACAATTTGTCCTTAAGAGGAAATGTAATAGTCAATGTGAGTTGTTAAGTTTGATTATTGTTATGGTAAATTAATTGGGAGAGATAGTGTTTGAAGAAATTGATAAGTTAGAATGGGTAAAAAATGACATTTAAGAAATTTTCGAAGTTAGACTTTGAAATGGAGAACAATAGGTTAGCTTACAAAAGTAAGCAGAAATACGATTAGCATATATATCATACGATTAAATACTAATCTCAAATTCAGTTAAACTGAATTTATAGTTTTAATGTCTTATTTCCAAATTTAGAAATAAATGCCTAAGCGAAGTGCAATTTGTGTAGGTAAAGGAGAGGCACAAAACATGTGAGTGTGCTTGACGATAAGTTTGCAAAACTGAGTGTATTTTTAGTTGTTTTATATGAATAAATTCTTTGCAAAAGAATTAATGACATATGACTTTATATTGTATGACTATGAGTTTACGTGAATGATACATTACAAGTAATATTGCTAGTATAAGTGTACGTTTTAACAGGATATGAATTGAAGTTTGAAAGTTGAACTTTATACGATTTGAAGTTACATTGATATTATGTTATTGGTTTATAAAAAGGAAATGAAATTTTAGCCTATGGTATACCATTAGGATTTACATATGTTATTATACCGGTATATAGCAATTATCCTAGTGTAGGTAAGCGATGTAAAACTAGTTCTGAAACTAATGGTTAATCAAATCCAGGTAAGCTATATAGAACCAGCTCTATAAATACCGGTAAATAACAGTTAACCTAGTGTGGCTAAGCGATGTAGCACCAGCTTTGTAACAAGTGGTTAACCAATTGTAGACAAGCAATGCAAAACTAACTCTATCACTATCAATGTCTAATGGTTAACCTGGTGCAGGTAAGCGATGTAGAACCAACTCCATAAGTAGTGGTTAATCATTCATAGGTAAGCAATGCAAAACCAGCTTTGTGACTTTATGCCTAAAGTTACCATATGGCAAAGAAGTTAATGGTAAGCTATATCGCTTAAGAAAGTTCAAGACAATAATGACGTCACCACAATTTACTTTAAAAGTAACTTGAGAAATTTGATTTCAGAAAACATATATGTTTTATATTGGTATTGTATTATAAAATTATATGTTTTATATTGGTATTGTATTATAAAAATTAAATTGAATTTGTTTTAGGGAGGTTTAAATTGTTAAATATGGTTTGCATAGAAATGTTAACACTCACTGAGTTTGTTTAGCTCACACTTTACTTTCTGTGTTCAAAATAAAACCTCCCAGGTTCATGCTTAGGAGCTTCAGTAGTAGGGACTCTACCTCTCAAGTAGTTCACTTCATCACGTGCTATTGTGTAGGCATTTTTGACTTATAAATTCTTTTGGGAAGTACCGCATATCAATAAATACATTTTGGAAAGTATTTTGTGTAAAGAAGGCACATATGTAAAGGTTTTTTAATGAAATGCATGAATATGTTTTAGCTTTTAAAAGTTTATTGAAGTGATTGGTGAGATTGCTTGTGAATGGAATTGAATCTCAAAATTTGTAATGGGGATTTTGAAGTGACTATAGAAATGATTCGAATTTTTACAGGGATTTTGAAAATTATAGGAATGTCAAAATGTAGTCGTCATGTTATCGAAATTTTTAATAAAATGATTCACAAAAGAAACTCCACTACTTATATCTTTTTATATTAAGTTAAAACTTTTCGGTAAAAAGGGCAATAGACTTAGCTCCACATGAACTTTTCAGTTGGATCAGCACCCAGTTATTTCAGGATAGGAGCCTGTCAACATATATAATCTATTCAATTTTATATAGGTAAGCCCAGTTCATATTGTGCCAAAGAAAACTGGGGTGATAGCGATAAGAAATCAAAATGATGAGTTAATGCTAATAAGGGTGCAAAAAGGGTGGGAATGTGTATAGATTTTAGGAAGCTTAACTTTAACTACTAAAAAGGATTATTTTCTATTACTCTTTGTTAATCAAATGTTAGAAAGATTGCTAATAAACTAAGTTTTTGCATTTTAGATTATTTTTAAGGTTATTAATAAATAATAATTGCTGAAAAAGATCAAGAAAAGACTATTTTTTATATACCCATTTAGAATGTATGCCTTTAAGGGCGTGCCTTTTGGTAGATCTCATACTGATTTATTGTATACTTTATACTAGTTTTATTATGATTTAACATTGATTAAACATCTAAACCTTAAACCTATCCTCTTATATAAGTTTTATGTTCGATGTGGTTTTTGAAACATTAGTTTTCAATGTATATTAACCTAGCAAGTCTCTCTTCATCATAATAACATATTTTGATCAATAACTAAACATTAAATACAAACAATTTTATTAGCATCAAACAATTTTTCCAAATTTCAAATTTTATAAAAAGTTACGACTAGATACAATTTACCATATTCACTAATGCAATAACAAAAATATTGAAAATTTTAGAGGCCTAATTCACATGTGCTCAAGGACTCCCCGTCTAGAAATATATTATTAAAATCTCCATTAGGTTTAAAATAATTTTTTATAGGTATTTACATTTGGTGGTTGGTTTTAGATGTTAGGGAGAACTCTTTCTTTAAAGGGGTTACACTTTTTTCTTACATACCTAGTTTAGTCCTATCATCACAAACTTGTTTCAAAAAAATCTACTAATAAACTTAAAGAGATTGTTTACTGCACTTGTTTAGTAATAGAGGACAGAAATTTTTATAGTGGCAAAGTTAAAAGAGGAAGACTCTTGAATGCCATAGCAGGGGTGAACTATTAAGTGATAATAATGTTAAAAATTAAAATTGATACTGTGTGAAAGTTTAAATGATGATTTCAAGTTATAAAGTTGCAATTAGCAATTAGGATGACAAGTCAGTCAGAATATCCTCTCTCAAAAGTAATATATAGCAGTGATCTTCTTGTTTATCATGGATTCTTTTGCTTGTGCTCTGGCGCATGATTAGCATCACAATCTACATGAACAAAAGCTCTTTCCACCTCAGGAAGTTGTTCAATCTTCTCCTCAAGTCTCTCTCCAATATTATGTGCTTCACTAATGGCCATGTCTTGAGGTAAGACTATGTGAACCTCCACAAAGTAATGATATCCAAACTTGTAAGCCCTCACAGTCTCAATGTGCTTAATCTCCTGGTGATGGTTCCATATCAAATATGTGAGCTTTGCTATGTATTCCGGCGGTGCTGTCCTTGCTATCAATGACCAAACATTCTCCGTCACTGTATTCGCCCAGTTGCCCATTGTATACAAGGCTATCTGCATCAGATCGAAAAGTTCTTTTGTTGGAGATCGAAAGAAAATTTCACATATCAATAGGATTTGCTATTAGCTAAAGACGAAATTTAAGAAGCATGCCCTATCAATCCATGTTATTGTTATGCATATATTTGCTACTAGCTATTCCAACTTACTAGTATGGCTCCAAAAGGGTCAATCCACCAGTAGAACTTGATGGCCGATACAGCAGTTCCTAGACCAATTGAATTAGTAACCACGTCGAAGAAATGATCTTGTGCATAGGCCCTCACAATCTCATTCTTGAATCTGCGGCAATATACTGTAAGCGCTAATTTTACCATTGTCACAGAGACCATAATCCCAATCATCCATTTTTCTTTGCCAGGATCCCTGTCTGGTTGAACCTGCAACAGAAAAGGTAGCAAAAATGGATGACTGAAAAATAATTACCATCCAAACTTGGCATCTTCACTAATACATACCTTGTTAACAAGCTGTCTTCCTGATTCAAACAACACTTGTAGTCCAAGAGTTGCCATGATTGAGGCAAAGACAACAATTCCCTGAAACAGAGTTTAAATAAACAAAAGAAACGCAAGTTGTTCAACTATTTACGAGCAGCATATTTATCTTATATAAATTTTGTTCCCACTAAGGGTTTACCACAGGTTGCATTCTGTGCTTGCCAATAGGATAGCGGTACTGATTTGGCTTTCGCATGGCATGAGCTGTGAACCACAGGATAAAACCTGACAAGAGATCCAACAGAGAGTCCAAGGTTGATGCTATTACTGCCATCGACTTACTTTCAACAGAAGCATACACTTTTGCTATGAAAAGCAAAAAATTGGCTACGTTTGATACATGTATTGCCAACTTCTCATTTCTTGCCAGCTGCTTCATTTCCTCCTGAAACAATTCAAAAGCAAACAGAAGTCAGGAAATACCTAAACGAATCCATGTTTGAGGATCTGCGGGGCAGTCTGGAGTTGGTCTTGACCTTGAAGGGGTTGAAAAGCAAGGTATGGCATGAGACTATGAGCATATAATTAAATGGTAAGAACAAAGAACCTCGGTTAAACTTCCAGGTAAAATCCCCAGTTCAAGGAATGAATCTACTTCACTGAACCCTTGGAGGATGTTTTCCTGTCGTTTGTAATACTGCGCAATCCTCTTCTGTCTTTCTGTCAAAGAAGTTTAATCAGTGACTCAATACCATGATCGAAAGCAGGTATCTGTTCTTGAGAATTGAACCCTCCCATCATGCCACTGAACTGAATGGTTAGAATCATGGTAGAATTTTAAGAATCAAAAACTTCGCTTTCGCCATGGACACAGGTATATAACTTACTTATAGTGTTCAGCAAATTTCCGCAGCTCATATGAGGATCTGCTCGTTTTTCCGTCAACCGGGATTTATCCAGATGCAGTTGCCAAGATGACTCACTTGCCATGGTTAGATCCCCGTCATTGGCTGCCGGCGACAGAAGTTCCGTCCGATGTTCCAAAGAATCCGTTCGGGGACTAGTAGTCACCATTTTGTCACAAACAATTTGTTTGAAGTCTACACTCTTGTGTGGTTTAGTCATATTGCATCCTAATTCTACATATATATAATCAAATTGAAAGCACGAAGAATGCTGGAAATCGATGATGATATAGCTGCGTTTAAACTTTAGATTAACGGTGTCCCTTTCAAAGCATCTTATTCTCCATTTATTTTTATTTTGAGCTGACTTTTATGAACATATCTTTAATGATTCATAGGCTATACATCAACATATGGAAGGAATCCTTCACATCAGGAATATTTTAGTTTTTGTATACGCCACTTTGCGTGTAGATTTTAGCTCTTTTACAACGATGTAATAGGTCAGAATCCAGTGAAACATGCCCGTAGATATAATAAAAATTTTCCTCTTTGGTGGATAATAATTAATTGTAATTTCAATTTTCTAATAACTTATTGGTTAAGTTACTTAATTTGATCCGGATAAAGATAATAAAGTGACCCAATAAATGATATAGATTAATGAGCTGAAGTCTAGAAAAAAAGGACCTCGATTAGTATGGATCGGACCCATATCGAGTCTATAACGGGAAAGTCCGATATAGATGTTATATATAGAAAGTTAAAGTCTCTTGTAATTGTTGTAGCAAATCGTGAATGTACGGATACTCTAACTCATTCAAATGTTCACGTATATAAAAAGTTACATAAAGGCTTTAACGTGTTACATTGAACAACTCCCGTGAAGATCTCTTTCAGCCTCGGAAAGTTCATTTGAAGTTATGAAATCGAAATTAAGTATTTTTCACATTTCTTCATTATTTCCCTTTTACTTTCAATCTGGGATACGTAACAAAGGCTCGTGTTATTTGTTGCAAGTAATATCAGAGCGGTTATATGATCGAGTAGTTAAAAATGAAGAATTTTTTGTTGTTCTCCATAAGAGTTTTAGAGAATAAAGTTCTATTTTACGGTTTCTTCCTGCATATTGATGCTTAAATGTTTGCTAAATATGGTTAGCATTGAAAACGAGCTTAGAAGAATGAAAAACGACCTAAATCTCTTCAAAATTTGCCTTTTTTCGTTGAGGGTGCGAAAACCATCATCACATGTGACATTTAGATTAAAAGCATTAATATGCTGAAGGTACTTAAATTCACCAACTTGTTTAGCCTATTTTTTTGAAAAATACCATACTTGTAAAAATTACCTTTAAGAATAACCAAGTTGAGCCTTAAACTTTTTCATTGATCAAACCTAAATTATAAACATTTATCATATTTTTCTTTGAAGACCTGTTTACTATTTTGAACCTTGAAGGTAATTTATGTTATTTATTTGTTGAGACTTGAAATGTGTGAAAGGTCCAATATTTGTTAAATTGTGTGGTACTGATTGAAATATTGAAAAACATAAAATAATAATAAGAAAAAGAAAAAGAAGAAGAAGAATAATAGTAGTAGTAGTAGTAACATAACATAATACCATTAGCTTTATGATGGAAGGATCTGAGTGTTTTGTAAACAAGTCTTGTAATGTTACCTTAAGTAAATTTCCTTCCCTTAAATCCCTTTTTATTATCCTAATCATACCTAAAATAAGCCTCGTTACAATCTTATAAGTCCTTTTGATTTTTGTTTATAGTTTATACATAAGTGCTAGAGATGTGACTTTATTGTAAGACTATGATAAGAATTTTACTATACATGAATTAAGAGTGTTGATATTTTTTGCCCTAATCACTTGAGTGTATTGAATGAAATCTTGGTAAAGGTATAAGCGATATGTTTTTGATTTCAATACGATTGTTGATGTCATTAGCATTAATATTGCTTAAGAAGTTAATTTTAGGACAACTTGACTCTAATTGTATATTAATTTGATTCAGTAGGATATATTGATGTATGGTATGAATGGACAGATTGATATTAGTGAAGGATTAATGTTGTGAAATTTATAATTTTGATTATAATTTGCTTGAAGACAAACAAAAGCTTAAATGTGTGAATATTTAATAGATGGATAATTGAACATATTTTTACCCCATATTTGATGTGTTTTGCTTGATATTTATTATTTTTGGTATATATTTGGCCCTTAATTCATTCAAGTGTGTATATAAATTATAATTACCTTCATGAACTTAAAAGAGAAGAATTTGGACGAAAACATCACGTAAAATGTAGAATTGACGCATAGAAGGGATGCACGATCATACATTTGCCTGTGCACTTTTACGATTTAGGTTATGCACTATCTAATGCATGGTTGTGCAAGAGACCGTGCATCGGTCAAAACCCTAAAATTTCATATAAGAGACAAATTTTGGAGGCAGTTGGTAGAGGGAGAAGGTAAGAAGCATTTTGAAAGTTCCAAAGATGATTCCAAGTGCGATTGTGAGCTAAAGGAATAGGAAACGCGAAGATTTTATTGACGGATCCACTAGAATACAAGATTGGACGCCTACATCAGAATACTCAATAGTAAACAATCAGAGAGATTTAGAATTATGATTATGTTGTTTTCGATTTAGTTTTATGTTTATGTATACATAATTTCACGTTCATCGATGTACAACTAAATTTTCAATTAGTATTTAGGCTAGATAAACCCGATTTGGTACCTAAACATATGTTCCCTATTTTGTGAATGCAATTGATTGTTTGATTTATTGAGATCCAATTACTTGTTTTATTTATGTTCTACTAATCCAAAATACCATATCATAATTTGATTTCAGATGTAGCGATTGAGAAATCCTAGGTTTGAATAGATCCACAGTAATTAGAAAAAGTTAATTATAACCCCAAAGATAGGATGACATAAATCTTCCGAATTAGGGTCAAACCTAATAGAGGGATCCATAAAATAGTAATGTAATCCTATGGAATTTAACCTGATTTATTTGATTAGAAACTTTAGGATTAGTTGTTAATAGACTCAAGATCAGCTACTAACATACCATAGGAGTCTCCACTGTCCAATAAATCATTGAACCAATTGCATAACAAAAGATCAGTTTATTAAGGTTTAGTGGATTTGAACCTAAACACTATTAACTTGATTTTGGTAGTCAACTTGTTTCATAATTCTCTACTTGTCATTTATTTTATCTACTTAATTTTAGTTTCTTTAATTTAACCACAATCAATTCTTAGGCTAGATACTAGAATACCGATAACTACTAGTACTCACTATCTTCATGGGATCAACGTGTACTTATCAGTACTAGCTACAACTAGATTATGCACTTGCGATCTAACAATATTGACCCTCACAAAATAAGTTCAATCATTTATACAAAGAGAAAAACTTAGAAGAAAGGACATCAAACCCTTGCTTCAACTATATGATCTTAGCATAGAACGTAGGGAACATAAACTACCCAAATTAAAATTAGATGATATATGATTATTTGCAATAAAAAATTATTTTTGTCTAATTGGCTTAATAGAGACAAAAGTCAAAGAGAACGAGCCTTAAAAAATGATTATTTGGCAAGAATTGGAATGTTCTATCTAACTAGCAATCATACCATAAGGGGAGAAATATTGTAGCTTGCAATCTAGGAAAAGTAAATGTAAATCAAGATGTGACTTTTGATCAATTTATCCATTTGGTGGTTAATATAGATCAAGATCAAAATGCTTTTGTGGTCACTTTTATCTACACAGTCAATATTGAATTTATAAAGAAACCTACTTTGGAGGAATTTAACTACTTTAAGCTCCTTAATACAAAGACCTTGGTTACTGTTGGGGCATCTTAACAACATTTTATTTTCTTAAAAATTTTAAGAAGATAGATTGAGTAATAAGAGCATAAGATAACTTTAAATATTGTAGGACAGTAGCTGAGCTCACTGAATTAAAATTTGATAGAGTTTATTTCATTTGAAGCAATAAATAAGAGGAAAGTTGATTTATCCAGGAAAAATTTGATTGAGCCTTGTTTAATTCATTATGGCTCTCTAGATTCACTAATATCATGACTCACTTCTATAATTCTTTTTGCTCTGACCATTACCCCATTAAGGTTATAGAGGACCAAGGTTGAAAAGATCAAATATCTGTTTAGATTTAATAAATTTCTAGTAAAGTTGAAGGTTATAAGGAAACAGTCATAAGAATTATAGGTCTCAATCTAAAGGGATTTTATTCTTATAAGTGTTTGAGAAAAATTAAGGTTATAAAGAATAAATTAAAAAGACCTTAAGCTAACAAATTAAAAAGCACCAACTCAACCATCACCAAAACAAGACATGATCTATGCAATATTCATAATTGAATGGAACTCTTCCCTAAAGTTGCAATAGTGAGGGGAGAAAAAAAGAAATCTTAAAGTTTATGATTAATACTTAGAAAACCATTACTCCTTATTAAAATAAAGATCTAAGATGAACTAGTTAAGGGAAGGAGATAAGATCATTAGATATTTTTATGATATTATACTACAGAAAGAAAACCAATAAATATGCTCCTTAAAGAATAATTATTATGATATTGTGAAACCATTTAAGAACCAGTTGAGCTAAAAGAGATGGCTTTCAATCACTTTAGTAATATCATCATTACCTTCAATAACACTTGTAATATAGAAACACTAGATATTTTTATAATGATATATTTTGTAGAAAGAACACCAATAAAATGTGCTCTTTTAAGATAACTATGGTAAAACCATTTGGGGAAAACATAAGCTAAAAGAGTTAGCTTTTAATCACATCAAGAATATCCTTAGTACCTCTAACAACACTTGCTCATCCTTTTAGGAGCTAAGAAATTTCATACCTAAGTGTCTATCTCAACAACACAAGGAGGCACTATCAAATCCTTTTAATTATAGAGATCAAGTGTTGGACCCCGTTTTCGAAGCCCAACATCAGACATACGATTATGAAGCTTGAGCATGGAGGAAGGCTTAGAATTTGGAAATTTAAAAGAAAAAACCTTAGGAAGCAAAGGTGGGCTTCGCCGCGACGAAGGAGAAAACTTCAATGACCCTTCGGGTTAATTTTGCCGCGGTGACAAGTATAACTTCGCCACGGTGAAGTCACCATGAGAAAAGCAGAATTTTCTTCTGGGGAATTACGCGAAAACCCCTATAGCAGAACCGATAACCCAAAATTTCCTATCTCACTAAATGCCAACTTAAAAGCCTTCAACCACCTTCATCAATTCAACCCAAAAATAAAATGGATAAGAACCTAACCCCAAACAAGTTCTCAAAATCTTAATCTCATTTCCATAATCAGATACTTTGCGAAAATAAGAAAAATCATAGACAAACCCAAACACATATTTCATTAATATCAAAAGTAAGAGTTTTACAAGGCTTTAATGGAATCTCAAGCCACAAATACATCATTTGCTTCATAATACAAAAATATACTTGAAATGTAGCTAAAGTCTTAAATTCCCAAAAATCTAACTCAAAAATGAAAAAGCATGCCAATTCAGAGTGATGTCGTAACTCTTGACTTACTCGATCTCTTACTCATCACCTGAATAGGGGGGAGGGGAAGAATGGGGGTGAGCTTAAAGCTTATAAGTAATAATTTTATAATCAGTAACAAGCAAAAACCGTTGAAATACTTATTTCTATTATATCATAAATTCTCATTTAATCGCAAACACATATATCTTAATTTCTCAACCAAATTCACAAAAGTGCAAAATAAGTACGCATCAATCTTGTCAACATATCATGGGCACATAAGCATATCAAAATGGTCTGGAAGATCCATAAACAGAACGAACTAACACATTCCCATATAATGGTACTGTGTAGTCGTGAACAAAATGAACTAACACAATCCCACATAGTAGTTTTGTGTAATTGTAAACATGAGGGAGTCTATGAAGGAGCTCCATGCCGCTAGCGGACAGGCGAGAGAAGCCTTTAGTCTAAGTGCACTTGACATACAGAATGGACTAAACCAAACCCACATAACATATATCTCATAACTTGTAAACTTGTTGCCCAAAATGACACATTTTTAAAACTTGATTTTTCAAACATAGAATCTTTTCAAAAATCATGTTCATATGCTTTTTATAATTCATCAACACAATATGCTCATACTAAACACATAACACTTGCTTAAAGCATTCAAAGAGTTATACTGTATGTTCATGAAATATTTGGAATCATTTATTTCCATCATTTGAAACAAAACATTAATGGCCTATTACTTAATTATAAAACCGTAACCCACCTTGAAATCCT
This sequence comes from Erythroxylum panamense, assembly GCA_027123425.1. Lineage (NCBI taxonomy): Eukaryota > Viridiplantae > Streptophyta > Magnoliopsida > Malpighiales > Erythroxylaceae > Erythroxylum > Erythroxylum panamense. Next base: position 15,066,398 of record JAOTIZ010000002.1, on the reverse strand, counting down.
TGCTTGTGAAATTGGCTTAAAGATGTCTTTTCTCTTACTCCTCTTGCCTCTCTTGATCCCCTTCTAGATTTCCTTGATTCCCTTTATCAAAGACAAAAATCCCCATTCAATAGGATTACAATTTAAGGACCTATATATTGCATATTTACTAAGATAAATTCTAAATACTCAAACTCTTCCAAAAGTTCCAACCTTCGGGTCAATTTTTCGTGATCATTCTGATAAGGTAAATGAAGAAATTTGATAACATTTCCTTCTAGAAAATGCTCCTCGTTGTCTTAAGTTTCTAATGACACCAAAATCATTTAATTTGGTTCAATACTCTAAAAGTTAGGCCTCAATCATTTTCGAGCTGTTTCTATACTAACACAACATTCTATGTTCAACTTCCATTCAAAAATTGAGATCCTTAGAAACTTAGGGGGCGCTTGGTTCACAGAAGGTAATGGAAATGGGAATGGGAATGAATATAGAGAGGAATGGGAATGGATATAATCATTATAATTATGATGGTTGGTTAAGATGAAGGAATGATTACCATTACCTTTAATGGTGGTTGGTCTGTTAAAAATCTTGAGAAATAAAAATTTGTTAAAATTTTATTTTATATCAAATTTTAAATATAATTTAATTAATTAT
>JAOTIZ010000002.1:15010831-15041028 GCA_027123425.1 Erythroxylum panamense | reverse complement strand
ATAGCTATACAATCTTCTAGATAATACTGCATGATTCTACATAATCTGCATGATTTAAACATAATCTTCATGATTCTACATAATCCGACATATACAAACCAGTATTCTGGGATCTTTCTTTAGCAGTCTAACAAACATAGCACCTCGTCACAAAGTTTCTAACGTCTTTCTTTAACTGAGGCCAATAGAACCTTTCTTCAAGGCTAGTAATGGTCTTGTCCCTTCCCATCTGACCGGTTAATCCTCTACTATGCACATCACGAATCAACTTTTCTCTAAGAGAGGTGTGAGGAACACAAAGTTGGTTGTCGTGGAAAAGAAAACCATCAGTATTATGGAACTCACTAGCAGGCTGCTTCTGAATACATTTTAACCACATGTCCTTGAAGGCTTCATCATCCTCATAAAGCTCCTTTAAAACTTCAAATCCAACAACCTTTTGGGACACAGTAGAAAGCAATACTGTCCTCCTACTAAGTGCATTAGCCAATTTGTTAGTCACACCAGATTTATGTTTAATAACAAAAGGAAATTTTTGTAAGAAAGTTGTTCATCTGGCATGCATATTACTCAAGTGCTTTTGACTGTTCAGAAACTTTAAAACTTGATGATCAGTGTAAAGAATGAACTCTCTTTGAATTAGATAATGTTCCCAATGTTTTAAGGTTCTCACAACTGCGTAAAATTCTTGATTATAGGTACTCCATCTTTTCCTTGTATCGTTAAACTTCTCACCAAAGAAAGCTACAAGTCGGCCTTCTTGAGATAAAGCAGCTCCAATACCTACTCCACATGCATTACACTCAAAAAGCTTGTCAAAGTCCGGTAAGGTTAGGATAGGAGTAGTGTTGAGTTTTTTCTTAATCAAAGCAAAACTTTTTTCAGCTTCATCATTCCAATCAAACTTTCCCTTCTTCGTGCATTTTGTGATAAGGGCCATAATTGAACTGAAGTTTCTAATGAACCTCCTGTAGAAAGTAGCTAGCCCTGGGAAAGATCGAACCTCACTAACATTCTTAAGGGTAGGCCATTCATGAATTGCCTTCACCTTTTCTTCATCCACATGAATTCCTTCAACACTAACCACATACCCCAAGAATAGTAGCTTGCTAGTTAAGAAATTGCATTTCTTCAAGTTCACACAAAGCTTATTATGTTGTAAAACAGACAAGACTCTCCTCAAATGTTGTAGATGCTCTTCAATTGTTCTGCTATAGACAAGGATATCATCAAAATAAACAAGCACGAACTTTCCATTAAAGGTCTAAGCACTTGGTTCATGAGTCTCAAAAAAGTGCTAGGAGCATTGGACAACCCAAATGGCATGACTAGCCACTCATATAACCCCTCTTTCATTTTAAATGTGGTCTTCCACTCATTCCCAGGTTTGATCCATATTTGGTGATAACCAATTTTCAAGTCAAGTTTATAGCATACCTGAGAACCACAGAGTTGATCAAGCATGTCATTCAATTTGAGAATAGGAAATCGATATCTCATGGTGATTTTGTTAATGGCTCTACTATCAACGCACATTCTCTACGATCCATCCTTGTTGGGTGTCAAAAGTGCAAGAATAGAATAAGGACTCATGCTTTCTTGGATGAAGCCCTTTTTCATCAATTCTTCCACTTGTTCTCTTAGAATATCAGCTTCTTTAGGGTTCATTCTATAATGGGGCAGATTAGGAAGCTTAGCTCTAGGTACTAGATCAATGTGATGTTGAATATCTCTCATAGGAGGCAATTTATTAGGTAATTTAGACTGGACCAGATCTGAAAACTACTCCAAGATCGGCTGGACCAGATCTGAATTAGCTCCGTTCTCCTTGTCTTTCTCCTCCAACAATTGGTTATTTACAACCAAGACATGAACCTCTTGAGTCTCCTTAACTTTCTTCTCAAAATCTTACCCACTAAGGGTCAACAATGTCTTTCCCTCCTCTCTAAAAGTCTTTGGCCTATCAAAGGTTGCATTTGTGGGTAACATGGTCACTTTCTTGCCTTTCCATTGGAAGGAGACGGTGTTATCTCTTCCTTTATAAGTAATATCCATGTCAAATTGCCATAGCCTTCCTAGGAGTACGAGGCTTGCATTCATGTCTAGCACATCACAATAAACATTAGCCTTGTAAGACTTTTCTATAGAAATAGGAACTTGAAGTACTTCAGTTACTCTCAATGCTGGCCCATCAGTAAGTGAACCAGTGGTGTGGGGATGAGGATGTTTCTCAGTAGGAAACTTCATATGATCCACGATCTTTTTTGCCACTAAATTCTCATCACTGCAATTGTGTACAGTTAAGTTGCACACCTTACTATTAACAGTGTAGAAGGATCTAAAAATGCTTCTCCTTTGTTGTGGCTCCTTGGTTTTAGATGAACAAAGTATCTTCCTTACCACTAGACTAACTCTGTCCTCGGCAAATTCTTCAACAAACTCCTCTTCTTCTTCTCCCTCTTCTTCAAGCTCTTCCAAATCTTCTTCACCTTCATTAAGGTAGTCTCCTTTTTTAGCAACGTTGACCATCTTTCTCCCAGGACAATTTCTAGAGATATGTCCAGGCTTCCGGCATTTATAACACGTCTATTTTTGGTGGAGCATATGGGTTGGAATTGTAGGAACTCCTCTACTGCTACTGCTACCTCCTTCAAAAGGCTTCCTTTTGTCCACTCTTAGATCTTTAGGGGTATTATTGATTTTCAATGTTTCAACTAATGCTTTCCCCTTTCCTACCACTTCATTTGGAATTTGTTGAGTTGATCTCCTAGGGCATTCAAACCTCTTAGGTTCCTTTTCCATCTTTTCAGCTCTCAAGGCCAATTGGTACGCCTCCTCTATGTTCCAAATAGTGTGCATTCCAAGCCTTTCACTTATGGATGATCTTAGTCCTCTAAGATACCTTGAAACTTGCTGCATGTTGGATTCTTCAAGATTATTGCGTGTTGCCAGCCTCAAGAACTCAGAATGATACTCCTCCATACTCTTGGAACCTTGGATGCAACTTTGATAAAGATCAAATAAGTGCAGCTTATAATCAGGGGGTAAAAATCTAAGAAAAAGGGCTTGTTTCAATTTCTTCGAAGATCCGATTGGTGATTTTCCGTTCCTCACCTGATTCTTTTGAAGATTACTCCTCCAAACTTTAGCACCACTTTTTAATTTATAGCCCACATTTCTCATTAGTTTATCATCTGTGACTTCCATCATCTCTTGAAAACTTTCCACCTCATCAATCCAATTAAGAAAGCCTTCAATGCTTAGATTTCCACTAAAGTAAGGGACTTCAACTTTAATCTTGTAATCATCTTTACCCTTTTGGCCTCTTCTTGGTTGATCTTTGTCTAGAATTTTTTCATCCGAACTATCTTCCATAAGAGGCATCTGATTCTGGTCGTGAGCTCTCCTATTTTTTGCATTCCTTGGAGGATCAGGCCTGCCAATACGTTGAGGTTGAGGTAAACCTTTGCTTTGAGCTCCCTTAAGTGGTATTCCTCCATTATTGGCTTGATTAAAGCCCATAATGGTTAGAAGTTGATCCATACAAGTCGCTAATCCATTAATAGCCTCCAAAACTTCGTCAAATCTCTAGTCATCTCCTTGATCAGCCATGTATACTGGTTGCTCAAAATTGAAAGCGTTTGGTTTGACTTTTCTAGGTTTTGGGTGAATTTTCTGGGTTAGTGAGGCTGGAAAATGAGTTGGAGGGTGTGGAACATAACCAAAACTGAAGAAAGGCACCAGGAAAGAAATCCAGGAAAAATTTTCTGGGTTGGTAGGGCTAGAAGATGGGCTGGAGGGTGTGGAACAAAAAAAAAAACTGAGGAAAGGCACCAGGAAAGAAATTCAGGAAAAACTGGATTTTAATGCTCTGATACCGACTTACACAGCGGTAGTAGTTAGGTAGAGATTTTAGGTTAATCTTGGAACCAAATCCAAGCATAAAACTTAGGATTTAATCAACAATAGGAAGACACTCTCTTAGGAAAATTTCCTGCAGAAGCTTTATTAAAATAATGTTTTTCAAGGTCCCTAAAACATCTATTAACCACCCTCCCTTTTATATCCCTAATGTGGTACATAAGAGTCCTAATTCTAGTGTGAAAAGGATTTCGAGCTAACTTATTTCTTTTCTTGCTGGACAACAAAACCTTCCTAACTAGGAAACTTAAAATAAAATAAAACATAAACAAATCCTAATGGATATACGACAACATAACAAATCTTTATCCTAATGGGTATGACAGCATAACAAATCCTTATGGGTTCAATCCTTTGTTATTATGTTGCATTAATTTCATAACTAATCCATATTGTAATGCATTTTTATCTTAGACTTGGAATTTAAGTTAAAAGAAAGTATGTCTACTAAGTCTGCATGGCGTCCGTTATTGATCATCATATTATATTCTACATCATCCATGAAATTTGATTTCAAATTGTCAACGCTGTTGTTGGATGTATTAGTGACATTTGTTTGTTAATTATTATTGCAGTTAGTTGTTTCATGGCATATGAAGGCCTCAACCATGTGCGAATTCTCCAAGCAAGAGTTTGTTGGAGGCTTACAAACACTAGGGTTTGTTCTTTTTCATATAAGTTATTTTTTTGTTGTAGACTAGATTGGCATAGACCAAGTTAAGTGTTTTTTTAATGGAAATGAAATTTAAGTGGTGTTATTGATGGCAGGATAGATTCTGTGGAGAAGTTTCGTGAAAAGATTCCATTTATGCGCTCTGAACTCAAAGATGAGCGTATGTGCATCTTCCTTCAATTCTCAAACATTTTTGGATATTGATTGGGATTCTTTTTATGTATTTAATTTTAACTGGTGACTTTCTAACAACAAACCTAAGTTTGAACTTTATCTATGGATGATTTTGAATTCTTCTACAAATTCATAACCTTTTATTAGTATGAAATGAAGCAACTATTTTTCGTTGCATACTTTCGCAAATATTTTAACTTCAAATTAGCAACAGATAGGATTTCTAGTTTGCTCCTCAGCAACTTTTTTGTAACTATTCTTTTACACAACCTTAAAACATTATGGACAAAATATGTTATGGATGCGTGAATTGTTAACTGAAAAGGCTCTGTGCAAATTTGCATGATCAATTGTGTTGCTATAATGGGTTCTTGAAGAATGAAAAGGATGGTGGTGGTCTAAGTATCTAAATAGCTTCTAAGTTTTTTTACTCAAATGTCTTCTGAAATTTGTTGATTTTATAATTAGATATTACCCCTTATTATTGAAAAGATACTTGGCTTCTTTGATTGTTCAGAAAAGTTTCGTGATATCTACAACTTTGCTTTCGGCTGGGCCAAAGAAAAGGTAACAATTGTTACCCTCATAACTTAAAATCGTTGCACTTTTCCATGGTGATAACCTACTTGTCTATTCATGCAGTTAAAGATACCTTTGCATGATATATGAGGGTGAGTCATATCATTTTCTTGTTTCTTAATGGAAAGCTTGCTTCTGAAGTTTGTCAGCTAAGCAATTTTAGAAACTTCCTAAAACAAATTCTCTATTTCTTGCATTAACAGTTGTTTATGGTAATTCGTCAGGTCTTCTTTTGTTTGTGTTATGAATTCTGTCTCTGGAGTAAAAACGGGTGCATCTGGCTATTGTGCGTCTTCAATTGTTAACTAGTTTTGGTTGTTCCTTCTTGTTATTTGTTTGTTTAGTTTGCATGGAGTAAAATGGGAAGACTTGTGAGGGATAGGAATTCTCTGTCTACTCTATAGCCAATTATGTTAAGTGAGCATTCCTTTGATGGGAAGAGATGTATTTGTTAGAGTTTGTTGGTTCAAAGCTTATGGAAATGTTTTTTATACTCCAGTTACTTTCTTGTCGGGCTTTTAAGAGTAAGCTCATATTACTTGAGGAAAATCATTGCTAGCTTTAGCTTCTTGTTTGAAGTTCTGTTACAATTCTTGCAAATGTTAACATAATTTTCTCAATTGACTTGTGATTGAGCATACTCATTCAAACCTAGAATGGTTGAATGAAGTTGTTTATTACACCTATCGATCGTTTTACGAGGAAGTTGTCAAGAAGAAATATAGTATAATGTTCTTACAGGGCGTGAAATTTTCAAATCCCTTGTCTGTTTATTAGGATTGACCTTTATGGCCCGACTTTGTCCGAAATCAACAGATCAGGCTCAAGTTGATGGGACTTGAGTTTGGGAATCGCTTGGCCCAGCTTGAAAGGCCTGCATTGACCTGAGCCAGGCCAACAAGACGTTGTTTTAGTAGCAGCCCATGGTGGTCGTCCATTACCATCCTTAATGTTTATTGCTGATGGGAGAAATCCCATCACTTAATCAATTCGGTGGAGGTTCCTAGGAGGGTTGCCATGCCTTAGGTTGGTTACATCCAACCAGTCTTGTTGTGAAGGATTGCATGGTGAGGTGGATGACCTTGGGAACTTAGAACATGGGGTTTTTATAGAAAGAAACTAAACCTTATTGTTTCTAAGATTTTACCCCACATTTGATGCATAATATTACCTTGATACCTAGTCTTTTGGTTTTTATTGGGGGGCATCATTTTGATTCAATGTACATTAAATTTTCTCCTTCTGTCTGCTGGCAATTCATCCAGTTCTCTATAGGAAAACGCTGAAAAACATTTCACTGTATCACGCACTGGAGACATTAGTGGCACTTAAAATAACTGTTGTATCTGCTGGATGCTTTTATTGAAATTTTAGATCTTTGATAATAATGATTTTTGTATTAACAAAGTGTAACCTTTGGACTTTTTTTTTTAACCTACCTACTTTGTTTATTGAGGTGGCTTAGAATTTCCTAGTTGTTTGAAATCAAGGAAAAACTGCAGCTCGACTTTTTTGTTTTCCTGTATCTTACGGGCTCCTGGGTTTGGGGGTACAGCTCAAATCTGTAGGGTATTTTGTTATTACTCACAGGCTCTTGTGGGGTTGCACTGAAATAGAAAAAACTTGTCCGCAAGTGTTCTTTCAGACAATATGCATCTCTTCTCAAGTTTTTCTTTTAAAATAAATAAATAGTTGTCTTAACTGAACTGTTACTTATATTTACTATTTGCTAAAGCTCCTGGCAAATGCGTGGGTTTTAAGGAGGGGTGAGGTGTCAAAATTAGTAACGGTAGGGGGCAACCTATTTGAGGGGGCAAATTGGGTTTTTCCTGGTTGTCATTTGTATAGGGAATAACCTGAGTGCTACTACACGAAGGGTTGTAGTTCTCTTCCTCATATTATAGTGGCACTTGGGTGTAGGTGCTTCATCCAAACTACATTAAAATATTTTTTCTTGTCCTTTCCAACTCACCTGTGTGCTTGAGTGCTTATTCTGTCTTACTTACTATGCTGTGTACTTGTCTGCTTCACCTAGTAGAACTTCAGGTGCAAGGCATCGATGCATCAATATTTTATATAATTTGTTAGTTCATTGAGCCATAATCAATATAGTATAACTCTGATATATCTTCATTGATTCAGGGTCAAAAATCTTTGGCATTGGATACAGCAATTGGCATGTGGCAATTGCTATTTGCGGAAAAGCAGTGGCCATTGGTTGATCATTGGTGCCAGTTCTTACAGGTATATTACAATCTTATTTTGGAGTATCTTGTACAAGTGAGATTTGTGTAAAATGGGTTATGAGCAGTTTGCATGCTGCTGTTGACAATGGTTGTGTTGTGTGGACTTGGGGCTCAAAGAGTCAATAAAAGATAGTTCTACTTTCAAGTGTTGCATCTCTGTCCAATTTTGATAAATCATTGGGAAGCTTTTGTATGGTTGGGGTTTGAACTGTGGACACTATGGTAATTGATATATAATTTTGTTGTAATTTTTTCTATGTTACCGTGGACTGTGGTAATATATAAGTAACATTTTTCCTTTATTTGAATCATACTCACACTTAGTACATTTATAAGTTTCGGTAAAAAATATCCCTTTGCTTAGTTGTCTATTTAATTTCTGTTGTTAGTTGCCAAGCCAGGTCTTCCAGGCAAGGGCTTAAGATATCTTGTACTATAAATAACACATGGCCTTACTTGGCTAGGAAACTCTAAGCAAGGGATGTTCAAATTGTTAACTAATAGAAATATGAGTTTTACTCAGCTGTTCAAAATTAGGTAATGCCTCTGTGTTTCTCGGAGAATTCCTCGTATCCTTTTTGTTGAGGTGCAAGAATCTGGAGAGGATTTGTTGGCCACTTCTGGGAGGACATATATGAGGTTGTTTGTTTTGGAAAATCACGCTCCTAACTGGACTACCTGGCGTTTGGATTGATGCCCTTATCAAAGTTCTTTTTTACAAATTTGTTCCAATGCATGTAGGTTTGAGGGTTAGAATGCTGCCTTTGTTTCATTTGAGTACAATTGTTGGCCCCTCTTCTGGTGATTTCTTTACACCAGTATAAGTTTTGCATTACATTAAAATATGTTGGATATGATGAAGCCCTGGATTGTCACAACTACATGAGTATGATCAGGTCTCTTTCTGTGAGAATATTTTCAGTTTTGTACTACAATATGATTTCACATTTCTGGAGAAGTTATTTGTACTGTTTATTTTATAGACTATCCTGTCAACTAAGTTTAATCAGATTAGAGTTGGTACATAAATGATCTTTGGATTCGTAAAATTCGGCTTTGTTTATTGGAATTGAATTTTTTGGTCCGTGCTTGTTTTACAAGTTATATTTCATTTGACAATGTCGCCAAAATTTTTTTAGGCTCGACATAATAAAGCCATTTCCAGGGACACTTGGTCTCAGCTGTTGGAATTTGCAAGGGTAAGAGGCAACATCAAAATAAAGCTTTTGCTTATTCTGCTTTATTTTAATTGTTGATTTCTGTACCATTGAGGTTACTGCCTGTCTTCCTGTACATTATTACTCTGTACCATGCGAAGCTAAGGTGCAGGATGATTTATTATGATCAGAAATAACAACACTGAAAAATAGCATTTCAGAAACAGGATTATATTTTTGACAGTGAATGACTTCACAGAACTCAAAATACAAAAAACTTTTAACCCTCGATTGCTTTGATATTTAGGAGTTTAGCCTTATGGTCGCCAATTAAGATGTCATGATAGTTGATTGATAAATATCCACAAGCGCTGGAAATAGTGCGGAAATATTGGCTATGTGTAGCTGGTAGTTTTATGAACAAGGATTCAACTTGGTACCAATTGAGCAACAATAGAGCTGGCTCACATAAGGCATTCTTACTACTGTTAATTTCCCAAAGGGAAAGATGTTATAAATTATAAAGTTTAGTTTCTTGAAAAAAAACAAAAAGCAGAGTATTAGGGGTTCAGCTGTATATTTCAAAATTCTTTCACGTACTCCGTTTAGGAGTTAGAAACTACTGTAGTAGAAGTTGGAATAGCTTTTAATAGTGAGTATGGGAGCTAGAAGGTAGTTTGGGGTTTAAAGACAAGCACTAGTTACGCAGATCAAATAGTTTCAAACATATAGTATCAACTTAAATCAATTGATTGGTGGATATCTAAAAGTGGTTTTGGGTTTTTTTTCCTTGCAGACAGTGGATCCAGCATTATCTAATTATGATGCTGAAGGTGCTTGGCCCTATCTTATAGATGAGTTTGTGGAATATTTGAATGAGAATGGCATTATTCAGAAGAATCTGTCTAGTGATTGGAGCCAAAAACGATGATGGACTGCAGGAGCTCCTGATGACGGGGAGTGTACTAAACTTCTACTAGTGTGCTTGAACTCGATTTATTTTTTAAAAAGGGGACTTTGGAAATTATTGGAACTTGTGACCGCTTACATTTTTTATAAACTCAGGTATTGGTACGGAAAAGTCATTATCTTGTTTGATTACCACAAACTAGATTGACCGTTTTGTATTTGATTATAATTATGCTGCGTTGATCAGATTGTGCTGTCAAGAAAAATCCATTATAGTTCACGATTAGACTAGTGAAGAAACTCTGTTTGCCTGCTGTGTGGAATTCAAGATGAATGTTGCTGTCTGGTACGATCTTGTTAGAATTCTGTGGTGCACTTGAGTCTTCAGAATGCTGTAGGCGGCCGTGAAGGCTTTTAGATGTCAATATCGTACATCGTTGCTTTTTGTGATGCACGCTGCGGGTTAGTTGGCGTTGGTACAAGTCATCAGTGCTTTTTGTGATACACGCTGCGGGTGTAGTTGGCGTTGATACAAGTCATCAGTGCTTTTTGTGGCGGGTTGGTTGGCGTTGATACAAGTGAATATAAGCAAAAATGAGTACAAATAAATAATCCAGTGCAAATAATTGAATGGGATTGAGTTGCACGAACTTTTTAGGATCTTCAATTGCTAGAGCTGGTTTGAACCTACAATTTATTTGTGCGAATCATTGGTTTGTTATATAATAGTTCTGGAAGACGAGTATATATGGATTATTAGAATTATCTAGTACTGTACTTAAAATGTGTATTTTAAAGAGAGTCGGAAATTATTCCGAAAAAGATTCTAATAATAATTAAACTATTGTTTTACATAAATCTAGTACTAAATATGTTCATATTTTTAGTTCAAATAATCAACCTAATCATTAATGGTGTATAAATTAAGTCGCTCATTTTTAGACATAATTAAACTGATCATGTGAGGTTTTAACCTATATTTTAATTATAACAAAATATGCTATTATTAGCTGAATTTAATTTGTCAAATATTAAGTTAAAGTGATTTAACAATTAAAATGAGTAAAATTAAGTACCAAATATAATTTAAGAGGGTATTAAATAATTTAAGATAAATAAATCAAAAACAAGGATTGAACCAAAAACAAGAAAATAAACCAAAAATAAGAAAGAAAGACAATCATTGTAATATCTTTTATAACATTATCTTCGTTATTTAAATAAATGAGGTTCAATTATAGTATGATCATTTACATGCGTGACATGGTGAATAAATTCTTTTATAATTATGATAACATTTATTTTAAATTTTCGTTTAGTCTTCAAACAAATTATAATTATAGTATGATCATTTACATGTGTGACATGGTGAATACATTCTTTTATAATTATGATAACATTTATTTTAAATTTTCGTTTAATCTTCAAACAAATTATAAGGAATTTTTATATAATTTTAAATCACATTTTTGTCAATTGAAAGTTGAAGTTTTTAACTATTTTCTACACGGGTTCAATATAATAGATCATTTGTCATTATGTAGATTTTCGATTAGTTGATGGACCACAATCAACTAGTAAGAGGGCTATGATCGACTAGCTGATGGTTAGAATAATTCTACACATAATAGGTGCATTATTATTGACAAGGATATTGGTCAGTCAAAGGATGTTGGACTAGTTGAGGGTACGTGATCGACTAACTGATCTTGCCTATAAACTAGTTGTTTTGTATGTCTAATGACTATTTGAGTTTATTTTAAATATAAACAGACAAAATATGAGGTGTGGGAAGGATCTTTGATACTATGTGAGAAGATTTTGAGAGATTAATTATATTCATATGTGTATGAGCATGATACTAGCCTTAGTATATTCTATGATCAAGAAATAAAATCTTATATTGAGTGATTGAGATATCAATTGAATTGTTAGGGCTCTTCTTCGTCCTTGACAAAGAAAATGTGTAAATGATTCCTCTTCATCATTAGGAAATAAGATGCGCAAGGGTTATCTTTTACCCAAAGGAAGACTTCTTTTTGCCTATTGAAAAGACAATAGCGGATTCTCAAACGAAGCTTGGAGAGCAAATATAGGTTAAAAGTTTATTTGATCAACTTACCGTAAATTGATTTATCTCTCTTTCCCTACTCTCCCTTAATATTATTGTGATTATCATCTATAGAATTGTCAAAAATTTTCATTATAAGAGGAGATTAATTTGTTAATTTTTAAATAGGCCAAACAATATACACTCGTAATTCAACGCTCTCTTATGTGTCATTCAAGAGCTAATAATTGGTATCAAAGCGGGTCTCATTCATTGCATAATATTTCTAATAAGATTTGAGTAAAAAAAACTTTAACACAACTTTGAGGACCAATATATTAATAATGTCTCATTTTTCAATAGAAACGATTACTTGCTTTAGAAAATTAGAATAAAAGTTTCTCTTATAGCCAAAGATTTTGATTTAAAGGAGATTATAGAGAAGAGTGAGTTGTATGAGAATGAGATTATAAGCTCATTTTCTTAAACAGTAAGGCAATGCACATTTTATTTTTTGCAATAAAATAAAAGTATGTTATCTCAAGTTTCATTGTGTCAAAATACTCATGACGTTTGATAAATACTTGATTTTTCATATCATGATGATTTCCATAAGATATTGATATTAATAATATCAATATTATAATATCATAACGGATTGAAAAGGAGAAAAAGGACCAAAGTAATAACGTAACAATAAAGTATGTGGGATGATACAAGCAGTTTTGAAAACAAAGAATTAGATAATAAAGTATCTCACGTTTATTTCATGGAAAATGTGGATGAAGTACCTTCTAGCTTTGTCATTTACTGAGGTACCTAAAAAAATATACTCTAAGTAATTTCCTTAATTGTAATAATTATACAACTAAAAAATTATTTCTCTTGATCACACTAAAGAACATAGATTTAATATACGTTATATAATACACATATGTATTCTTAAGCCTATTAAGATTCTTAATAACTATTTAATATGCCCAAATTCTTTTCTATAACTTGTATGTGATCTATTTATATTAAAAAAAATCTAAAATAGTTGATAGAAACAAAAATAGTCAGTATAATAGCTAGTGATAGTAGCATTGGTTTATTATTCTGCATATTAGTCAATCATTTTGGTATGTTGATCGAACTAATATGGTTATGAACTCAAGGCAAATACCTTTAAAGACACCAATTAATCACACTGTTATATTAGTCACCTAGTAAATCTAAAACCTTAATATTAGTAGTTCAAATCACCATATTAGTAGACCAAATTTCTTGAAACAAAAATTTCAAAGCTTCTCAAGTTCTTTCAAAGATTAAAACTCATTCCTTTGACAAAAACTTGATTTAAAACAATTTTAAAAGTCTGTTTAAGGATCAAAACATTTTCTTTAAAAGTATAAACAAATTTTATCTTAATTATAAAAGGATTTATGCATTAATATCCTATATGCAAATGATTAAGCCCCTAATTTATTGAAATGACTAAGATAATGTTACAAAAAGAGTGACAATGATTTGACCAAATCTTAATGTGCTTAATGTTTCCTTGTTTTTAGTTTTTTGACATTTGTATGTCCTCCGCTTTAATCATATTCCTCATCTTTTGATTTCTTAATTGATTCAATTAGTTTTTTTGGTCACTTTATTATTTTATTGAATTTCATTTTCACATAATAACTTCCTAATATCACTAAGGATAAGAAGATTAGTAGAAATATTTTTACTATCAAAACTATTAGAACCTCACTTGGTCCAATAATCTTTTTGTTTTTCATAATAACAAAATAATTGGTGATATTGGAGAAGATAAATGGCATTGAGTAAGTTTTTATTATGCTAAAGTAATATATAATTCATACTCTTCCTTCATTCATGCATTATAAATGTTCAAATTTCAATATCATAATTTTCTCCCTCTTTCTAAAAACTATATCATATGGACAAAGAGCATATGCAAAGTATTTAAAAAATTAGAGAGCAACCATTATAATTCTCATGTATCAATTTCAAAGATGAATTTATCTTTCTCCTCTTATCTTCCTCTTTTGGTGGCTCTTGATGTTTTATCTAAATCAATTGTTGAAGATACCATTGATGTTTCTTATTTGATATCTATTGAGGTGATATCAATTGTTGGTATTCATTTAATGCCACTTTATATTGACCTATAAGGCAACTAAATCAACATATTCTAGGTACCTGCATAAGCTTGGATCCTTAGAGATTAGTTCTCAAACAGTTTCAACCTACATCATTTTTTATTTACTTAACAAGCTTTGTTTCAAAAAGAAATTTCTATAGATATGTCCATAATCACCAAAAAAATAATGTATGGCTTGTATACATTTTTAGGTATTGTTAGATGGCATGATTGATACAATACTCTTTTTTAATGCTTGGGGGATTAGGACTGCTCCTTACATGATAATGAGGCCTAACAAATGATTTAATATATGACTTGATCTTTGAACAGTTTATTGAAGCCATCAAAATTAATTATGATCCACTGAACTCTTGTATTAGTCATGAAACTGGGTCAAAAGAACTAAAAACCAGTTTCTTAATTACAATTGATAAAACAAAAAGGGTTTAGGTTATTTAACTAATGAAATAAAATTAACAAAGAATCAAAACAAATCAACTAAGTGTTAAAGTGAAAAATTCAATTAACTTTAATTCAAGGAATATCATCCAATTATAACTTTGATCATTGGTATAAAAAAATAATTTTCATAATTCAAGCAATTAGTCTAAAACCTATTAGGATAGCCATATTAAGTCTTAATTTTTCCTAAATTATCTGATTCAAATCAAGCATTCAAACTAAAACTTACCACTAATTGATTAGGCATGATAATATTATATATCAATTAAATGATGGCGATAAGCTTAATAAAAAAGAATAAATCATAAATTAAATAATTGAGATAGTTACAACTATTTAATTTAGTTTTCTTGATTCTCAAAAGTTAAATATGAAATTCAAAAATAATCTATTTGCCACTTATACCAATCATTCATAACAATTACAGATCACTGAATTTATAGATAGCTATGAAATAATCAATATAAAATTAATTTTTCAGATCAATCAATATTGATTACTCATGAAATAAAAGAACATAAATAAAAAATTGGATTGAAATAAAAATATAGGTTTAGAGCAAAACCTTACAAAGTTATAACTAGAGTTTTTGATCCCCTTGAATCAAAATATTCTACTTTAGTCACACATGGCTATTATTTCAACACTACAAATAGATGAAAAGATGAATGATGAAGAGAAAACACAAAGAAAAACGAAAAAGAATTTTAGAGAAGGTGTATGATGTTTTTCCTCCCTCTTTTTTCCTACCCTAAAACTAATGTATGATGTTTTTCCTCCCTCTTTTTTCTTACCCTAAAAACTAACTTCTTTTAATATTCCTGATATTAACTTTAAAATAGTGGATAAGGTAAGATCTTTTCTAGAGATCATGTCTAAATCCCTATATAATAGGACTGAGAATAAGTCTCCTAATTAAACTAAAACTTTTGTTGTGATCCTCAAGCTTACTTCAATCCAATGCATTAATCATTTGCATAAAATCCTCTCATCTTCTTTCACATTATCCAAAAATATCCTAAAAGCGAACACACATTAAAGGTTTAAGATAAAATAACAATTGAGTGAATAAGCACTTATAGGATAAATTTTTAGAATAAAAACATAGCATCTCATCAATTCCATCAAAATCAAAAGAAACAAGACTTAATACCCTGTTTTGTATTTTAGTCTATAAACTCAAAATGTTTAGGGTTTATTAAGCTCCTAAATCAAAGCATAACGAGCTATTTCTATAAACTTGCTCATAAACTATATCTCCACCACTAATAAAAATAAATTTAAAGCATAAATCAAGGGGATTTGACAAGGGTTGTAACAAGACTTAGGTAAAGGTATGGCAAAAATAAGTTTCTAGGTTAAACAAATTGAAGAAAGTCATACAAACTTATCCACCCATGTTTTAACTCAATTCAATCCCAAAATTCATTTGATTCAATAGCGTCCTTTCAATCACCTCATTTTTAATATATTTTTTATTTTTGATTTTTTTGAACAAGAACATTAAGAGGATATTTATTTTTCTTTATTTTTCTATTATACTTCTCCCCCATTCTATAAAAATTAGAAAATAAAAAAATACAACTTGAATAAACTAATTTATTTTTCATGGAAATTGTCCAAATCTTGTGCAAATAAGCTTTATACAATTCCTTCAATTTAAGGGCTTAAAAATCTTATACAATTAAGCTTTATACAATTCCTTCAACTTAAGGACTCAAAATTATTAAGAAAATCAACAAAAAGAAGAGAAAAAGTGGCTTGTAACAAGGTTAATATATAAGAAAAGAAAGTTTAAGGCTCAAATTGGTTATCTAGGAACAAGAATTAAGGTATGTTTTTCTAGATAAAAAATATTTATACCTAAATGCCCCTATTATCTCCATATATAAATTCACGAAAAATGTGGTCTCAAAATGCATTTAAAAGCAAGTTCTAAGATAAACAAGCCATTTATGATAACACACATCACAAAGAAAATTATATGAGCACAAATGTGATAAATCGCTTTTAAGCTTAAAAACTCACATAATTGTCAAAATGCATCAAGTCTTGCACCTTTTCATTCAATAAAACCAATGAAATACTTTAAGTAATTTAGTGAAAAACACTAATCATGCTTGTCTCTCTCATGAATTAAAAAATCGAACAAGTGCATCTTAACGTAAGGACTATTTCTAAATAAAAATAAAAAACTTTCAGTTGTCGTGTGGAATTAATCAATATATGAATAATAGTATTTATAGGTCTAAGCAAAAATTGCAAAAGTTCATAATGATATATACTCTCACTCTCTCACACCTAAATCATACATTGTCCCAAATGTATGCATAAGATGCTTACATTCTACTAAATTAATCAACGTAAAATAAAACATATAGTAAAAGACTCCCCTAGGTTACGAGCATCTGAAACGAAATGTACATTTGAAATTAATTTGTTCTTCTATTACTCTTTATGGCTTCATTCCATATTAAACAACATGGAATTATTTTAAGTGTTTATATGGATCTTTACTTGCAACACCATCAAAGATGGAAGTAAGTGAATCAAACTAGACTTCAATTCAAAATCCACCTTAACATCTGGAAATCTTATACATAAGGGTTGTTGATTCAAATTTGGTGGCACTAACTCTTTCAACATTTTAATGTTAGGATTTGTCATCTTTTCTTCAACGTCTTTAGAATTAAAATGTCCACCGATCATTAAGACTATCTCAACTTTCATTTTTGGAGGTGAATGAACTTTTCCTTGCATAGTCTTTTTCCTTAAACAACATACTATCTTGTTAATTTTTAGGTTATATTGCATTTCACCTATCTGAGAGGAACAAGTCATATATGACAAGAGATTAGTACTAAATTGTAAAATAGCATAAATAAAACAAAAAACTAAAATAATTCTCCATTAATAGTGACACAATTTTGAACAGTTGGAGAAGTACTGATTCATAAACTATGATAATAGTTATAGAACCAAATCAAATCTCAAAAGAACTAAAAACTAACATTTATGTTTCAATTGATAAAATAAAATAAGGGTTAATGATTAACTTACTAATGAAATAAATTCAACAAGGAATCAAAATAAATCAATTAAAAATTAAAGTGAGAAATTCAATTTTACTTAACATTGATTCAAGGGAAGGATATCATCTAACTGTAACTTTGATCATTAGTCTAAAAAAATAATTTTTAGAATTCAAGCAGATAGTCCGAAACCTATTAGGATATTCATAATGTCTTAGTTTTCCTAAATTAATTGGTTCAAACTGAGCATTCAAACTAAAACGTACCATTAATTAATTGGGTATGATAACATTTCGTTTCAATTAAATGATGGCAATAAGCTTAATGAAAAATGCTAAACCCTAAATTAAATAATTGAGAATATACAATTTAGTTTTCTTGTTGCTCATAAGTTAAATATGCAAATTTATAAATAACCTATTTGTTACTTATACCAATAATTTATGAGAACTACGTATGAATTTATAGACAGTTATAGAATAATCAACATTAAATTAATTTATTAGATTAATAAATACTAATTATTCTTGAAATAAAAGAACACAAAATAATAAATATTTGAATTGAAACAAAATTTTAAGTTCAGAATAAAACCTCACAATATTACAACTAAACTTTTGAATCCCATTCAATCAGAATATTCGAATTATAAACACATGGCTATTGTTTCAACGCTAAAAAATAGATGAAAAGATGAAAAATGAAGAGAAAACACAAGACAAAAAAAGAATTATGGAGAAGGTGTGTGACATTTTTTCCCTCTTCTTTCTTACTCTAAAAACTAACTTCCTTCAATATTGTGGAGATTATCTTTTAAGTAAAACTAAATCCCTACAAAATAGAGCTAGGAATAGGTCTCTTAATTGACCTGAAACTCCTATAGTGAATCTAGCTTTAGGCATCTATTGCATCAATATGTCATTTTTCTTTTACAAAATTCATGACTTTGACCCAATCTCCACTTGTCATTTCTTAAAATAAATAATTATTAATTTGATCAATTAAGTGCCAAAATCAACCTAAAATAAAAGAGATAAGCCTAATTAACATAATTAAATCACATATTATCATTCTTTTTATGAAAATATATCCTATTGCAATCTAAAGATCATGATTCTTTATTTCTTACAAGGCATATATTGAATGAGAGCAAGTATTATGCATCTATACGTATAATGAGATCTATAATAATTATGAGTTTGTTTCCTTTCGTTTTGATGACAAAGAGGCCTATATGAATGAGAAAGATCTTGTATGTTCTTTTGGGATGACCTTGTATAAAAATTTATCATATTTTTCCTTGAATACTATGCCTTCTATGTTTAGAACATCACATATACATGAATGCATGGAAATTTTCTTTTACTTAACCTAGGGATAATGGGTGATCATGTGATTTTTGTATATATTTAGATGATACAAATATATACAAAATGTTGATGTGATGATTTAGATATAGTCACATCATGTACATGCTTGCTCCTTACAAAAATTGCATTGACATTAAATGGTGCACTTTCATGATTAAAATCAATTCCATGTCTATCATTAGAGCTTTTTTAGGGCTCTAAACATGCTATTCAATTTTTCATACCTATAATGAATCTAGAGAAGGACTTTTTCTTCAATTCCTCATTTTTATAAAAACAAATAATGCTTATTATCATTAGCAATAACTTCACTATTAAATCCTATCATGTATACATCTAAGAGTTTTCAAATCTTATTATATTTGAAAGATATTTTTGTCGGACTCATAATTTCTAGGTGTTCAAAGTTATCCATAAGGCAAATTATCATCATTATAATTATCATTAAGAGGGTTTTAACTAGATAATACATTGAGATTTTTTTCCACAAAGCATATGTGATCCACTTTCATAATTGCATACATCATCTTATAAGATCTTTATTGCTCTCTTCTTCCTTTGGTCTTCCTTATAAGATCATGAATAATATTAATATCATTATCACCAATATCAATATGATAATCATTAGCATAGGTGAGATTAAGTAGCCAAATATCATGAGTATTTGGACATATTGAAACTTTAGATAACACATTTCTATCTAATACAAAAACAAAATGTGCTTTACCTTACTATTGTATGAGATGAGTCTATTGGCATTACTCACTCCATATTCCCTGCAATCTCTCGAACTGAATATCTTTATATATAAGAAAGAACTTCATCCTAGTTCTCCAAACTAAGTAATCATTTTTATTGAAGAATTGGAAACTATTTATACTAGCCCTTTTGACTAAAAAGTGATGGAAGTTGTGTAATAATGATCATTGCTCAAATTTTACTACAAATCTATATATAATGAATAAGACTCACTTTAGTGCTAATTATTGATCCTCATATATTATAAAAAGAGGGGGTGAATTGCGTGTGTTCACTTTTTTTCTTTTTTTATGTTAATGAATAGTTATGGCAAATTTACGTATGATAACCATAAAGCAATCGCCATGATAATAGAACAAAGTAAGGAAAGAGAAGCAAAAGTAATTTATAGTAGTTTGGTCAAATAATCCTTGGCCTATATCCACTCCCTAAGTCGGATTTGAGAATCTACTATCTTCTTCCTTTAATAGGTGAAGAGCAACCTTCCATATAATATCTTCTTTGTCATGGTAAAAAGGAACTATTGCAATTGTGTCGCTTTACCATTGGTGAAGAGTAATCTTTTATAAATCTTGTTCAAGGTTAAAAGGAACCCTCATATAGTGTAATCCAAGCAAATATCAAACTTGCAACAATTATGTAGCTCAAAAAATCTCTATCTCTTGCTTATATTAATGAAAAAAGGCTTGATATATGTTATGTAATAGACACATGTATTCTCTAATCTCTTAAGACTCTTAATAACTGTATCGAATACCCGAAATTCTTCCCACAACTAATATATGGTATGTTTATACTCAAGACAACCCAAAATAATAATTAGAAATAAAGCCTAATCATTGCAACAATTAATAACATTAGCATTGATTGATCATTCTAACATTAGTTAATCAATATAGTTACAAACTCAATATATTTTTTAAAAGACATCGATCTATTAGTCTATCCAAAGCCCTAGCATTAGTCACTTAAATCACCATATTGATCAATCAAACTTCTTAAAATAATTTTTTAAAAATTTCTAAGTTCTTTTAAATATCAGAATGCATTCCTTTAATAAAAACTTGATTTAAAATTATTTCAAAAGTTTTTTCAAAGATTAATGAATCCTTTAAAGATTAAAACGATTTTTATTATAAAATAATTTATGCATTATACTCTATTTGCAAATAGTCATGCAATGATTGTGCTTATAATTTATTAAAATGACTAATATAAGGCTAAACAAGGATTATAAAGTTTATTCCTTTTTATTCTTGGTTCTTCACTTGACTTAGATATATGCGGCACTCTACTTATTTTCTTCATTCTTTGATTGCTTAATTTATTCAATTGGTTCATTTTCTCCCTTTACCATTTCATTAAACTCTATCTTTCACATTTTGCTAATATCACTATGGATAAAACATTAGAAGTAACATATTTTGTTATCACTAAAACTGTAGGTTAGAAACTCACTTAGTACAATAAATTTTATTACATTTATGTGTGTTAGGATGACATGAGACCTTAGTGAATTGTGCTATTAAAAAGTAAATTCTTGAATTGCATTTTTAGGTGAATGAGATATCAATTAAGAGAATAACTAAATTGCTAGGGTTTCGCTCTTCATTTGTGATAAAGAAGATGCGTAAACGGGTTCTTTTCACTCTTGCAAGAGGAAAATGTAAAAGGGTTCACCTTTGAAGGAATACACATGTACAAAAGACTTCTCTTTGTTTACTAAAGAAGGTAACAGTGAATTCCTAAATAAATTTTGAAGAGTGGATTTACGTGAATGGTTGTTTGATCAAACAATTGTAAATTGATTTTCTCTCTTCCCATACATTAATTATTATTGTTATTGTTTTGCAATTGTTACATGTAAAATTGGCATAATTGTTTATTAAAATAGATAATTTATTCATTAGTTTTTAAATAGGTCAAAAACTATAAATACACATTTTATCTCTCTCATTTATTTATCATTTGAGAACGAACATATACAAAAATTAAACTATATTAAATGAACTATTTATTATAAATTTATTGTTCCTTAGTAAGTTGGAATATTTAAACTCATTTTTTTCAAGATAATCAAATTAAAATAAATAATAAAACTTAAATTTGATTTTACACTAGTTAAAGTAAAAGTTTGATGAAAACAACTTGAACAAATAAACTATTATAGTAAAAGAAAAAAATGTTAACACTTCTACAAAGTAAAAGATTACGATAATTAGAAAAAAATTTCTAATTATTTAATTTCAAGTTCCCTCTGAAATGTAAAATTTAGAATGACAAATTATCCCTGAAAATTTTAAAAATATTTTCTAGATTTTCTACAAAAAAATTATTTATTTATAGAAATATGAAATAAATATCTTAATATTGAAATAAAACATGAAAGTATAAGTATTTTATATTCGTATAATTATTTTGTAAGTATATTAATATTAATCTAATTAAGAAAATCATGCATAACATTATATAATCTAATTCGTAAGCAAATACTTTTATTTTAAAATTCTTATCAATATATAACTCTTACAATTATATAAATATCAACTTTTAATATAATTTTGCTATATTATTTGATGTTGCGAAAAATTATTATTTTTATGTTCTGAAAATCAATATAAAAAAAGTAAAAGGAAGGATGAAAATTGGTTGGCTCCAATAATATTTTTAAAATTAAAAGTATAAAATGTCCTTTTTTAATTATTTCGAGCCTAGGTTGCCTAGACCTAAGCCTACCCAAAGCAACTCTTCTAAGCAAAACGACGTTGAGCCTTATAATATAATTAAGTGCCTGTTTGGATGAGCTTATATCAGCAGAGCTTTTGACAATAAAACTTTTGTCAGCAGAATTTTTTTAAAAAGCGCTTGTCTAAGAAGTTAGTTGACTGTTTGGTTGTCATTTAAAAAAGAGCTTTTTTGAAAGAACTTCATATAATAGATTGTTTGACAACATAAAAATAAAAAGCACTTTTAATTTTAACTATATTTTATTTTGTAATAAAAATTATTTATGTATATAAATATTATTTAAAATATCTTAAACAATATGCAAAGTATAATATATTAATTATTATATAATTTTAAACCATATAAAACATAAATAAAAATATATCTACCCAAATCTTTTATATGGATTATAATATAAGTAAAATTAATATAAAAAATAAATATTAAAACATATAAAAAATCAAATAAACATGAAGATGCATTTGTGAGTATTATGAAAATTATATGTAAAACATAAAGATAAAAGAAACTAAAAATAGACTCATTAATTGATCTGAAAATTTTATCTAAAAAATCTTTAAATTTAAACTTTTCAAAAAATTATATTTTAGCTTCAAAAAAAACTATTTCTATTAAAAAATACTTTAGAATTTTACAACCAAACATTTAGCTTTTTTTTAAAAAAAATTACGGTAAAAAAATACTTATTTATCCTTCAAAAATTGAACCAAACAGGCAATAAGCCTTAAACCGATACGAGCCTGGACTTATCACATCAGTCAATTCCCCTGAAATCACCTAAATTTGCCTATTGTCATCCTTACGCCACATCAACCTAAAATTTCAACGCATAAACAATAGTATCGCGAACATGATCGGCATACTTTAAATAGCCAAAAACTATTTTTCAGTAAAACTCATTTTATATGACAATCAGCGTCAATAAATGCTGACGAGTTCAAGGTGGTTGCATACAAGAGACTACATATTCGTCTCCTACAAGGAACACCTGACTCAGAAGGCTGAAAATTTTGCAGAAACGAATTCTTTTATTTAATTTTTCATCTTTTTTCTTTGTTCTGTTTTTGTACATATCTTTACAGAATTTTAATGTTTATTTGTTACTGGTAAATTGTTGTATCCAATAACCCAATGGAATGGTAACTTACTAACACCAATCACAAGACATGTTCATAACACGGAGAGGAAGGGATTAGGTCACTGAGATCCGGTGTTGCTACAATGAAATAGTCCAATGGTCTCTTTTAAGTCACGAAGGTTGAATACAACATTATTAATGCTGCGCAACAGCATGTCCATATTTCAGATGACATGAAGATGCCATGCGGACAAAACTTAATTAACTATAAATTTCAACTACTCTTTCATTGAAATAGATTGCAGCCACTGTCGGAGCACAAAACTTCTAGTGTTGCTTTTTAGTTATGTGATGTCACCAAAGCCATGTGTCCTATCAAGTCCAGCACCCGGTTGCTGCAGGTAAGATAAAAGGACATAAGTTAGGCTTTATCATACTCATATTTTACAAATAAACGGCAAACAGAGATGCTGTACCTGTATCCCCACTCATTGTCATACCAAGAAACCAGCTTCATTAAGGAATCACTCAAGCCTATACCAGCTTTAGCATCAAATATACTTGACCTATAAGTGAGACACGTCGAAAATATTTGTAATCATAATCACTCACTTTGAAAGTTTCTTAAAAAATACAACCGGAAATCATAAAAAGATGCAAAGAGTAGTTAGATCATATAGGCACTGCAGCAACTAATATGAATTTTACATGATTCCTAGTTCAATCAGAACAGACAACACGATACAATGCCTCTTCTAGTCGGCTGCAAGTTAATCCAACTTAAGTGACAAGTAGGTCTCAAATTAAGTGAGGAAGCATTCATCACCTTGACATATTAATGGTCACAGTCATTATTGATAAATAAGAACCTGAGGTATGTACCACTTATAGTGACATCATTTTGACATTCAGAGGCGGCAATGGAAGAAAATGTCAAGGATTAAACAAATGTATACAAGTGCTCTTAGATAATTGGACAATAGCACTTAAGTAGCAAATTACCAAACATTGGAACTTTGACTATATTGTCCTAATATTAAAGGACTATAGACAAATTTATCATAATGCAAAAATTTGAAGATTGTTATTGCCAAAACAATGATAAAATGGTTAAATTCCAGCCAAAACCAGTGACTCTCATTTCACGTACACAATAGTGTGAACACACTCCCCTTAAGATGATGACAGGAAGGAGAAACCATAAAGGTGACAGAACAGTGCGTACATATACACTGAAACGAGTAGAGAGAGATATATTATACCTTGAATCACCAACAAAATCACTAGACACAACATCCTCGTCAGTATATCCAAGAATGCCCCTCAGCGGCCCTTCTGATGCAAACCTTCATACAAAAAGTTCAAAACTTGGTGTGAATAAATGGACTTCAAATACCTTTAGAAAAACTCAGCCTAGTGAGTCCACCTTGTATCAGAAAAAACAATATTTATGCAAGATCAGACGTACTTGATAGCTGCTTTGATATCTTCATACGATGCACTCTTTGCAAGTCGACAGGTTAAATCGACAACAGACACATTAGGTGTTGGGACACGGAATGCCATTCCAGTAAGTTTACCATTGAGCTCCGGAAGAACCTTTCCAACAGCCTAGAAGATAAGGTTGAAAATTTAAAAAAAGTTTGTTTATTGACACAAGCAAAAATTGTATGTTCCCCCACCTAACTGGAGAAATTAACCTCGTACCTTTGCAGCACCAGTAGAACTAGGAATGATATTTTGCCCAGCTCCACGACCTCCACGCCAATCCTTCATTGATGGACCATCTACAGTCTTCTGTGTTGCTGAACGTCAACAAGGAAAAAAGCCCAGTTTGTCAGACATCTGTGCCCTGTGTGCACCCTCATGTGCATGCGTGTGCATGCAGGTGCGGGTGCGGGTGTGCGTGCGCGTGCGTGTGCGTGTGCGAGAGAGAGAGAGAGAGAGAGAGAGATAGGGAGAGGGACCTGTAGTTGCATGGACAGTTGTCATTAACCCTTCAATAATGCCAAACTCTTCATGAACCACCTATGAAATTCATTCAAAGAAGCAAAACTTAAAAGTCAATTCTCGAATGTGACAAAAATGATGGGTTAGTAGGTCAGACCAGACATCTAGGAAAAAAGTTTTTAAGACAAATCTGGCCAGGGTTTTCCTTACCAAGTGACCGGTAAAGGAATCGCATCTATACAGAGCATACAATTGGACTTGAAATTTCCAAATGCAGTTACCTTAGCAAGAGGAGCAAGACAATTTGTTGTACAGCTTGCATTGGACACAACGTCCATATTTGGCTTGTATGTGTTCTCATTTACTCCTACCACAAACATAGGTGCGTCAGCTGATGGAGCTGATATCACCACTTTCTTGGCACCACCCTGCAGGAGAAGCAAATAAGTGCCAGCTCTTTATTGTTCAAGTCCAGAAATAAGCAGATCACAAAGCACACATATTGCCAAGATACAGAACATGTAGCCTAAAAGGATCACGATCCATGGGATACACCAACCTTCTTGTGAGCAGAAGCCTTTTCAACTGTTGTGAAAACACCAGAAGATTCAACAACGTAGTCAACACCATAATCCCCCCAAGGGATCTCTGCTGGGTCCCTGGGAATTGATACAGTTATCTGTTAACTTGAGTTCTACTATTTGCAAAAGAAAATGGTGAAGATTCATGTTTTAAACTGACTCAAGATGTCATGAAGAACAACCATAACAAACAATACCTAACTCAATTAGTTTCAAAGATGCAATTGCAAGGCAGATTTGCGTATACCTTTTGCATGTAACTTTGACTTCTTTCCCATTGATTTCCAAGGTGGAATCATCCAAAACCTTGAGGGATCCGTTAAAAACTCCATGAGTGGAATCATACTTGAACATGTAAGCCTGGAAAAAACAAATGAAGAGTGACTATAGTTTCTTCCCCAGTTACAGAAGCTCAAATAAATAAAGGATCAACACGTAGAATTGATTACAGCATCACACTTTACGAGGTCAAAGATTGAAAATTGTTGTTCTTACTGTTAAGCTTAATAGAAAGGTGAAACAAATCTTAAACACCAATTCAACCTTTTCCAAACTATATTTAGATGGGTTGGCTACACACGTCATGTTTCAGTAACCATACTACTTTGGGTTTTCAAGAGCCAAAAATTTATTTGCAGAAGAACACATCACCTTGATAAGCTGAGGAAAAGTTAAGAAGTGATAACTTAATCAAATGAAGAACATAATATAACATCACTTCAACACCAGAACAAAGGATTCATGCTGAGACAAAACCTTAATATCCAAATATGCAAATGATAAAACATCAATGCCAACAAGTCTTAAACATTTCATAATAATCAGTCACAATATGTAAAAAACATGATTATATTACAAATTTGTACCATGTATTTTGCATCAATAAAAGGATCATTAACTGACACAACATCAATATCATCCCTAGAAGTTGCTACACGCAAAACCAGTCGTCCAATGCGACCAAAACCTGCAATTGTTAACACACAAAAAAATATTATTAGCAGAACTATACACAATTGAATAACTTACTCCAAGGAGGTTTAATAGCAGTACGAACCCATAGAGTCAAAAGTAAAGATTTTCAAGTAGAAAACAATCTATCAAACTGCCAATTACTTGACTACCTTAAGCAGTAATTGATAAATGTAACAGAAAAAGCACAATTAAAGGAAAAAGTTTAACCCACCAGTAAAGAGAAATAGCAATAGAAAGGAAAATATCCTATCCTGATATAATCGGATCCTTACTTTTTATACATGTTAGTTCCAGTTATATCTGGGCCAATTTATTAGTTCATGATACACCACTTCGCAAGCTACAAAAATAGCTTCAAAACAGGAGAGTGCCAACAAATACATAAGCACACTTAAGCATAAATTCTAGTAGTGAACTGTCACCTGAATGTACAAACCACTAGCAACTATGACCTTCATTTGATTTAAAAAAAAAACTGAATGGAAGTGATGTAGCTTGACACATCAACAATTTAGAAGACCTGTACCACAATTATGAATAATTATGCCCAGGCAGTAAAGTGTTTTCGAATCACAGAAATTGCTTACATACTCAGCAAATGAGAATATAGATAGAGATTGCATAAGACTAAAGGAAAAAGCGTACCATTGATTCCAATCTTTGTCTTCCCATCACTCCATGTTTCTATATCAAGAAAAGGAAAAAGTGTACCGCGGCAGCATATGAGCCAATACAATCCTTTCAGCCTTAACCAGTTTGGAAAAAGAAATGGGACTCTAAAATACAGCTCTTTAATTCTTACCGAAAACTGTAGGAGGCATTTCAGTAGCGGTTGCCTTGATGGGTTGAACAGTCCTCCCATCACATATCCTAAGCAATAAACAATGTGTAAGCATTAGTTTCTTTTTCCATTTAGAAAGAAATTAAAATGCATACAGATACTTTCTAGAGATTTATATGTGTATCTCAGTGCATGTTAACTGAATATATAGACTGAAAATAACAATTTTAATGCAATATTTTAATTCTAGATGACTCAACTGTAGTGAAGAAGAACCACTTGAAACTGAAGTACCGAAAATGCTAGAAGCATTTAGGTTGCGGCTGAAGCTAACACTTGGGACCTGAATATTGCAGCATAGATAACCACATTAACTTGGTTTCAGATTTCGTTATCAGCAAATAGACAACTTAAAGTGAGGAGAAAATAGAAGAAAGAGGAATAAAGAAAAAGAATATAATCACTTGAAAAAATCGTAACACTGTATAACACAAGCAAGTACGAGATAATTATGTTGCGCAATTAGTACAAGTGCAGCAATCGCAGGGATAACCAAAGAGAAGATTTAAAGGGTGCAAAGGAAAAAGAGTAATAGCTAAACCATTTTTAGTACGAGCGTTATAAGCATAGAAAGTGAAAAAAAAAAACCACGACTTTCCTCTGGTGAAGGCAGTTACTATAATTTTCTCCATAGTATGAAAAACGTCGTAGGAATCTGAAGATTCTGTCACGTTATTCCCCTATTTTATTTTCTCACCAACCAAACAGAAGACAGAACAAAAAGAAAACATTGCATCAATCAAAGAAAAATGAAAGAAGAACAAGGAAAATCAAACGCAAATGGAACTTCAAGCTCCACCTGGTCGCCTTACAAGACGCAACTATGTGTATGTGAATGTGTGTGTGTGTGTGTATAGGGAAAGAAAAACTAAGAAAGAAAATATTTCAAACCAGATTATTTATTTCTGGTAAAGCAGAAACATCCACACCAGTATGAAAGGAAAAAAAAAAGAATTGGAAGTCTCTGGATGAGACATTTGACATGACACAAACATTGAAACAAAATCAAAGATGAAACGGAAATAAGACAGAGAGCATATGAACCTTGAAGAGATCGGAGGGAGAAAAGTCGGGGAAGGAGGAAGGTTGGGGAAGGGTAGCGGCGGCGGGAGTAGATCTAAGGAGAGTCGAGAAAGCCATTTTCTATTTTGCCAAACAGAAAACAAGTCAGCTTCTAAACTCAGCCCTCTCTACCTATCTCTCTCCTTTAAAATTCAAAGAAAAACAAAAACAAAACCAAAAAGACGCTTACACGACCAGTTTTTAGTTTATATAATATATAACTAACAAAGAACCGACCCTGGAGGCTGCTGTAGAGGTGATCTGGTGGATGTAGGAAGGTGGCTTGGCCTTTTAAGAAGGAAACGAGCTTTCTTTTCTTTACTTCACACTTGGGTTGCGATGCGACGTGTTTGTTGAATATTTTTATGTATTAATTATTAAATAAAAAGAGCCAGTAAATGAAATGGCACGTGGTTTTTTGTTGGCTTGAAACGATCGGAGTTTCCTATGATGCTGTGCTGGACAACTGGTGTGACTTGAATTCTACGCGTGCGGTTCAGAAGTTTTTCGTGTAAAGTTAAAACCCCAGCCCAGCCAGAGCCGAGCCTGAGGGAAGAAATCATGTTAAATGCGTGAGGGTGACTGTAGAGGATGAGAAATAAAACAAGGTCCTAGAAAGGCACGTCGGATTGTTATTGTTAATATTTGAAGGGGAGGAACTTTTTCAAAATTTGTAGATTTTTCAGTCCCAAGTCTGCACGCTTGCGATTAGGGTTTCAACTTCATCATTTCTCTGACTTACGGCTCTGTAGTCTATAGAAACATTTCTTTTTTTATATAAAAAAAACTACAAGCTATTTGTTTGACAGAAAAGTAAAGTAAATTTAAAATATTATACTTCAAAAATAAATTTATAAAAATAAAAATATTCACATATTTAAATACTTATAAGAATTTTAGTAAAAAATTTAAGTAGATTCTTATTAGAGTATGTTTCATAGAATTTAACTTGATTTTGACCTATATTTTTAATTATATTCTTATAAATCAAATAAAAATTGAAATCGTTAAATAAGAAAAAATATGAATTTGAAGGTTGTCGATTGAAACTTCTAAAGAAAAATATTCAAAATCATATTAACGGAAAAATAATAAAAATAGTTGAAGACAATATTAAGAATATCGGTACATGTCGTACGGGATCAAAACAAGAACGAAGTAAAATGTATGTCGTACCAGATTTAAATACTAGTCGATACCAGCCCGTTTCAAAACACCGGTCAAATATTGGCTGATACCAGAAATTTTTAAAATTTAGAGGACTTTTTTGCAAATTTTTCAAAAAAATTTAAAATTTCTCTCCTTCCCCTTTTTTTCAAAGTTTTTTAATTAGTAATTTTATTTATTTTAACTTTTATAATTATTATGAATTTTTAATTTTTGTTTCTAAAATAATAATTAATATTTTTATTACTAATAATTAAAAATTAATTAAAAATTAAAAATTATTTTTATTTAAATTTATTTTAATATTTATTAATAAAAAATTATTT
>JAOTIZ010000002.1:14843926-14870611 GCA_027123425.1 Erythroxylum panamense | reverse complement strand
TCAGATGTCTCTCTGAGATTTCACTACTTCTCAAATGTTACAAGTATTCTTTTACTCCGAGCCTCTTCAGGTCTCTTACATTTAGTATTCTTTCACACTTAGCCTCTGCAGGTTATCTGTACTATTTTCTTACAAAAAGATGCTTGAGCTTTGTTACAGTAAAATAGCTCTAGCTATTAGCACAATAAACTCTCAAGTAAGCTTTGAAACAGTTGTTGAGTCCGCGAATGTTCAAGTTATCTAATGTGTGTAACTTTTCAATCTTCGACTTCGACTCATATTTATAGCCTTCGTCTTCAACTAGTTCTTGAATCTTGCTTCTTGAATCTTGAAAGAAACGGTTATTCAGTTGAGTTCTGTAACTAACTCAAACTGAATCTTGATTCGGACATGATTTGCTTCCGTCTGCTTTTGACTTCCGTCCACTTTTGCTTCTGTCTGCTTTTGGCTTCCGTCTACTTTTCAGCGTCTGCTTTTGCTTCCGTCTGCTTTTTTACTTCGTCTGCTTTTTTCATTCTCCGTCTGCTTTTCTACTTCGTTTGCTTTTTCAACTTCGTCTGCTTTTCATTTATCGTCTGCTTTTCAACTCCGTCTGCTTTTTATTCTCCGTCTGTTTTTCAATCTCCGTCTGTATTTCTATCTTCATTATTTGTACTTCATCAAAATCATTAATGTAAAGTCATTTTGACTTAACACAACCAAGAAATCACACATACCCAATCTACCGCTGTCTCATAATTTTATGCAGTCCATACAAAATCCCTTGGCCACACCTCTGAAAAATTCTAGCAACATTATCTGCACATACAAAAACCCTTGCCCACCAATGCATGTTACGTAATTCACTCAAAATCAATCCTGCATTTTTTCTAACTTCATTTATCTTAACATGTCGCAACAATTGAAAAGAACACCGCTATCTTGTTCATGTTGATAATGGGCTACGATAAGCAATCCATTCAACTTAAGAACACATAAATCCCAAGCACGTTCACCAACCAATTGCTCTAGCAATTCCAAAGTACTGAAACTCTCAGAAGAGATATTCAATAACAAAATTGAGTTAACACATAAAAAATAAGAATATTAAAAATATTTCTCACAACTAAAATTTCAACAGTACACCTTTTTCCATCACCCACGTAATGCATCATACTTCTTGTCAAGATGCATATTAATTAAGGATAGGACTTTATCACAACGAGAAGATTATCACCAATAGCTTTTTGAATCCAAGTCATTATCCAATTAATATCTTATATGTTCAATTAATAAAGAAAATGCCAAAATTAAATAAAAAGATATATACTATATATCTTAACAATATCCCCTTTTTGGCTTTTTTGTCACAACACTTAAGTTCTACATAATTGGACATATAAATATTGAATGCACAATAATCCTCCTAAAGGAGAAAATTAGACATATAACCATCAAATGCATAAATACATTCTCCTCTTTGGAACAAAAAGATGCCAAAAAGCATGACGAATAGTCACGTATATACCTTGAAGTCTCCCCCTGAATGGAACATTCACAATAAACAATCTGAAGTCTCCCCCTTGGGATAAAACATTGTCAAAATAAAGAATGCCTTCAACACAATCAATCTCAGTGAACAAAGAAGCACAAAAATTAGTAGTAGGTTCAATGGAAGAATTATAAGCACGCCATGACGACAATTTACTATCAGTCAATACAAATGCCAACATATCATTACTTACTTCAATTCCATCTTTATAAGACTGATCAAATTCATAAACCTAAGCAAATAAAGATGAGTGTTGCCAGTGTAGTGAGAGAGAGAGATACCCGAGAGAGAAACCCATATTGATGAGATAGCTAAAGAGTCTTCGGTGGAACCAAATAGAAGTCACAGTGCAAACTACTAAAAAGATGAGAGGACAATGGCAACATAAAAACTAAAGAACTAAAAAAAATTACGTTTCGTTTTAACAACACAAAAAATACTTCAAAAATGTAAAGTATACAGTCCCTATGCCCCTTGAAGAAATTCAAACCTAGCTTTCTTCCTCATTATATTGTCTTTGTTAATAGTTTCTTCTTCTGAAGTAACTAATTTATCCTCTGTTTGAACAATTTCTTCACAAGCAGTAACTAACTGTAAATATAGACAATTTCTTGTTTTTTCTTTACAATGTCTTTGCTCTTATAATTGACCCTTTCTAATCTAAGTGTGCTTCGATACTGTGGGCTGCTATTGGAAATTTAATAAAGAGTGTCTAGATTTTCAATTTTAACCCCTTTGAAACATCATTTCTAACATCTTGTAGCATCTCGTCCTTATGTACCCGATAACTCCGCAAAAATGATATATGGCTACAAATCTTCGATTCCTTCTCAATGTTTCTTCTTTTTGGACAGATTTGGACATATCATTTTTATCCTCATTCACTTTAGAGCACTCACCCTTATAGCCAATGCCTTGAAAATCTCCTTTAACCTTACCAATTTCCAATAACTTTTCTGGTTTTTCTTTGTCTCCATTCAACGTTCTAAATCCCTTTTTGGTACTTACTTATTTCATTCTAGCTTCACCAAGCTCATCTAATGTAGACAACAACTTCTTATCTAAGTCTTGAATGATGTTTTTCATGGAAGTGTTTTCCTCCTTCAACTTCTCATTTTTCTTACATGTTTGGATACATTTACCATACATTAACTCATAGGCTTCATAAATACCTTCCTTTTTATCATCTAAACTATTGTCATCACTGTCATAATCTAAGATTGAGCTTTGAGTTGAATCATCTACATTTTTCCCAAAATTTCCTGATTTAGTGGCTTTTTCATCTTCAGTTACTGTTAAACAAGTAACTGGACTTTTGATGTACAAAGTAACTAATGCAGAGCTATTCACAAATTCTTCTTCACTTATGGATTCGTTATCACTCCAAGAGCTCTTATAGGATTTCTCTTTTCTCTTCTTCAAGATGTTAGTACACTCTGCTTGAATATGTTCGAAGCCTTGACACTCATAGTATTGAATTCTCTTTACCTTTCTTTCTCCCTTTTGAGTTTTGGCTTGTTGTTTGAAGTTGTTGTTTAATGAACTTCTGCCATTTCGCCTAAACTAGGGTATGTCCTTTTTCACTCTCTTTAGCCACTTACTGAACTCTCATGTTAATAGATCAATATCCTCATTCTTGTCGGATTCTTCTTCTACATCATTCATACCTTTTCTAGTTTCAACCTGTAGTGTCAATCATTTGCTTCTTTCTTGTTTATCCCTTAAAAGATTCATTTTGAAATTTGCAAGAGTTCTAATTACATTCTCCAACAAAAAGTCAATGATGTCTTGAGCCTCCTCGATTACTGCAATTTTTGGAATAAATCTTAGAGGTAGTGATCTCAACATCTTCTTGACTAGTTTCAAATTGAAATATTTCTTCCCGAGTTGATGTGCCTGATTCG
This sequence comes from Erythroxylum panamense, assembly GCA_027123425.1. Taxonomy (NCBI): domain Eukaryota; kingdom Viridiplantae; phylum Streptophyta; class Magnoliopsida; order Malpighiales; family Erythroxylaceae; genus Erythroxylum; species Erythroxylum panamense. Next base: position 14,867,176 of record JAOTIZ010000002.1, on the reverse strand, counting down.
TTATATCTCACAATATTTCATGAAAGTCTCCAATAGTCTCATTTTTCATCCATCTTCAGTTCTTCAAACTTCATAGCTAACATTTGTAGTTTTGACGCTATTACAGATTTAGACCCTTCATGAATAGTCTGCAAAGTATCCCAGGCTTCTTTAGCCGATTCACAAGCTAATATCATTGAGGAGCGTCCTTCATCAACATCACTGAAAATTGTATGCAATGCTTATGAGTTTCCAAGTGCTCTTTCTTCTTCAACTCTTGTCTATTTAGATGGATCTTTTAGAACTGTCTATCCCTTATTATCAATAATCATTGAATGTGTCCAACCATGTAACACCGTGTTCTATCCTCTTATTCCCTGTGCTTGAATAAAGACTATTATCCATGATTTCCATGTGAGATAACTGGAATCGTCTAATAGCAGTGGCCTGATAATTGATGTTCCTTCTTTTATGGCCATAATTGTGAAACCAAGATCTGCACCAACTTGCTACCAAGTTCTGAATCGATGACCTCGCTCTGATATCAACTGAAAAACCGAAGGAGGTAGTAGTTTCGCAAACTTTCTAATTTTACTGTGGACGTCTCTAGCACAAATGAAAACAAAAGCAATCAAAAACAAAATAATATAAAGCAACACTGGAAATTTGATAACGCAGTTCCGAACAGCTTATCTATCTCTACGAGGCCCTCATTCAACTTAATACTTTCACCGAAGTACAATAGATTTATCCAAGACTTTACTGAGCCAACATCACTCAACCCTTGACACTAACTCTTAACCTCACTTCTCATGAAAGAATTTAACATCCAATTATACGACTACCTTGTATTAACCTCAACAGAGGATTTTCTCAATTAATCTTTTAATGAAAAACAATAAACGAATAACTCAAGTGATTAGAATAATAAAGAATGAAAACTAAATACACTCGAGATAGAGAGAAACAACATCCCGATAAATTCAGCTCCTAAGTTCCAATCTACATTGGCTTTATTGAGCCAACACCACTCAACTCTTGACATTATCTCTTAATCTCACTTCCCATGAAAGAATTTCACATCCAATTGTACGACTACTTTGTACTAACCTCAACAGTAGATACGTTGGCTTTATTGAGCCAACACCACTCAACTCTTGACACTCTCTTAATCTCACTTCCCATGAAAGAATTTCACATCCAATTGTACGACTACCTTGTACTAACCTCAACAGTAGATTTTCTCAATCAATCTTTTAACGAAAGAACAATAAACGAATAACTCAAGTGATTAGAATAATAAAGAATGAAAACTAAATACACCTGAGATAGAGAGAAACAATTTCCTGATAAATTCAGCTCCTAAGTTCCAATCTACGTTGGAGAATTAAAGAAGATACCAAGCTAATTCACATAAACACCAACACGAAGTCACAGCTACACCGATAACATATTCACTAACCAAAGTATACGCGACCCATAAGGAAACCAATTAATAATCGTTGCTGCCCAAGATGGAGTTGTAAACGCACACCACATGCAGCCAATCAACACGATTCAACCAAGAAGTTGAGCACATCCAACCAAAAACAATTCAACAAAGAAATCACGCACAGCCAATGAAAAATGATGCAGCCAAGAAATCACGTATACCCAATCTACCACTGTCTCATAATTTTCTGCACTTCAACGTTATCTGCCTATACAACCTTATTTGCACATACAAAAACCCTTGGCCACCAATGTGTGTTACGTAATTCACTCAAAATCAATCCTGCATTTTTTCCCACTTCATATATCTTAACATGTCACAACAATTGAAAAGAACATTGCTGTCTTGTTCACATCGATAACGGGTTACGGCAAGCAATCCATTCAACTCAAGAACACGTAAATCCCAAGCACGTCCGCCAACTAATTGCTCTGGCAATTCCAAAGTACTGAAACTCTCATAAAAGATATTCAATAACAAAATCGAGTTAAGTACATAAAAAATAAGAATATTAATAAAATATTTCTCACAACTGAAATTCCAACAGTACACCCCACGTAATGCATCATACTTCTTGTCAAGATGCACATTAATTAAGGATAAGATTCTATCACAACTAGAAGATTATTACCAATAACTTTTTAAATCCAAATTATTATTCAATCAATATCTTATATGTCCAATTAATAAATAAAATGCCAAAACTAAATAAAAAGATATATATTATATATCTTAACAAACTTCAACTATGATTTGTCTTGATATTCTAAGATTGTCAAAGACAGGAACACAAGATTCATAAAGGAAAATAATTAAGCTATACCAGCTTGTTTGCAGATACCGAATGCTGGATAACGTTTAAGATCAATATCTCAAAACAAGAAAATACTGGTAACACTGTATTATATGACTGACATATTCGGTTGAACATTTTCAAAGTCTTGGTTTGTAGCAGGAGCCGCCAGCCTGTTGAATTTATTCAGTGTTACTGTGTAAGCTACTGTTATGGCACTCGGAATCATTCCTTTGAGCATGAAGCTATTCCAGCCTTGCTCTATGAAATTTCCCAGCTCTTCCCATCGTACTGCCTAATCTCAACATGGTTTATTGTTCCAGAGTCCACGCACCTTAATGTAACTGATACTACATCTGGATTTGATCGTGGAATGTAGAATGAGGTGATGCCACAAACCTTACAAAATTTGTGTTTTGCCGTATGTGTGCCAAAGGTATAGGTTGTGAGGAATTGGTCGGATCTTTCAAGGAGTGAAAACCTCTCAGAAGGGACAGTGAAATGAATAGTGCCCCTCATGGAACAGTTAGAACAGTTGCATTGCCAAGCTACAACACTGCTTGGAGCTTGTACACGCCATCTTACTCTCCCACAGTGGCATCCACCATTGTGAAGTACCATATGCAAATCCATTGCTAAAGATGAAGTGTTCAAATATGTTGTCAGCAAAAGGTACTTCGTCGCCTCGGTAAAAATATCAAAACAATTGTGAATGCATGCATTGCTAGATATTATAATTTATGTTCAGAAATGAGAACTATGTCTAAATGCTCACAAAAATATAAACATCAGTATCATGATGGATCAAATAGCAGGTAAAACGGGCAATTCACAGAGAAAATAAAATGTAGATAATATACATGTTAACGGCCAAAACAGATATCCTCACATTCTGAATCGTTTACAATTACATATTTGCTTGTACGGCTTAGCAAACAAAGAGGAAGAAGTTGGCAGAGCATTTTCAATCATTAAGTACGAACATTTAGAAGCACACTGACCTGTAGCTAACTTGTATAATGAATCCTATCAGCAACATGCCTTCCTATATGCAAGTGCAATGAAAAAACAAAAACTCGAGAGATTAAATAGAAAAAACAACTGAGGCCTTAACATCCAGAAATCACAAACAAGATACTATTATAACTAACTGCACAAGTTAAAATTAAAAGGAAAGGACAAACATTTTTCTCTTAGTCCTTTTTTCTGGCCTCTTAACACTTTTAAGCGGAGGCCCAACCACAGGATAAAAGAGGATAAAGGAAATCAAAAGCTAAAACCACACCAAGTTAAACACTGTAATTGGTGTAAGACCTCAAATTTACACATGGAACAAAAAATAGGCAAGTAAACTAATACAGCATCCATAGCTGTAACCTTAGAACCCGAAAGATTCTCAATATTCCTTAAAGCATTTACATCTTTGGACAAGATTGGTTAAAGAAGGGAGAGGCAAAAAAAAAAGGGACAAAGGTAAATAGTAAACTGATATTTGATTAACATTACTAGATAAATAGCAATATATATAGATGAGAAAACACGCTGTAAGCATCAGACCTCTTTCACTCTTGATTCACTTATTGCAACTCATATACACTTTCGGAAATCTGATTTTAGGCATTCGTATAGGAAACCCACCACTCAAAAGGAAGTAAAGAGATTTAATTCACTGAGGCCTTGACTTGTCCTCTGGTAACCCAACTTTCAACACATAGCAGTTAAGTCTCAAGTTGATTGAGAAACAACATGCTGTTCTCAACCAGAAATGAAATTGAGACGATTGATTCATTTGCAAAACAAGTTAGTCTAGCCTTTCAAAAAATAGAGGCCAAGTTGTACTACGAAACATACAAAAAATGAGCTCAAAAAGCAAGACAGATTATTGAGATGTATTCTAAAGAAAAACCTCGTACATTCAACAACAATGTATTAAAAGATGTAAAATATTTTGTTGTAGTTATGAAGAAAATCATGACCACAGGGAATCAATCGTCAGACAACAACTAGCCTGTTGTCCAAGTTAGACCTACAACAAAGCTTTTCTTCGGCTTCTATAAACATGAGTTTCAAAGAAGGTAAATCAGGTAATAGATGCCACTGAGCTTTCTTTCAACTAGAGATCCCATTGAACCCCACCATCAGTTTCAGTTTAACTTAACCCAAAGAGAACTTGATTGAGAAATCGTGGAAAGGGCTTGGCAAGAGAAGTATATTAAAACCAATCAGATTAGATTAAATAGCAGAACTTGATTACTTTCTCGTTATCCTTCTACTTAGTTTCGTAGATTTCAAGGGAGTATAAAATGGAATCCATTCTTGTAAGCTTTGTAAAACCATACATGTACAAGTTTGATATAAACAATGAATTCAAGCTCAATCCAATTCATAAAACAATCCAACTGCAGCAAATTTGAAGAAGAAAGCAGATGTAACACCGTAAAAAGGGAATATAAACTTTACCCAGATACAGAAGAAGTTGAAATGGACTACGCAACTCAGGTAGCAACTGGGACTGTACCCACAAATCTCCGAATATACAACTTATTAACTTAAGACGAAGCTTGGAGATTTCAGAGGTCAATTGTTGGTTTTTTAACTAGTCCTAGTCCTAGTCCTAGTCCTAGTCCTAATCATTATATATTTGAGTTCAATATTTAAATTCAAATCTTTTAGTCGAATGCATAATATTAATTACATTAAGAATATGTTTGATCTAAACCTCTTTTAATAAAGAAGAAATTGTAAAACTGAAACATAAAAAATTATCTTATTTATGTACGGATAAAAAATTGTGCTGTGTTAGGTTTGATCTCTGAAGCAAGAGGTCGGTTACATCACACTTCTGCTCTCATATATATGCATGGCTCCACAAATATTTCAGCTATAATCCCTAGTTAGTTCTCAACCCCGTGCTTTGCACGGATTATTATAAATTAAATAATGAATTTTAAGTATCAAATGGAAAGGGCAAATACAAGTACAAAATTTACATACTGTATATCATAAAATAAGATTACGATAAAATAGAAATCTTACAAATAAAATGAGTCCCAAAACATGAGAGCCATATTTATACAAGTACAAAAGATAGACAGATAGTTTACTATTTAAGTATAAAATACTTGCAAGCCCCAAAACAAAACAGATAGCTAATTTACTAAATAAAAAGTAGCTGATAAAAAATTAGTGATTCTTGAACATTTCATAGTTAAGTTAACTTTTCTCTTTTTATTTTGGTGGTCAACCAAGTTGAAGATATTTGTGGTGATATTAAATCACATAAAGGCATATTACCCTCAGAAGTTTCTGATATTGGTCTCATCATTTTGAAAATCTGGAATGTGATTTGAGCTGAGGAAGTAATATCTATTCCAGTGTAACAAATTGCAGCTCTATCATCCTATGATTAAATAAACTCAATAAATGGAATACATAATACATGAATATATTGAAGAAATAGATGTACAGACTTTGTTATCAACTGCAGATAAAGAAATACACTCATCAAGAATATTTTCTGAAAAGTAGCTAAGTGATTCAATTTGATTTGAATTCTACATAATGAAAAATAGCATATAAGAGAAGTAGATATGTTGGCACTTTCTGTAGGTTACTATGTTATTGTTTTTTTAACAAACAAGAAATTCAACTTTGTAAAGCAAGAGATTGTTTTACAATTTTAGATGCAAAAACAGGTTGTGGTGCATTTGATTGAATAGAATCCTAACATAAATTTAGATGAATAAGAATAATCATTCATGTGTGATCCATATTATACATAATATTAATGGAATGTACATATTTGTTTGTTCACAGTAGGTAATGATGACAGAGGTGCAATATCAATAGGAATGTTACTTAGTGATTCATCCAGAATTGAATCCTGTAAAACAAAACTCAATAATTGATTACTAAATGCCTATTTTATATATAATTAATTTAACAATGAATGATTTTACAATGAGATAATATATACCTGAATTTTTAATATAGCGTCAATGAAAAGAAGAAAAATTAGATAATTGAACTTGATAGGAAATCAATCATATAGTTTGCTAAGTATTAATTGTGGCTAAGGCTCCAATAGAAGTAATTTGCTACAATAATACAATTATAAAAATAAAGAATACCGAAATTTTCTTGATAGAACAGAAAAAAAAATGGAATGTGTAAAAGTGATATTAATACTCACAGCTTCGTTAGGATTTATCAAGACCAGTGGTCCTACTGAAAGATCAGTAGCAGAATCACTCAGATAACATTCTTGAAAAAATATTGTGATTCATGAAATCAATATTGCTATAATATATACATATATGTGTATATCAATGAAGTTTCATGATCAGTTCCCCATTACAGCTTACTTTCTTGACAGTGAAACTAGAAGATTTGTTGATTTTATTAAATTCAGTGACTTATACCTTAAAAAAATAAGTTTTCTTAAGCAAGCATTCTAACTCATTAGGAAACCCACTTCACCTCCTTCCTAATTAACAAATTAATTCTAAGCAAACACACGAAAGAGTAGACAATTTATTATCAAAAATAAAAAAATAAAGATTATAATCTTTTACAAACCTTAATTAGACGGTTTCTGAGATCATTTGCACTAACTTGAATCAGTGGGAAGGCTTGATCATCAAATAACACAAATGACTCCAGACCATCATAAGCATATTTTACTTGAACATATACTTTATATCTAGAATACATAAATATATCAAAGATTAGTGTTTATCGGTACAGAACATTAAGTCTAAATAAAATTTAAAATGATGGTATACCTCGTTACAATTCTATTTGGAGTGTTCCAACATTTAGAGCAAATGAGTAGGTCATTCAAAACATACCAAATGTTAGAGGTATGATTCCATTATCTTATTATGCTCTAAATAAAATGTGATCTTAGTTGTTAAATGTGGTCTATTATTGCATTTATTATAGCATAAAGAACTTCCGTTGTGCCACAATTAAGATTATCTTTAACATAGTTCCTATCCAATTCAACATGCTTAGTTTGATCATGTTGTATTAGATTATTAGCAATCTCAGTGGTTACCTTATTATTATAAAATAACACCATAGGCTTTTTGGATCAAAACCAAATTTAGTTAAGAGAATTTTCTGCTAAAAAAAATCTATGATTATATAATCTAGAAGTGAATTGTCTACCTAGTTTTTTATCACCAAAATTAGAGTTTGCATATCCCATAACAATAATACGTCTATGTTTGGAGAGTATAATACCTTTACATGGAGATAATATTAAATATGTCAAAATCTAGTTAACAATTTTGATGTGTTCATCACTGAGATTATGCATAAACCAACCTATAATACTAAGTGCATATGCTATATTTGACCTAGTGTGAGTTAAATAGATCAACTACTCAATTGTTCTTTGATATCTTTCCTTATTTGTTAATTTTGAATATGAAAAATAGATAGACCGTGATTCATCTCAATAGGAATATTTTTGGCTCATAGGCAGAGCTACTAGTTTTAATTAGGAGATCTAAAGTATAATTCCTTTGATCTAAAGTATAATTCCTTTGGGAGAGAAAATAATCCTTGCTTAAATTGAGAAACTTTCATGCTTAGGAAGCATTTAAGAATTCCCAAATTAAAATAGGAGGGCTTAAATATGTAATTTTTTAAAATTTTGAGGGGTCCAATGCACCATTAAACCCTAAATAATTCTATCCTTTATATATATATAATTTTTTAAGATTTTGGAGGGCCCAGTGATAGCTCCGTCTATGTCCCAAACCCTTTCTCTCAAGTTCTTTGCCCAAATAATTTCAAGTTTCTCAATTTTATTTATATAATTTACTTGTTAAATTCATATCAATAATATAGACTAGAAGCATCGTAATTTCATTATGATCATATTTATACCATTAGGTATGATATGTCAAAGCTTACTTAAATCTATAGTTGTTCATTACATAACTCAATCTCCCAAAGTGTGCCCTTAATAATTGCTTTAATCCATGCAATGCTTTTTTTTTAATTTACATACTTTTCCTTCTTCTAATGTAAACCCATGATAGATTCATAAATACTTTCTATATTAGATTACTATAAAGAAAGACATTCTTTACATCAAACTATCGTAAAAGTCAATCTAGATTAACTGCAATTGACAGTATGACATGAACAATATTCATCCTAGCAATTTGGTACAAAAATATTTTAGTAATTAATACCATAAGATTGTGTATAGTCTTCTATAATTAGCCTATTTTATATATTTCAACTGTTCCATCTAACTTGTATTTGATAATGAATATTTAAGTAGACCCTACAACCTTCTTTTCCATTGATAGGATAACTAAAGATAACTTTAGTCTATGGGATCTATTACTTTTTTTATAAAAAAAAATACAATGTGTTTTTATCCTTCTTCTCTATTAATGTTAAGTCTTGATAGAGTGACGACTAGAATTAATTTAAAGATAATACATAAATATAATATAAATTTCGCAATCGTCATGTAAGGCCTAGTACGAATTTGCTTTATATGGAACAAAAACCATGTATTAATTTGATTGAGTTAAGAGCTTCTTCCTCTTTCTCTTTTCTACATGAACAAGAAGCTTAGATTTATAGAAAACAAATTTTAAGCAAAATAGGCCAACAATATTATCCCAAGTATCCTATAACAATCTCATATGAATGCAGCAGCAACAACAATAACAACAACACTCAATAAAAATCCCATTAATATGCGAAGTTTACGGAACTCTAGTAATATGCAACTTTACCTTTAACTAATGGAGTGACTGTTCCAAATAATTCACAAATCTATGTTCTAGTAACATAAAAGAAAAATATTACACACCGACTAGGGAACTAAGTTGATAGAAGAAAATGTTGAAGCATTTTGCAGAAATTTTGGGCTCAATCTGCAGCAGAACTCAGTCAAGTTGTCTAAATTTTTTCTTTATTGCTCGCGCTAATTCTTCCACTTGATGTAGCCTCAATGGTGCCATGATCCTTACCATGGCTTCACTAATCAATTTACCTTCCAAAATGACTCACAATAAATCATGATTATATACTACGCGAACCCCATAATCTCTAACATGGAAGAATATGGAAGTCTGTAAGAATACAACACTGGCGTGATGAAACTCCTTAGCCGCTGCTTCTAAATCTGAATTGAAGAGTTCATTGCGAGATAAATAGAAAAGCCAAAGATGATCAGATCTAACCTTGTCCATGGTCCTTAGATAATAAGTTCTCGCGTGCACGTGGGTACAGACACAATCATCAATTCTGATGTAACAAGCTAGATCTAGATTCTCTGCTTGAAAGGTTAAGGGATCATTGATGGTAACAGTTACACAGAAAGCTAAGCCCATCCAGTTAGTATCGAAGAAAACTGCTGGTAGCTGATGATAGAACCACTCGGGTATTTTGTTACCTGGAACAACAATGTCAAATCTGGTTCTTGGATCAGATAACCCCTGCAACATAGAGTTTTTTTTTATGTTTTAGAATCAGATTGTGAGAAGTAGAGACAATGAGTGATTGAGAGAGTAAGACCTTTAGATATCGTAGTAGCATTGCTAATGCCTTGTCGTTCCAGTCGAACTTCTTAGAGCAGTTGGTAAAATTTGATCGAGGCGTTCGCAAGCTACAAAGGTATAACATTTCAGGCAATTTTTCTAGTGAAGAACATGATTCAGCATTTATGAACATCATGCTTGATGGAAGTTCTGGCACTGATTGAAGCCTCTTGCAGTTCTCCAGATAGAGCTGCCCAAGCTTGGAAAGCCTGCTGATGCTTGCAGGTAGGCTGGTGAAGCTGTTGCTGCTAAGATTTAAACTTCTCAACGAAAATAAGTAGTCGATATCACTTGGAATTGATTGTAAATTGCAATTGCTGAAGTCCAACTCTGTTAAAGAGCATAAACCAGATAATGAGTGCACAGACGAGCTCATAACCATCGATCCTTCTCTTTCCGAATCCAAAGGATGGAATTTACATCCACTGAAGGAAAGCCTTTTTAGCTCCTTAAATTTGAGAAAGGAAGATGGTAGATGTCTTACGGTACTTCTACTTACATCAAGCTCTTCCAGGCTTCCTAGATGCACAAACTCCTCCAGATTGAAGTCAAGTTTTGAACAGCCGGAAATATTGAGAATTCTGAGATCCTTCAGGCCATATATGCTGTCGGGAAGACTTGCAAGATTTTCGCAGTCCTTCAGGTTCAACACATTTAGATGTTCCACAGAACCTATTGAATTGTCAATCACAGATAATGTGCTGCAACCTTCAAGAATCAACTTCACGAGATTTGGGACCCCTCTAAGGTCTGGCATCATAACAAGATTTTTGGAGTGGCTGAGGTTGATGACTTTCAACTTCTTAAATTGCTGTTAATGATGAAAAATAAGACTTTATGTCCATAACACCATATTCCTATTCAAAAAGCAAAAATGAAATCTGATAGCGGTATTTTGCATACCTTTATGCCTTTCCACAGCTGTTCAACTTGACTGTAACATAGGTTCAATTCAACTAGTTCATCTGATTCAAAACTTGATGGCAGATGCTTGAAAGGATAGCCATGCCATTTAAGTAATCGTAATTCATTAGAAAGGTACTCAATGTCTTTGGAGAAGTGAACGTTATGGAATATTAGCAGCCTAAGTTTGATCATGTTAAAAAAGGCTTTAGTTGACTGGATTTCTTCGTTTCTTGATGAGTCTAATAGGATGCCCTCAACATCTTCTGTTCCCTGAAAATCTCAGAACAAGTAATAACTTACAATGGATAATCTTGGTTATATCTTTTCAAATCCTGTACTATTCTAAAATGAATGAATGTGTTAAAAAGTTTGTCTATCATGGTTTTCTTACTGTACTTCTTGTGAAAACATGAAAGATATCTTTATAAAGCCACAGCCTACTGCGTTTTCCTGGCTCTTGAGATTCTTGTCGAACAATTTTCCGACCCATTTCCTGTAACAAATCATGCATCCCCAATTTGTTATTCGAAATTGTTATGAGAGATTTGTCAATGAGAGCTCTTATTCCAATATCAGGAAAGAAACCACAACTATCCCATATCATTGTCGTCCAATCTTTGTCCTCACCCTTGAAAAAGCATGCTATATCAAGGAATAACTTCTTTTCTGTTTCTTCAAGCCCATCAAAACTTATCTTAAGAGTATTGAAAATTTCCTTCTCAGGATTTTCTTTCAATCTGTCAATTGCACTTCTCCATTCCCTCAAGGACTTGCCGTATAGGAAGGAACCCAAAACTTCAAGAGCTAATGGCACTCCATCAGCATAGTTTACAACAATTTTTGATAAATCTGTGTATTCCTTCGGAGTATGATCCTCTCCAAACGCCTTAAGCCTGAAAAGTTGATGAGCTTCGAAATCCTTCAATCCCTTAACCCTGTATATTCTGTGCACTCCATGTCTAACGAGCAAACTCTCATCCCTGGTTGTAATTATTACTCTACTACCAGGACCAAACCAGTCTATCTTTCCAGCCAAGCTCTGCATTTGTTTCAAGTGATCTACATCGTCAATAACTACAAGGATCCGTTTATGGCGCAATCTAGTTCTTATCATCTCAACTCCTTTATATACGTTCCATATTTTGATGTTACTTTCCATAAGAATTTCACAAAGAATCTGTTCCTGCAAAGTGGAGAGACCACCCTTCTGTGCAACTTCTCTAACATTGGCTAGAAATGTACTACCCTCAAATTGATGCGATGTCCAATTGTAATAGGCTCTTGCAATTGTTGTCTTTCCAATTCCTGCCATCCCACATATTCCTACAATGCGAACATCGTCTACTCCTAAGCACATGTATGAATTGAACTCCTCCAGCCGCAAATTCATGCCCACCAAGTCTTCATCAATTGAAGGCGGCATCATGTGACTCAACCTATTGGATATAACTTCAACCATCTCCTTTATAACCTCCGATTCCTTCCTGCATGGAATAAGCAATGAACTTGTTGAAAGTTGTTTGATTGTGAAGAATAATATTTGTTTGAATTTTAAAATTGTCGTTTTGAAGCAAAATCAGGATGCTGCATTATAATGGAAGTATCACTATTGAATAAACACTGTATCAGATAGAACTTCGGCAATTTAACGCAGAGAGGATCCGCAATCTTTAGCCAAATTTGAATCACCATGGATTATACTGATACTAAAAGAATGTTCTGGAAAGCGTGTAGTTTAGTATGTCATCATTTAACTAATTAGAGAATAGCTAAAATTTTTAACAAGTTGGTTAAAAATGCCCAATGCCCATAATATTTAGATTAACAACAACTCATTACCGGTCCTTGGTATCCCAACCAGAAAGATTGGCAACTTCTGCAAGAGCATCCCTCCATTTCTGCACCTTCTCTGTAAGGTATCTGAACACCTTTTCATGTTTATCAAAGGTTTCTTTATATGCCCCTGTCTGGCTTCTAACCTCAGAAGGAGCCACACCATAAAAAACTGGTATAACGATCTGTCTAGTTGAATTTTTGCATTCAACAATCTTAACAAGTTCATCTAAGCACCAAGTGGAAGAAGCGTAAGTTCTTGAGAAAACAACAATTGAGAGCCTTGATTCCTGTATTGCCTTGAACAGCCCAGGAGCAATGGAAGTTCCTCTCTTCAGACCCAGATCGTCCCTGAAGATTAAAATGCCTCTCTGATGAAGAGCAGAATACAGGTGATCTACAAAGTTGTTGCGGGTGTCTTCACCTCTGAAACTCAGGAAAACATCGTAACTCCAACATGAGGAAGAAGAAGGAGTTGAAGTAGAGTTTTGAGTGTTCATCAGAGAAGTCGGATTGAAACTGCACCTGTCTTGACCAACAACCCGACGCTCATTCGACTGCATCAGAGCCCACAAGATCCTATGTATAGCTACAACTGAATGGATGGAAATATGTAAGTCAACGATACCAAGAACAATAGAAAAAAGCATGCAAAACGCGTATGAGTTGACCGTAACGAAAAAGGAAAATTGTTTCGGAGTCAACATTTTCTAGATTTGGGCTAAAGTGACAAATCCTGTAAGGAGAAAACAAAAAACGCAAATGGGTTCAATATTACAGGGCCTCTGTATGAGTGAAGACCAGTGTTCTGGATGTGGGCTTGAAGTGATTGGATCTTCTTGCGAAAGTCTCGTAATAACCCGTGATCCATTTGTTTAGCACTTGGTTTTTTCTTTCTGCCTTTTTCTACTCGTCTTTTATCTTTCTCACGGTCTGCAAATTAAGAAACAAAGTTATTTGATAACACCGAAAAGCACAGTGTCTATTATTTGAGGCTTTTAGTGGGCTCATTTTGAATTCATTCGGCTAAAATTAAGAAACAAAGTTAGAAATTGTCATATAAAAATAAAGTTAAAGGAGCTCGAATTTCGGAATCATGTGTGTATAATATATTGAAACGGGACCAACAACTAGGTTGCTGTGTGGACTGTGTCATGAAATTGGACAGAGGTTTCTTTAGAAGGGGTCCACTTAGTCGCAGACACTTGGGCACGTTTTAATTTCACCGCCCATTGGTGCGATGTGGCTCTGATGTGCTGATTAGGAACTAATTAAGCTCACCAAATTTCTTGTTTACATATAATATTGGAATTAAACAAAAACAAGCTATGTATAAGTCAGACTCTCAGCCTTTTTGTTTTGCTTCTGTTAATGCGATTTTACGTATAAATTCTAATCTCTAAGAAACTGACAGCTGCCTTCATTTGTCACCACAATATAATGCGTTACTCTCGAATAATATGGCATATATAACTGTACACAATAACTAATGCACACAGCATTCAGAAAGCAAGAAAGGAATAAGAGAACAAATTGAGGCCACCAATTGTGGTATTACTCGGTCCCACCAATTGTGGTATCTTTGATGCAAGTAAAATATAAACAGAACATAACTGGTAGCTATGCAATGGCAATCATATACAAAAGAGAAAAGTTAAAATAAGCAAGAGCTAGAAGAAATTAATTAATGGTAAAGAAGAATTTTCTTTTTTTATATATAAATAATTTATTCTTAATTATATTTTTCGCAAGTGATTGACGAAATGGACTGGTCAACATTAGTCAAGTCAACGGACCAGTGCATCGTTTTGCAATGTAAAATCCAAAAATTGAAAGGTGAGAAAAGAGCGTAACAGCAGTGTCTTCCCAGCTCCCACCGAATCTGTTTCGCGTACCACTTCGAAATGTACACCTCATATCATACTGTACACCACCACTACTTTTTTTTTTTTTACAGTTGTCAGTGCTTGAAAGGCAGTGCGGATTTAAACTTTGTATTTCTATTTTCTGATAGTCACATTAAGAAGGGCAGGGGAAATTTACTTGTTGTGTCAATACAAATTTAGATTTGTGGTAAAATTCTAATTCATCTTACATACACGTGATGCATGAGAAATCGATAAAAAGTAAAAATGGCTTGATTTAGAAAAATCTTAATAAAAATGCAAAAATATTTAGAAGAAGGAAGAAAATAGAATACTTAAAGCAACCCCATGAAAATAGAAGTGTCATAAAATCTACAGAGCTCTAATTAAGAAAACGCGTAGACTTTTTCTTCATCTCATTTGGATTTCAATTTCATCACTAGGGTTTCTTTAATTTTCCACCCCACTCTCTCAAATGGGGTATGCACATTACACACACATATATATAAGAACCCTACCCGTGTGTATGCACCAACAACCAAAAACTCTTTGTTCCAAATTAAGGCCCATAATGGCCGTTCATTGCAGAAAAACGGCAGCTATGCCTATGCCTATGCTTCTCTTTCTCTTCTTTTCCCTTCTCTCGTTCTCCTTCCAACAAGAAACACCAACCACCACCAGTGACGACCACCACCACAACAACAGCAAGAACATCTCTTCTCTTTCCGTATCTTTCCCACTTACGCCTCAACGATTCTCTTCACGTCCAAGTCATGTATCACCATCGTCATTTGTTAATCAAGAAGAATCAAAAGTGAAGGGAAACAATGGAGGATACCAAACGAGGACGAGGTTGAGTTATACAATGGCTTTGGTCCTGTCTCTTCCCATAGGCACTCCACCTCAGACCCAACAAATGGTTCTTGACACCGGTAGTCAGCTCTCTTGGATTCATTGTGGCAGTAAGAGGAATCCTAACAGCCGACAACCCGCGACATTGTTCGACCCTTCTCTCTCATCTTCCTTCTCTGCTTTACCATGTAATCACCCTGTCTGCAAGCCCCAAATTCCCGATTTCTCCCTCCCAACCTTCTGCCAGAACAGCAAATGCCGCTATTCCTACTTCTACGCTGACGGTACCCAAGCTGAGGGCAATCTCGTCAATGAAAAGTTAACTTTGTCTCCTTCCCTAACCACCCCTCCGCTCGTCCTTGGTTGCTCTCAGCAGCTGGGCAACAATGAGAAGGGTATTTTGGGTATGAATCTTGGACGCTTGTCGTTCGTCTCCCAAGCCAAAATATCCAAGTTCTCGTATTGCATTCCCACCCGCCAGGCCGGGTCTCCCTCCATCGGGTCATTTTACTTGGGTGAAAACCCGAATTCAAATGGGTTTCACTATATTAATCTTTTGTCTTTACCTCAAGGTCCAAATAGACCACCCAATCTGGATCCTTTCGGTTATACCGTCGCCATGCAAGGAATACGAGTTGGCAACAAAAAACTTGACATCCCTCCTTCAGTGTTTCTGCCCCAACGAAACGGGGCGGGTCAAACAATTATCGATTCCGGGTCCGAGTTCACTTACTTAATGGACGAGGCTTATAATAAGGTGCGGGAGGAGATAGTGCGGTTGGTGGGCCCAAAACTAAAGAAGGGCTACACGTACGCCAACGTGGCAGACATGTGTTTTGATGGAAATCCAACAGATATCGGACGACTGATCGGGAATATGGCGTTGGAGTTTGATAAGGGAGTGGAGATTGTAATCCAGAACGAGAAGATGTTTGGTGATGTGGGAGGTGGGGTCCATTGCCTAGCCATCGGACGGACAGAAATGCTCGGAGGTGCGTCGAACATAATAGGGAACATACATCAGCAAAACATGTGGGTGGAGTTTGATATAGACAACCGCAGGATAGGGTTTGGTAGGGCCGACTGTAGCCGATCATAAATGCTTGCTAGGGAGTTTAAAAGGGGGGAAAAGAAAAGGTAAGAGGGAAAAGGAAAAGAGAGATCATTGTGCGGGTCTTGACTTGTGCCTTGGAAACAAGACTTTAGAATGAGAAGACAGCCGCCGTGAAGCTTTTAGGACCAGTCCGTCTAAAGCAAAAGTAGCTGTGTTTATTTGTGTGCATTACATGTATAAATGTAATATAGTCTTCATATAAGAAACGGGAGGTTAGTTTATTTGAATTGCTTTTTCTCAATTAATTAATTTGATTTTCGGGGTTTTTAATCCAAAATAAAAAAGAATAAAGAATTGTGTTAGATTGAATAGAAGGCATGATTTCAAGTATTTGTATCAGTCTGGTCCTTCTCAAGAAGAGCTGCAGCCTAGCCACACACCACCCATGACTTTCCTTTCTCTGATTGATTCTCTTTGATTAGTTTTTCTTCTAAAACATTAGAAAGAACAACTTCAGCCTCCTTGTAATGGAAACCAGAACCCTAATTGTCAACAGAACAGGTATGGACACCAAACAGGATGGAAACGTGGCAAATATTTCCGATAAAGAGTGGGGCCTAGAGCAGTTGGATGCATGCCAGGTGGATGGAAGACCTAGACAGCTACAAATGAAAAGGATACATAGCTTATGATTGTAAGATCTTGTATGCTCACATTCCCGACATTCACTTCACACATGTCTTAAGATCAGTTTTGCTTGCTTTAACCTTCACTATTTACCTGTGCACGTGGCCACTTATGCCCTCTATCATTTGTAAATTATGGATTGGTTTTGGTCGGTCTCCACTCCACTTACTTTTTGAGATGAAATGATTCGATTTGGCTGAGAGCCGATTGATATAAATAAACATAAAAAAGTCGAGGGAAAAGAAAAGTACAACAGTCCAACAGACAAGTGGTGACTGGTCTGGCACGCTGTTTAATACAATGTGACTGAAAATCTTGATGGTAAATTTGAATATCCCAAGAGTCAAAAGCCAAAGTACTTTCTACTTGTTACGTTATTCTTCTTTTCAATGAATTCTATTTAAAGATGCCAGCTAATTTAGACTATGAACTCATTTTCATTTGATTGAATGATTTATTTATTATTTAAATGAATATATTTGGAAATTTATTTACAATTTTATAATATTGTCATATATTTATTATATATAGGTCTATTAAAAATAATCTTTTTATTATATAAAAATAAGCTTACATATTATCAAAATTTTTCAAACCTCGCAACTTAACAAAATTTTAATTAGATATTAATAATGATAATGATAATTGGTTCAACCTGATCGCGGCGAGGCTGCACGTTGCCGTTTGGATCTATGGGATTGACTGTCTCCGATTCGAAGGTTCCTGCAAAACAAGGAAGGCACGTCGGGGGTTGTTTCCCGATTAGCCTCTCCGACGCTCAAGTCAGCCTTTTGGTGAAGGTTGGGTGGCCGGAAAGCAGAGAGAATTAGGGTTATGAGTTACGTACCTCTGTTATGGCAAAGCTATACCTTATATATGGTGCATGTGCTAGGTTTAAGTCTTCACGTCTTCATGGGAGTCTTCCATCTGCAGATGGGCCGTGAAGTATGAGCTGAGCGGAATAAGTATGAGGCCGATCTCTAAATAATGGACCGATCGACTCTTGAGTTGTTATGCCTAAATTCGAGACCAGCATGACCGGCCCGATCAAATCGAAATTGAAAAATGAGAGTGCTTTGGCGACGGCAAAGGCCCGAAGGCGAATGGAACGGAAGACAGAAACACACCGCCCTATTCGTCCTATAGAATAGAGAGCTTTTGCTTCTCTCTATCTCTAACTCTAAGGCAGACAAACTTTTGCATTATAAGCCTCGATTCTCGTGGAACCCTTGGTATCATCTGTCTGAGCCTCCTCTATATCTGTGTCAACCTCTCTCTGTTTCTCTTCGCTGCACTAACTAAACCATTTCTCTTTTTGAGACTTCCCAAAGTCTCTCACGTCCTCCGACCACAGTGAACATGGAATCGTCTACTCGTCATCACGCCGGTAGCTGGCTTGGTTTCTCTCTTTCCAACCATGGCGTGAATATCAACCACAACAATTCTTCTCACTGCTCTCAGCTCAGTCTCTTTGAAGTCTTTAACTCCACGGCTTCCTCTGGACCAGGTCGTCCTTGTCTACTACTTAGGTTGATTTAAAATTGTAATACATTTTCCTGCTTCCCTAACGCCATTATCTTGGTATTGTTTTAACAGTGAGTCTTGTAAGTACTCCACAAGGAGAAGATACAGCCGCTGGTAGAGCAACAGTAGACCTATCTATATTTTCGTGTACAGGAGCACCCAAGCTCGAGGACTTCCTCGGTGGCTCCACTGCCACTGCCACTGCACAACCACCACCGCATCAGTCACTGGCTCATCAGTTCTCTACTGCCACACCCGTGAGTACTCTTCCTGACACTGGTATCCAGATATATGACTCGGAGCTTAAAACCCTAGCCGCTAGCTTCCTTCGTGGTTATTCAACCAGTGAACAAACTGATAGCGAGAAGCAACATCAACCACTGGTTGACGCTGAACATGCTCCGAAGAAAAGTGTTAATACCTTTGGACAACGAACCTCAATCTACAGAGGAGTCACCAGGTAGTACATGATAGCATATCAAACGCATGATTCAAATGGCCTCTAAAAGTAAGAACAAAAAAGAGAAAGGATGACATCTTTAACTCCCTTATGTTTTAGGCATAGGTGGACTGGTAGATATGAAGCTCATTTGTGGGATAACAGCTGCAAAAGAGAAGGCCAGAGTAGGAAGGGGAGACAAGGTAAACAATACTGAACCTGAAATAGAAAACATCTTTCTTTAAGGTGGTTCAGTGGGTTTCTTTCTTAAGTGCCTCTAGCGGGCAGTGCTTAAGACGGACTTACGAGATCTGGGTCTGTAAATTAGTGTGAAGAATGGCTTCGAAGAACGCTAATAAAAGTTATATCTGCAAATCATGTTAAAGGGATTTAGATCTCGGGGGATTTCTGCGTAAAATTAGGTTGTGTTCCTGCTCATTAATGGCTACAGTAATATGCAGACTGAATGTATGGAAGATTCTGATCTACTTTTTGTTTCTTCTTTTACGTGACGAATGATTGCTGCCGATGCTTGAAAATCATCATTTGATCTCGCAGTCTATTTGGGTAAGTTTCTGGCCTTCTATCAATAATTATGTTAATATCATTGTTTTCTTCATTCCTCGTAGAATTCAGATTGGACTCTAGATTTTAGTAACTGTTTACCTAAGATTCCATTTCTTTTGCATGGATGTGTCGTTGATGAGTTATAACCTTTCTTCATTCTATTCCAAGGATCCTAATGTTTGGTTTCAGGTGGCTATGATAAGGAGGAGAAAGCAGCCAGAGCTTACGATCTTGCAGCTCTAAAGTATTGGGGTCCGACCACTACTACAAACTTTCCGGTAAGACCTTTCATTTGTTAGTGTTTTAAAAAAATTGTCTGAATCCATTTTTATTTTAAGTATTCAGTCTGAGTCTACGACTTGAATGCTATGCACCCATTAGGTTTCCAACTACCGGAAAGAATTGGAAGAGATGAAGCACATGACCAGGCAAGAGTTTGTTGCTTCACTTCGAAGGTCATAATACTGATGAAAATCTTTTTTCTTTTCCAAAAAAATGTCAAAAGTTTATGCTTATGTTGACGCCTCCATATGTTTGTTCTGCAGGAAAAGCAGTGGATTTTCTAGAGGAGCCTCTATATACAGAGGAGTTACAAGGTTTCTGTCTCTGTCTTTCTAGTCAAAAGACTGAATTGAAGACGTATTCATTTTGTAATATTAAATTTCGTGGTTATGTTTTCAGGCACCATCAACATGGTCGGTGGCAAGCAAGAATAGGCAGAGTTGCCGGAAACAAGGACCTTTACCTTGGCACATTTAGTGAGAGAACTTCATTTGTGATTTCTTGTGGCATTATTTAATGGTGAGAAGAAAGCTAATTTTTTCTTTTTTCTTTTTTGTTGTTTTGTCATACAGGCACTCAAGAAGAAGCCGCTGAGGCCTATGACATAGCAGCAATCAAATTTAGAGGCCTAAATGCTGTAACCAACTTTGACATAAGCCGATATGACGTGAAAAGCATAGCTAACAGCAATCTCCCCGTTGGAGGAGTTTCGGGGAAGTCCAAAAACTCCTCAGAATCGGCTTCTGATAGTAAAAGCTTTGATGCTTCAAGATCCGACGATCTCTCCTCAGCCTCCTCGGTAACTTTCGCTAATAATTCACAGCCTGCAGCGTCCACACTAAGCTTTGCCATACCCATCAAACAAGACACATCAGATTATTGGTCTAATATCTTTGGGTACCAAACCATGAGCACCACTACTACATCATCCCCCACTTTAAATAGCGCCAAGAACACCAATGTTACTGTTGCTCCTAGCACTTTATTTCCTGGATCCAACAATAATGGACCTGCTATACAAAACCCTCCTGTTTTTGGTATGGATTTCAAGGCAGTTGCTTCAGGAAATGACGGAGACCACAACAATGGATTACTGTTTAACACTGGTTTTATTCAACCAGTAAGTAGTGTGGGTGGGATCAGTACGTCATCAAGCTCAATCGCATTTGCTGCTCCGATTACTCCTAATAGTAGTGGTAGTAATTATGAGCGTAATTCTATTTATGGTAGCTGGAATGCACAGTCTTTACATGCTTTCCAATCTGTAAAGCCTAATCTATCGGTGTTTCAGACACCAATTTTTGGCATAGAATGAGATAAGAAAAGCAGTGATATGGAATGAATATCTGTGCAAAACAATGTGTTGTTGATATTGTGGAATGTTGGTGTATGGTGCCGGCCAGCATATACATGAACTTCAGTTTTGGCATAGGTGGGTCTTGGACTACTGACGAAGGCATTTCACAGGAGCTGACAGATAGTACGTACTAACTCAAAGTTATTTCCAATGGTCATTGGTTCTCTCTCTCTTTGTTTTTACATTTAATCTTGCTTTTTCGTTCGCTTTTCTATTTACTGACAAGAATATGGAGCTGGTATAAATGAAAAGAAATCCTTGTCCAGTCTTCCTCATGTAGCATCAATTGTGAATAATAGTTTCTTCAATCACTTTACAATATATTTCCCCTGGAAAAGTATCCGATCAAGGAGTGTGAAAATGGGATATATGTAGCAAAGTTGATGCACTTTGATTCCTCTATTAACATCAGCTTTTACTTCGTGAAGAAATTAACAAAACACCGATGTAAACTTGATTATCACTTGGTATGATAAGAAATAAACATTCTAAATCAAATTAAGAGGCCGCGGTCTGTTTTATCATGGTGATGGTGGCACTTTCTGGTTCTATCGATTATGAAAGCCTCTTAGAATCTGCTTTAGACGTCATATCCAGAGAGACATACTCGATGGAATTTCAAAACATGAAACAAGGTAAAAACTAGTGAGATGCTTGGTTTTTGGGCTGGGAATGAATTAATGGATATGAAATGGATAAAAGGGAATTGACGTTATAGTATATCATTACAAACACCAACACGAAAAGGCAATCCGATCTCTCGAGTAAAGAGTAAGGTTATGCATTCCTTTGACAAAAAAGTGACCCAAAAGTGATGAGATAACGAACTTTAACAAGATGATAATGTAGAACAGGACAAACGCATATCAGCTAAATGCTTGTCTAAGATGAGCTTTTTATGGATGTTCTCTGAGCTAAGTGATTCAATTCAAAACCATTTCTCCTTCTTGTCTCTTACCTCCCTCTTGGATTATGGGGTTCCTTTGTACCTTTCGGCGCTTATTTGAGCTTTACCCCCACCACCATGCCGCCTTATATGCCTTCAAACTTTGACTATATCCCTATCGTTATTATGATTATCCATACGATCATTGTCGAGTCATTGCTCTAGTTGCACCTCCCATTTTCAAGTTACCAATATGGAAATTTCTTCACTTAATTTCTTATTCCACCATAGGTAATACTACTTCATTACCACCGTGCTAATGAACAAACTATGATTGTTTTCATTTTGCTTCTTTTGAGGTGAGAAGTGAAGCATGAAGGAGCATTCGTTCAAACATACGAGCTAAGCCATTAATAGCTGGATGCTAAGAGGGTGTAATACTGACAAAGAAGAGATTCCATTCATAAACTCTCATGATTTGGACAGAACTACTTCCTTAATCATCTATATTTGATGATAGTTTGATTCTTGAGTTAATACACAAGTCTATATAATTAAATGGCTTTTCCTTGATCAGATCACATTGAAAACGAATTGCCTGGAAGTATCCCATTAATTGAGAAGAATAACTTGAAAATCCGTAAGACAGAGCTAAAGATCGATGTGGCAAAGAAATTTCATAAACTAGCTAGTTACCTTCATAAAAACAATTTGGATCTTACTAAACAAAAGGAAAGCACTTAAACGAGTCTACAAAGATTCTTGCAGTACAAAGAGAGAAGAGAGATGAGCTGGGTTAAACATGCATAAAGTGGAAAAGAAACAAAAAATAAAAATGAAAATTTAAGTGAAAAGTTAAAGAAACAGAAGTAGGGGAATAACTTTCCTTGGTTGAGGTACAGTACGTATATAGTGTACATACTTAAGGGATGGTTGGTTCGTACAGGAGAACAGTAATAAGAACGGGAATGAATATAGTAAGGAATGAGAATCAATATTATCATTATAATTATGATGGTTTGTTAAGAGGAAGGAATGATTACCATTACTATTGATAGTGGTTGTTTTGTAAAAATACTAAGAAATAAAAATTTATTATAATTAATTAATTTATTATATTATAATTAATATAATTATTAATTAATTAATGAATTATATTT
>JAOTIZ010000002.1:14813471-14824076 GCA_027123425.1 Erythroxylum panamense | reverse complement strand
TTTGTATTTATTATTATTAAAATTTATTATTACAATCCATTCATAATAAAAGTATCAATGAATTACATATTTCTAATCATATTAAGGACCAGGGGCATATTTGTCATTTGCACTATTATTCGTTCTGTCCTCTGCAACCAAACACATTCTGGCATCGAGACGAAGACAGAAATTTCTATTCTGTCTACCACAACCAAACACTTCACTGTCTCCAGTGTTTGTTCTGTTCTGTCCTGTTCCGTTTCGCCTCCAGCTACTGGAAACAGCAACCAAACGCAGCGGCTGCCAAGTTATGTGAAAGTGATATACACGTTCACTTTGTACCTAGAGAGTAGATTATAGATCAGACCTCTGATACAACCTAGCTAACTTGTTTCACCAGCACCGTACGAGTCTTTGATAATTTAGCACTCTTTCCAGGAATGATGCTATGCACTTCTCAAAGGACATGCCCCTAGCAGATCTGGCGAAGATGAATGATGCTATACCAATAGAATGTTGTGAAACAAGTTAAAAGAAATTTTCTGGTTCTTTCTTTTAATTGTCTTGCCATGGCAAAGATAATTTTCTGATTCTTTCTTATCATCTCCCACGAGAACTTATCAAGTTGTGAAACAATGCACATTAGCAATATAAAGGTGGTCTCCGCGTTTGGGCACTGCTCAAACATCCCTGTTCCTTAGAATACTCATCTTCATCAGCAACATAAAGAAGTCTCGCGTTTGGGCACTGCTCAATCATCCCTGTTCCTTAGAATACTCATCTTGGTATGCTACCGAGAGAGCACAAAGAACAAGCTCTGTTTCTTTCAGTTAGTGCTGTCAACCGTTGCATTAAAAAGTTCAGTATCTATCTTCAACTCATTTTCACGAATCAGGTCTCTGATCAGGATGTGATATGTCTATTAGAAATGCAGTAATTACCTCTTTTGACGACTCTTTGATGTCCTGTTCAACTCATTGATTAGTGACAAGTAAGAAGCATAGTCAGTAACAAGGCCCATTTCAGTTTGTAATTTAGATAAGTCTTTCAAGTTTCCGTGCCTACGGTGACCTTCTAATAAAATGTTGTAAGTTATATCATCTGGAATTACACCTAAGTTAAGCATTGCATTCAGAAGCATTTGAGCATTTTTCATTTGACCTTGCTTGCACAGTCCATTCATTAATACATTGTACGTAACAACACCAGGTACACGGCCATCATTCTGCATCTCTTTGAGCAACTTGAAGCCTATCTTAACATCACCATTTTTACAGAAAGCATCCATAACCATGTTATACGTTGCATCATCAGGTTTGAAACCTGCTTTCACCATTTCCCTCAACGTTCTTTCAGCATCTACTACCTTTCCCCACCTACATAGACCAGAGATAAGAGCAGTAAAAGCTACATTATCAAGCTCAATGCATTCTGTAACCATGTGTTGTCTAATATCTAAAGCTGAGTCTAAATCTCCCTCCTTGCAGTAACCATCTATAAGCGTAGTGTATGTGAACTTGTCAGGTTTCAAACCTCTGTTACTCATCTCTTCCACTAGCTTCCTTGCCTTGTTGACACTACCAACCTTGCAAAGGCCATTAATGAGTGTATTGTATAGAACCAAATCAGGCTTGTAACCTTTTCTCAACATTTCCTGATAAGTCTCCATAGCCAGGTCAAGCCTACCATTTCCGCACTGTCCATTAATCAACGAGGTAAAAATAAAATAATTAGGAACAAGACCTCTCTCACACATTTCATCAAACAACTGAATTGCATTATCCAACCTACCATCTTTACACACTCCATTAATCAAAACATTATACGTGAAAACATCAGGGACAATTTTATTGTCCTCCATGGCCATCTTCAACCTAAAACCCTCCTCCAAATTCCCTGATTTACAGTACCCGTTGATCAAAGTATTAAAACTAACCACCGTAGGTCGTACGCCGCGCTTTGCAATTTCGTCGAATATCATCTGCGCAACTTTGATTTTGTCTTCCTTAAGCAATTTATGCATCAAAATATTGAAACTATAAATATGAGGTGGATATCCAGAATCCAAAATCTCCAAGTAAAAACCCCAAGCCACAGTAGGCAAGCTGGTTTTAATCATTTTATCGAGCAAAAGTCTTAAAGCATGAAGAGGGATTTGTAGATTATGCTTCCTAACTAATCTAAAACACCGGATAGCATCGATTATGTATCCCAGTTCTGTATAGCAATTCATTAAAGCATCAAAAATAAAATTGGAGGAGGAATGGGTACCTCTAGATTGCAGCAGTGAGGCAAAAACCAAGGAAGCAGAGCCATTGCCTTTGCGAGAGACAATGGAGGTAAGGAGAGAACGAGATTGGGGGAAGAAGCGATGGGAAGCGAGAAAGTGAGCCATAGTGCAATAAGAATGAAGGGTGTGGCGGAAGGAGGTGGAAGAGAGGAAGTCAAAGAAAGAGAGGAGAGAGGAAGGAGAGAGACGGTGAGGATTGGAGTTTATGAGATGAACAAGGTGACGGGCCTGAAACTCAAAGCGGAGATTGCGGAGAGAGGTGTTAGTGCTGAGTGGCTGCCCCGTTCGTTGGCAATGTTTGATGGCTTCGGAGACAACAGAGAGAATAGGATAATCATCGTCAGAACAAGTAGAGAAGAAGATGGGTTTGGTTTTATGAGGAAGGAGAAGAAGCCGTGCCGAGAGCAACGGAGGGATAGAGTGCAGTTTTGGTTTGGTCATCATCTCTTCTGCACCAGCTGTGTTCTGTTTGTTCCTCGCGTGTTTAAGGTTGTACTTTTATCGTGCGAAGAAGCTTCGGCCTCAGTATAAAGTTATAGATTGGATAATTAGTACAAGAAAGAAAATACCCATTTTCTCAAGTAGAGATAGGACTATTGTCATCTAATGACCATTGTATTATATGGGTTTGAGTTGGTTGTTTAGTTGACATTCACTTGTAAATATATACCCCTGATTCCTGAATATCAAGCTCTTAGTTCAAAGAAACTGGTAATGAAACTTGTTCTAACGTCATTATAAAGAGTTCCATCTATTTTTCTCACTTCAATATTTTTTATATGTATTATACATAAAAGTTGAAAAAATGTAATATCCCCTGTCATGTGATCAGATGTCTCTGAATCTACCATTTCGATGGGCTATATTTTTTCTTACATTTACAATGAGAGTGGTTAAGTAGTCACCTTTTTAACTTATATCTGATTCCAATTATACCGATAGTCACCTTTTTAACTTATATCTTATCTTATTCCAATTATACCGATAGTCACCTTTTTAACTTATATCTTATCTTATTCCAATTATACCGATAGTCAACTTTTTTTTTTGTTTAAAGGAAAAAGACTACAGAGATTACAAAATTAGTCTGAGGAAGCAGATCTCCGATAGATCCTCTAAGAGGATACGTTGATACCTTATAGGTGTATAAGCAAAAAAGGTGATGCTGACATCCTAATGTACTACTTAGGTAGTAAGCCAATCCGTATATCTGTTGCTCTCTCGGTAAACGTGACGATGAACAACAGACCAATTATGCGTGAGGAGTTTGTGGATACCCGTGACAATGGGGTGGAGAGCCTTGGAGTGATTCTCCGCAGAAGAAATGAGATGGTGCGCCGCAAGAGAATCCAGCTCTAATTATATCCGACAGAAGCCCCGGTCCCAAGCTAGTGACAGCCCTGTATAAACGCCCCAAATTTTAGCAGCCAACGGGTTACACCAACCGAGATTCTGAGAGAAACCCCCAAGCCAGTTGCCGTCTTAGTCACGTAAAATGTCACCTGTTGTAGTCGAGCGTTGGGAGCGATTGCAAGCTCTGTCTATGTTTAGCTTCACCCAACCTGGAGGCGGTTTGCTTCAACCAATGAGTTGCTGATAATGAGGAGGGGGTTCTGTGCCTGCCTGGCTCTGCCACATGGTAGTCTTGTGGATCTGATCTGCAAAAGAGAAAATGAGAAGGTTAGGAGACAGAGGTCAAGTGAAATGTTCATTGAAAAGAGATCTATTCCTCCATGTCCAGAGGAACCAGCACGTTGTGCCAAAAATGACTGCCCAATCATGTCCCTGAATGTGTCGATGATGTTGGAGGTTTGTCAGGAGCCACTGATAAATCGGCATGGTGTAGAAGTCAGTAGTAGTGAGAGCCACTGGCAAGGTGGCCCACACTTGTCGAGCTCGACTGCAGTCACGAACAGCATGGAGAGGAGATTCTTTAGAATGGCATTGAGGGCACGAGCTGTTTGTCGTCAGGTGTCTGTGAACCCGATGTTGGTTGGTGAGAAGACGCTCCTGAGCCAGTAACCATAAGAAGGCTCAAATTCGTTGAGGATCGGGCCATTGTCATATAGCTTTCCTTATTGCATGTGTCGAGTGCTCATTATGGCCCATGAGCATGGAGTAGATCGAAGCGATGGTGAATAAACCATTGTCGAAACCCCCCCAGATCACTTTATCTTGGCCAAGATATGGTTTAAGGGGGAAGGTGCCCGCAATAAGGTGACAGATTGGCGTGGGGAGGTAAGATTGGAAAGTGTCCCAATTCCAATTGCCCGTGGCCTCCACAAAATGGTGAGTGCTGAGATTAAGGGATCGCTCGGGGATTGGTTGTGTGGTGTGGGAGAGAAGCGGCCCTATTCTGGCTATCTAGGGGTCTAGCCAGAATCGAGTCCGAGTGCCATCGCTGAGCCTCCACTTCAAGCCTTGTGTCACGACATGCCAAGTAGTCTTGATGCTACGCCAAACCATTGAGCCTCCATTAGTCTCGATAGAGGTAGGGATATTGTTAGCGTCGAAGTGATATTTAGCATAAAGGAGTTTGACCCAAAGCGCTGTAGGTTTAGCGATCAACGACCAGCCGAGTTTAGTTAAGAAGGCGTCGTTTTACAAAATATCTTCTGCAGGACATCCAAGTTTTTCCCTACTAAATGGGTTGGACTTTATGGTTAGAGGAATGCTTATCAGTCGTAACAAGATTCCCTTGAATCATTCTCAGAGGTTGTTCTTAAGGGCTTCCGATACATAAGTTTGTCATGAATTTTTCAATAGTTGTCCCACTTATGGCCTTCATCTCCTCCCTTTTTTACAGACTATCGTTACTTTTTGGGTTGATTTCCTTGATCAATTAGGGTAAAAACACTACAAGAAAATTAAAATTTAGCGACAGTAAAGAAACCGTGTCCAATTATCAACGAAAATAGTATATCCGTCGAAAAAATTGTTTGGAAAATTGAAAAAGGTGGGAATAATAAATTGAAGTTTGTCGACAAAAGTTTCATCGGTAAAATGTAAGGTTGTATGTCACCGTCCGTCGTCTGCCTTTACTAAAGGCTTAAACGTTAACCAAACAACATCATTTTGTTATACTAAAAAATGTTGAAGCATTTAAAACCAAATTGACATCGTTTGGTTTTTGGTTTTAAATCAAACGACGTCGTTTCATGTTGATGTTTTGCCTTCAGGAACAAAACGACGTCGTTTGGTTTTTAAAAGTTCAAGCCTTCAGGAACAAAACGACATCATTTTATTCTTGAAGGCTTCAACGTATTAACAGGAACAAAACAACGTCCACTACAAGAAAATAAGACAATCCGCGACGTTTTATTAATAAAACGTCACGGATTGTGAAGACTTTTAGAGACGTTTATAAAGTGTCACAAAAAGTTTGAATTTTTTTACGTCATTTTATGAAAATGTCGTAAAATTATAACAAAACGTCACAAAATAGAAATCGCGATGTTTTGTTAAATAAAATGTGCAAGAAGACCCTCTCAACTGTTTAAAAGATTAGGGAAAGCAAGCCCCAGACCCAGTAATACGAGAGACCCTCTCCTTGCTTTTGTTCCCCTTTTAATCTTTTAATCTCTTATCTCTTCTCTGTTCCTCTTCTCTCACTTCGGACTAGGGTTGGGGTTTACATCCCAGCATTTCCTATTTCATACGCTCTTAATGATCCTCAGCACACAATCAATCTGAGAGAAGAGAGAGAGAGAGAGATCAACAGGCTCGTTAGTTGGCGGCTAAGTTTGATTTTTTATTTTTTGTTTCTGAACTTTTGGTAAGATGATACTCAATCTGAACTTTTGATGGTATTTCTTTTTCTGTTTTGTTATTTCTTAATAATCACCCTCTTATTGTTGAAGAATCTGAGTTCCTCTACAGAAATAGGAAAAACAACGTGTTGATTTGGAATGAACTTTTTGCAAAGACAATTTTTTAATTTCTCTTCTAGTCTACTGATTAAACCCTTTCCTGCACACCTTGTCTATCTTGGATGTGACAAAACTAGTCCCAGATGTTTGTCTACGATATGGAAAATTTAACCTTTAATCTTTCCGTTCTCAACAATTTTTGGCTGAGATTGATATGTTCCTTCATTTGCTGAATCAACTTTGCAGGTGTTGGAGCAAAAACAATTGCTGTGCAATCACCTTATGTTGCTCAAGTACAACTCTTGAGGGAAAGGGTTGATGAACTTCCAGAGTATGCTCTGTCTTCCTGTTCTTCAATGGCCTTTTATTTTGTTCTGTATTTGTTCTCTGTCTCTTCTATTGTGTGCAACCCCCAAGTTACTGGTACATAGTTCTTAAATCTGTAGATATCTTCCTCCAAAGTTTCTTCTTTCAGTTTGATGCATCAGAAACATCAATAAGCGTTTGCATTCCAACCTGAAGTTTATGAATTTTAGTTCATAGAGTTTCCTCAAGCACAGTAATTTACTAGAGAACTGACAGTAAAGAAACAATCTGGTTATTGTCAAGATGAAGCATTCTGTTCTACCATATGATATTGCAGTAATTTTCTACCTTCTTGGAACATCAACACCAATTACAGAAACTGAAAATAAACTTTTATCAATGTAAATATGCCAAGTTCATAAGTATAGATATTGTGGAGGATCAGGTAACTACACTGATCCGAAAACTGGACTAGCATGGATTTTAGACAATGGTATCATGAACAGTAGAAAACCAACAATAGTGCAAAATCCAGTGCATGTTCATCATTTTGCTTTTTTCTTGTATCCAAATTGGCACTTTCTCCTGTTTTCAAGATGGATATTTAAAAAAAAGTTTTTAACAACAACTCAATCCATCAAAAAGTTTGCTTTCGCAATTTATTTTCTTGTAGCTTTTAGGTATCCTTATTCTTTCCTCTTAAAATTTTATTAATTATAGTTATCGTCCAATTAAATAAGACTTCACTTTTTCTTCTATTCACTTCACACAGATGCATCTTGTTCTTCATCTCTCTGTTTTTGTTGCCTCTCTTTATCAGTGTGTGCCTTTATCTCTATAGTTTCTAACTTGTTTAAGGAATAGATTTACTTGTGTTGTTGGAAGTTTGAAACTTTATCTCTGGTAATATGTCTATTTCTGGGTTTTGATTTCTAGAGTTGCAAAAATCCTAGGAGAAGTCTTTAATGTAATCCTTGGTATATGCTTCACCTTGGTAATCCTTGGTATATGCTTTGAAGGCATTAGCGCAGCCTTTCAAGATGAAGGGAAAATGCCATCTGATCCTATGGGTAACGAAGGTTCAGAAAGTTATGATTATCCATTTGAATTTGGTTTTTGTCTTCCTAATTGAATGCTTACCTTTTCAATATCAATTTCTAGCTATTGATGCACCTGGAGGATTTTTGTTTGATTGGTGGTCAGTTTTCTGGGATATATTCATTGCTAGGACCAACGACAAGCACTCAGAAGTTGCTGCATCTTATATTGAGGTTGGTTTTTACCGTGTTGACTGCAACCGTTTTACTTTTGTTTAGCTGAGTTTGTATCCATTCAGATTGAGAAAAGGACAAGATTGACATTCAGTTGAGGAAATAAATTCATATTTTTTTGGTTGACTTTTAGTTATCTAGGTTCTGCATCTACACTGAGATCAGGTTTAGCTTCGTATAAGAAGAGTATTATGGTGTTTCCTAAACAAATTTCCAACATGGTTGCACTTTGTTGGGAAAAACCAGATATTAAGAGTTGAGTGGGGCAATGATATAGGTCTATTTAGCTTTGTAACAAAGGTAGGAAGTGGACAAAGATCACTTATGGATTAATTGGAGATTGGAGATTCCATTGAAAAGATCACAAAGATCAAAATCACAAGCAAGAACAATGTGGACACCTCTGGAGATAAAGTCTCGTGTTCAGTTTGCCTTCAGGTTTGATCCTATATCACGGTTTTTGTTTCCTTGTGTTGTGCCTTCTAAACAGATTATGCAGCACTCTGGGAATGATCTTTACTGATTGATTTTGCAACATTTTTCATTCTCACAGGACTTCCAGCTCGAAGAGACTGTTAGAAGCTTGCCTCATTGTCATAGCTTGTTTCACCTGTCTGGCATAGATAAATGGCTTCTTAGGCCTGCTTCTTGTCCCCTTTGTAGAAGGGATCTGTGATGCTTCTGTAAATTACATGACATAGAAATGTTCTTTTGCTCTTTAAGTTGCCACTACCTTTCATGGCCTCTGTAATTTTGTTCTGCTAGATGATTCGTCGCCCTGTTGCCTTGGTGTTTCGAGTCTGCAACATTATGGGATCGATCCTTGTACTAGCTTAGTGATCTGTATAAGAAGTTTTCATATTTGATAGTTTTAGTTACTCTTCCAAGGTTTCAAGGAAAGTTGTGAGCAGAAGGATCCTTTGTTCTATTCAATGAAAAATAACAATAACCCTAAAAGATAAAAAAAATTGTATTTTTAAAAATAATTATTAAATTAAAATAATTTTAAAAAATGAAAAAATATAATGGAATGTTTAAAATTAATGATATATTAAAAAAAATTGAAGAATTATGTGACTTTCCGCGACGTTTCCTGAAAACTTTGCAGAAAGATCAATCTTTCTGTGACGTTTTTTAAAACGTAGCGGAATGTCAGTATTTTTTGTGACATTTTGCGAAAAACGTTGCAGAAACTTTTTGCCTACACCACATTCTGAGATGTTTTTTGTCGAAATGTATTCTATGACGTTTTTTGATAATCTGTGACGTTTTTAAGACGTCGCAAATTGTGTTGTTTTGTTGTAGTGGTAGTTTTTTATTACATTAGGTATCCCGGCTTAGCTGGACTAATCCTAAGCCCCTAAAACCCTACCTTAAGAGCCCTAAAGGAGGTAAACCTGGAATCCTAAGATCCCTCAAGTTCCTACGTAGCATGTACACTTCTGCGCACAAGGAGTCTTTACATACTTGATTGTTAGTTGATGATTGATCACTGGCCTCCTCTTGCTCAGCATTAGGTTTCCATCAACTCCCAGGTTCCCTAATAGCTCCAACTCCCACACTGTCGCTGGAAGCGAGGCGTCCGTAATTGATCCGATCAAGGAGCTTTGCCCAGGGGGCTAGAGGATCATCAATAGGAATAGTTCCTATTTCTCCTCCTTTGGCATGACTCGAACTTAAAATCTCCTGAAAGGGAGAGCCTTAAGTGAGGAGTTGAAACCATTTCGGCCACTCCTACTTGTCTTGTAGTAGTCGTTTGGTTTTAAACTAAACGACATCGATTTGTTCCTGTAGGCAGAACGTCAACACGTATACAAAACGATGTCATTTGGTTTAAAACCAAACGATGTCGTTTTGGTTTCTTGAAATCTCTACCGACTCCCCTCCCCCCTACCTGCTCGCTGTTTCCTTCGTTCTTCCTTCTCCAGATCTGCTCCATCGTCTGTGTGTTCTCTGTCAAACTAGTGTGTCTCCGACTATTATCGTCGTCTTCTTCGACGATTTTGGTCAAGGTATTCTCCTCTTCTTTGTGCTCTCCTCTGCTGTGGAAATCATCATGTCTGTGGTTGATTTTTTTTGCTTGATTTGGAGTTTGTTTCATCATTGAGTTGACTATATTTATTTTGGTTATTAATAGGTGATTGTTTACCGATGGCCTGTGTTATTGTTGGAGAATCATGGAAAAAGATTGAGATTTTGTGTTCAATTAAGGATGAATTTACCATGCATACCAACTGTTTGATAAAAGTTATCATAATGCTCTAATTATAAACAAAGATGTTTTGTAATGCATTTTTCTTTTGAATTTTGAATATAGATGCCTATCCTTATGTGTTGTTAAGTTAAATAGTCTCAAACTTGAGACTTGTGAGTTTATAACTTTAAAGTGAGAGTAGTCATCATACACTTGAAAGAGCAAGCCCAAGAGTTGTAGTAGTGTTGAAAAATAGAGTCGAACAAGAGTCAATGCAATGGAAAGAATTTATATTTACACTTAATTGCATATTTAATGAAGAGTACAAATAAATGAGAGTGGTAGGGTAACATTAGGGTAGGCCTATACAAATATTGTTTGATAATAGGACTACATATAAGTTCTTTGATGAATCATTTATCAAGAGAGATAGTAGAGAAATTGAAGAGGAGCCTTACTTTCAAAACACGGTAGGGGGAGGACTCACCAATGTTATAAGGGGTTCACGTAGAGCATGTGAGACATACAATTCTTAATTCTAAGGGTTCATGTGGAGCATGTAAGACATACAATTCATGTTTGATGCACTAATCATCACCTTGGGAGGGTATGATATCACTACAAGAAAAGTCACGTTCTCCGACGGAATAATCCGTCGGAGAAAAGATAGGTTCCGTCGGAGATTATAGTTGC
>JAOTIZ010000002.1:14802654-14813371 GCA_027123425.1 Erythroxylum panamense | reverse complement strand
GAATATTTTGAATGTTATAGAGGCACAGTTGGAACGTCATCCCACGGACGTTGCCGAGACTTCCCGGCATTAGCTCGAAAGCTATTTGGTGAGTAACCTAGTTGGTTCCTCAATCCTTATTTGTTATCAATCTGTACTTATAACCTTGTGGAGGATAATGGAGGGCTTGTGTGTTTGGTTCTAATTGATTTCCGGACAAAAGGTGTCCGATGTGTTGGGAACTTTGCCATAGAATTGTTATTTGTTTGTAAATTTGTGATTACTTGTTTCTGATGTGATAAATGTGATAGGTGAATTGATGTACTACCTAATTTGGATGTGTAAATGAATTTGTGATGCAATTACTGCTAAATTGGGACATTTGCATTTCATGCATAATGGCATGATCAGATAATGACAGTTGTGACTGGAGCAGCCACCGAGAGCTTAAAGCTCAACGTTTCAGGGCCTCGAGTCCACCGTATTTCAGAGCCTCAGGCTCACCGATCAGTGCGCCCAGTTTGGGACAGTTCAGGCGCTCGGTCACAAAACTGAAATAAAATGGGAAGTGTCACATGCGCATTGCATATACATTTGATTGAATAATGGATTGGATGAAAGGCGAAAAGCCTTATACTTGTGCAATTAAAATTCTGAATGTGTTATAGTGAGATAATCTGTGAATTACGTGAGTATGCATGAGTTGGGTGAACCATCGATGATGGTTCCTCACTGAATTCGCAAAACTCACCCAAAATTTACAATTATTTTTCAGGACCCAGAAGAATACCTCGATAGGTGACGGGCGTATAGCAACCACATGCGAGTGAGAAAAGAGGTCGGGATCAGTTCGCGTCTGCATTAGTGTTTAAGAAAAAAATTGTACTTTCTAAATTTTTGTACAAATGATTGGGTCATGTTGTAAAATCAACAGACTAAATTATATTGTATTTACAAAAGGGCCCCCGTGGTTATTGAACTCATCGATGATTACTTATGTACATTGTTTTCCACATAATATATATAAAGTATGTGAGTGTTTCCAAAAAAAAAATTTATACTACGTTTTGACTGAGTGATGTAGCACGCCACCCTCACAGGGCACGGACTTGGATATCACCATCGATGTCAAGTTCGGGTCATGCGGGAGTGGGGTGTTACATGGTGAGAGCAGCGGACCTCAAATCCACCAATTAATGTAAGAAATCAGTAATCTAAGATAGGGAAATGAGTCTATGACGAACTATTTCACAAAATTAAAACAACTTTGTGACGATTTAAGATGTGTTATGCCTTATAGGAGTTGTCTGTGTGAGGCTGGTAAACTTAACA
Source organism: Erythroxylum panamense (assembly GCA_027123425.1). Lineage (NCBI taxonomy): Eukaryota > Viridiplantae > Streptophyta > Magnoliopsida > Malpighiales > Erythroxylaceae > Erythroxylum > Erythroxylum panamense. The sequence continues at coordinate 14,812,060 of JAOTIZ010000002.1, read as the reverse complement.
GTGCTGTGGGGTTTGTAGACATGATTTACAATGGAAAAGTTATATGTAACAAACTACTAACAAACGTGAAAAGAGGGAGAAGATGCAAGAATGTCATGTGTATTTAAAGGATGGAATAATGGATTTACAATTTGTCACTATGGGAGTGCAAGAGTTATCTTTAGTTCTTTGATGCGTTATTTATTTGTGAAACCGTTTGTGAAACTTGGATTCTACAAGTTTGCTCCACCGGTTAGGCTATGTTTAGTTGGACGTAAAGTTTTTAATAGAATGGAATAGAATAGAATAGAATGGAATGATTTACAATTGAATGGAACGTCAATGGATGTAATATTAGAAAATTGTTGTTTGGGAGGGATGGAAGATTTCATAATATAATATAATGAAATGTTGTTTGAATGAAGGGTTTATAATGTAATATAGTATATCATTTTACATTCCATCCTAAACTACCCAAATTGGAGGTTTTCCATTTTTAATGTTTAGGATAGAATGAGATGTAGTAAACACTACAAGAAAAGTATGAATGAGAGACGAAAAATTATTTATAGAAAATAAACCTTAAGCAATTACCAACAGAAATAGCATATCCATCAGATACGGGAATAATAAATTATTTATAGTAAGGTTGTACGTCATTGTTCGTGTTGACGTTCTGCTTCAGGAACAAAACAACATCGTTTGGTTTAAAACTAAACGATGTTGTTTTATTACTGAAGGCTTCAACGTATTAAAAGGAACAAAACGACATTGTTTGGTTTAAACGATGTCATTTTGTTCCTGAAGCAGAAAGTATGGTTTAAAACCAAAACGATGTAGTTTAGTTTAAAACCAAATGACGTTGTTTTGGTTTCCTGAAAACCTCTACCCGACTCCCCTCCCCCCTATTAAAATCAAATGATGCCGTTTTCGTTTTCTTAAAACCTCTACCCAACTCCCCCTACCAACACGCATAGCCTTCGTTCTTCCTCCTCCAAATTTGTCGGCTATCATCCGTTGTCCATCCAGCCGAGTCCCCTTCCATCGTCTGCGTGTTCTCTATAGAGCTAGTGTATCTCCAGCAAACCTTGTCGTCTTCTTCGGTGGTTTTGGTCAAAGTTTTCTCCTCTTCTATGTGCTCTCCCATCATCGTGTGTGTGGTTAAATTTTTTGCTTGATTTGGAGTTTGCTTCATCATTGAGTTGGCAGCATTTATTTTGGTTATTAATGGCTGATTGTTTACCGATGGTGGATAGATATCGTTTGAGAATCATAGAAAACGATTGGGATTTTGTGTTGAGTTAGGGATGAATTTACCATGTATACCAACCTTTTGATGAAAGTATCATAATGCTCTAATTATACACAAAGATGTTTTGTAATGCATTTTTCCTTTAAACTTAGCATGTATCTCATCTTTAGATATCCAAAACTAGCAACTAAGTTTTCATGGGAGATTTTTTTTCAATTCAATTAATGCTGAATATCAATTTATAGCATAAAATCACATCTTTGTCTTGATTTGACTGTAAAGGACTTACATCCTTGGAAAAATACATGAATTGTTTAAATTAAGTTGATTGTTGTAGTATGAATTATGTTAGTGAATGTCACATCTTAATATACAATGTCATGAGCATTTTAATATACAACGTGTCTTTTGTTTAATAATGCCGTGAACAATTTACTTTACAATTTCTCTTTTGTTTATGTACTACATAATAAAAGCTATGTGCAAAGTCATTGTTATTTGAAAATTTCATTTATTATATTTAGAATAACATTTTATGAAATTATATGCTATATGCTACGACTTTTAATATTTGAATTAAAAACAAGTTTGTGTCTTTATCAAATTGAAACAATAAAGAATTCATTAATTTAGAAAATAATATTCATACATTTAATATTCACTACAATTACTCATATAATTCATTCATTATATAGTCAATCACAAATAGTATTTACTAGTGAACTTAGTGATTTAAGATATTAACTACCTGCTAACAATTTGTATTCTTCTTTATCAAGTCTTTATATACCTTTAAGTAACTCATTTCACAAAAAGATTTTCAATACAGAGAGAGTTGGAGCATTATGCCTTTGTAACTATTGTAAGAGTTTATAAATAGTTAACAATTGAATTATTCACTTATACTTTTTTGTTGTTCATTTTTGGAATTAGGTTAACACATTTGTTTACCTAAACTTTTATCTTAAAAAACTTAAACATAAGAGATTCAACAAGGATGAGTTAAATTGTGCAAATTCAATTATTATGAGTTCAATTATTGAGGTTCTTTATCCTTTTAGTTTAAGGTCCTTTATTTCTTCTAATGGCTTAACTGAGTCGAATCAATTTCATAATTAGCTCACTAGCAAGAGTTTCACAATTAGTTCATCGTCCATCATCATCAATTATTTGTCCATCTAGGTAAGTTGTCAAAAACTAGTATGTCTCTTGTTGGTAGGATTAAGAAAAATGTGAAAATGCGAAATAAAAAATTATTGAAAATCAATAAGAAAAGAACCAATTTATGCAAAAATTTGATATTATCTGGAAAGGAGAATTAAAGTCTTGCTACAAAAACCACAGATTGCCAGTTGAGAGGTACATTTGTTTGAACGAAATGTGGCAAAATCAACTTTCTTATAGTTAAAGGAATTAGTATCAAAGATTGTTTTTACAAGTGTTAACAATTCTTTGCATTAGACCATGGACCAAATAACTTTAAAGTGAGAGTAGTCGTCATACACTTGAAAAAGTAAGCCCAAGACTGGTAGTAATGTTGAAAAATACACTCAATTGTATATTTAATGAAGAGTACAAATAAATGAGAGTTGTAGGGTAACATTAGGGGAGACCTATACAAATATTGATTGATAATGGGACTATATATAAGTTCTTAGATGAATCTTTTGTCAAGAGAGATAGTAGAGAAATTAAATAGGTGCCTTCCTTTCAAATCACAGTAGGGGGAGGACTTAAAACTAAGTTGTCACCAATGTTACAAGGGTTCACGTAAAGCATGTAAGACATACAATTCTTAATTCTAAGGGTTCATGTGGAGCATGTAAGACATACAATTCATATTTGATGCACTAACCATCACAGTGCTTAAGGTACATTAAACAATATGATATATGATTCTAAAACTCGCACAATGAAGTTTAAATGGGAGAATCGCTTGGTGACCTTAATAGAAAATACTAGGAAAAATGCCAAGATGATCTTTAATGAAAACTTTAATAAGATTGTCAAAGGTTCAAGGAATGGTGATCTACAACTGACATACCTAATGGAGTACCGTATGCAACAAATTAAATTTAAGGAACAACCAAATACATTCAATAATTAAATCAGTTATTGGCTAAGTTCATAGAAGGTTTCAAAGAACCTAGCCAATTGCCTTATGGTGGAGTTCATGATCGCATAATTAGGCTGAAGGAAGGAGTAGAATCTATTAATACCATACCCTATAGTTATTTTGAAGAGCCAAATGATGCAATTGAGAAAGTAGTTAAGGAACTAATAAGTGGTGGGCTTTGGCAACAAATTAAGAGAGAAGTTGATATCTATAGGACATGATGGACCTTAAAGAGGTCACTCAAAAATCACAAATACTATTAAGAGAAGGTAAAAGTAATTAGTAAGCTTAAACAAAGATGTTCAAAGTTATATGAAGATATACTTGACATGTCATAGGAATAAGTAGGAGAATGTCATGTATCCAAGGAAGTTACAACTATATCTATACAAGAGGGATGGTGGATAGACTTCAGTATTAATTTTGTTGAAGAATAAATTTAGAATCGAATGCTCTCATTTTTATAGTCATTAAATATTCATATACAAATTCAGAGATAGTAAAAGTATTTATCAAATATAGATAAACAAAAGCAATTAGTAACTCTTTTCAAAACTTATTTATGATGTTAATGTGGATACATACCAAAGAGACGGTCTAAGTGGATTCATTTAGCAAAAATGTGGTAGAATACCATGTATCCTACATTTAAGTTTTTTCATGGCTATTTTCCTCTCATGTATGTCCTTTATTTTGTTGGAGACTCTCCAAATTTAACAATAGATCAAGATATGAAAGATTGGGAGATACCTCCAGTGATTGCAAAATTTTATTAATCCTCCTCAATTTCGCACAACATCCTTATCTGAGCCTAATTGAAATGATAATTTTATGTGCAAGGTACAGCTTAATTATCCCAACTATTTTAAAATATTAATTAACCTAATGCTACTTTCTTTAAATTTAATGAGCCTTAAAGATTTATTGAATCTAATAGGAACTCTAAAATTTGCCTTGTTAAGCTGTAAGTATCTAAGTTCCTTCCTTATCTAACAAATTTGGATATAACTAACAAAATCAAGATCAACTTTCTCAAAATAACTTGACGACCCACCCTTATAACTCAACTTAGGATCTTTTTTAAAGTATCCATCATAATATAACTTCAAGCTTTCATATTGAGTCATTATAACACTATAAATGGCAAGTAAACAACAATTTACATATTTAAGAACATACACATATACAAATACATATGCAAGCTAAGGGACCTTTGGTTGAGAATTCCTTGTAAGAACAAAGTGCTACATAAGATGTTAACTGAGCAAAAAAAAAGTTGAAAATGATATATTGAGTTAATGATGTTTAGAGTGCAACTATTCATTACATAATAGCATATGTCTTCATTGCTATATTGACAGAAATGGTAAGCTTATTACTAAACTTTTCACTTTTCATAAACATGAAACAAAAACAAATTATGATGATTTTTAGATGAAATTTAACTTTGATATGTATGCAGCTATACTATATTTTATTTAATTAAAAAAAGAGTATAAAGTACCAAGAAAGACAAAATAATGATTTTTTTTAATCTAGGTAGTGCATTTGATTATATATATGTCCTCCTCTTTTGTGATGCTTATGTATCATATAACCCACTTAGATTTATCCACCCTAATAGTTCCCCTATAACCACTTAGCATCTAACTATCCCCTAATCAAAGCCACTTCTTGACTAATTGCCTACCAATACAACATTGTTTTCTGAAAGAACAAGTTAATCATATTTTAACTATCTTGACTCCTAAATCTTAGACTTCCTCACTAATTCTCGTGCCCAGGAATTTCCTAAATAATCTAATTGACTTCTAGAAATCCTAACAACTAAGACCTAAATAATCTTATTCTCAAGGTACCTAAAAATTTAGAAAGGTTTATGTTCTTATATAAATGAATGAAATTGATTAAATTGAGTTATTGCTAATTAGAATTGAGAATATCTTGATGTATTAACTATAAATGAGGGTGTATGGGTTAGAAATTGGTATAATTGAACTGTGAATCAGATTATTATAGATTTTGCGATGTAAATGTGGACTTAATTGAGAATAGATATATAGTTTGGAGACCCAAATTGAACTGTGGTTACTGGTGGATACAGAAGTATTTTTTATTGCAGGAATGGCCCTTCTTTCAAAAGGGGATGTCCAATTATAGTGGAAAACTTTGCCAAATTTTCAATAGGTTCTTTGTATAGCTCATGACCTTGATTGATTATAACATTTCATGGCAATTGTTTTAATATATCCCACTTTGTAAACTGTGAACAATTTTGTTCTTGGTTGTAGGAACTCATTTGTTGGCAGTATTTATATTTTGAAGGAGATTGAAGAGAAGCTTTAGCAAGTATTCAAATGACATTCATTTCATTATATTTTTGACAATGTCAACAATGATTTTTCACACATGGCGAATGACATTTGTATAAGTTTTTATATTTCTCATTCTAGGTCCGTCATCATCATCTTCCTTCACCTACTTTAGGAAGATCCTTCTGCGTGTCAGTTGAGGTAACTGATTTTGTTTTTTACTATGTTTTTGTGAACTTAGTTTAATTTGGGTATTTGTTTGTAGTTTGAACTTCCCATATGAACTTCCTGCATTTTTAATTGAAATGGCCTGCACGATGTGAAACTAGTTTGTGTTATGAACTTTGATTTATCATTGAATTAATATATGATGAGTTTGACTTATATTATAGTTCCAATTACCTTAATATGGCATCTAAGTTATTTCATTGATGCTCTCTAAAATGATTAGCTTCTCTTTACTTTTCATGTGCAAATTTTTACATGTATCTTTTTAAAATTGTACATGTTAAAACAATTTATTAAAAATAAGTATTCATATTTTTATGAATACTTATTATATTTGGCACTAGTATATATTTAATATAGGAGTTTTAACATTGACTATCTTCTAACATATATGATTACAAACATATATGTTCGATCTTAAGTTTATAAATATTTTAGATCTCAACCCATAAACCTTAAACCATAACCCGTGATGGAGCTCCTGTGAGGCTTGTCGGTGAAAAATACGAGGAGTCTAGGAGTCACAACGAGAACTTGTTGTCTTCATTCACAAGTCTTTTCTCAGATGTTTTGTAATATTTGGCGAACATAAATGATACTAACTATGGAATCACTGTTTTAAATTAACAGTTTTGCATAAATGAGTTATGTTGATAGATCTTGGATGTATAGACGATTAATACCTGATGGTTACATTAATCTTGAATTTGTTGAGGGAGTTGAAGCTTTTATTCATTATGCATATTCTCAACCTGCATATATAGATGGTTCAAAGATCAGATGTCTATATAAAAAGTGAAAACACAAATATTTCCTTCCTATTGATGAAGTTAATGGGCATTTGCTAAGAAAAAGGTTTGTCCCCAATTATTTTGAGTGGACACGATATGGAGAACCGTTGATTCGTAGCACCTCAAGGGGTAATCAAACACAATCGTCTATCAACTTAAATGAGTTTGAAGGGGGGATTACATTTAGAACAAATCCAATTGACATGCAAATGGTTTATGATGCAACCGGTAATACCTTTAAGGAAAATATAGAAAATCTTGAAGAAGAACCTAACCCACATGCAAAATAGTTTTTTGACTTACTACACTTAGTTGACTAAGAATTATGGCCTAATTGAAAGACAATGACCCAATTGTCTTCAATTGCTCGAATATTGAACATAAAGTATGAAGAGTATATTTTAGACCGTAGTTTTGATAAAATTCTTTAGTGGTATAATGAATAATTACCTCCTAATCATACAACGGTTGATAGTTTTTACAATAAGAAACTTATTAGGGGTCTTGGTTTGCCTGTTGATAAGATTGATTACTGCAAGCTAGGATGTATATTGTATTGGGGAGATGGTGTGGATTCACAAGAATGCAAATTTTGTGGTCAATCAAGGTTCAAGCCTAGGAAACGTTCAATGAAACAGAAATTAGTACCCTAGAAGCGGGTGTATTATTTCCCACTAACTTCGAGACTTTAAAGACTGTATGTTTCAGATGTTACTGCATCTCACATGAGATGGCATAATGAACACAATAGGAAGACAAAATTATGAGTCATCCTTCAGATGAGTTAGCATGGAAACATTTCAATGACACCCACCTTGAGTTTGCAACTGAAAGTCGAAATGTTAGGTTGGGATTGTTGACGGATGGATTCCAATCTTTTGGTCAATTCGACCAGTAATAATTACTCCTTATAATTTGCCTCCATGGGTGTGTATGAAGGACGCATATATGTTCTTGACAGTGATTGTGCCAGGGCCTTCAAATCCGAAGCATAAAATTGATGTTTTCTTACAACCATTAATATCTAAATTGCAGCATCTTTGAGAATATAGTATTCAGACATATGATGTGTCTGTGAAACAAAATTTTGTATTGAGAACAACATTGATGTGGATCATTAGTGATTTTCTGACATATGTCATATTGTCTAGATGGAACATAGTAGGAAAACTGGCTTGTCCTTATTGTGATAATGATTTTGATGCATTTTATCTTCCAAATGGGGGGAAAATGTGTTGGTTTGAAAATCACAGAAAATTTCTTCCTCCAAATCATCCATTTAGACACAATAAACAAAAGTTTATTAAGAATAGGATGGTCAAAACACCTCCTCCCCCCTCACAAAGCTGGTGAAGAGATTTTGCAGGAGGTTGATGAACTAGGCTTGTTGAAAGTTACAGAATTTGAAGCTGATGAAGTAAATATAAGCATTAGTAAAAACTTTGGTTAGAGAAAACGAAGCATCTTTTGGGACTTGCCATCTTGGAAAAAATTTGATACGTCATAATCTAGATGTGATGCATATTGAAATTTTTTTGACAATTTGTTTAATACCATAATGAACATTGAAGGAAGGACAAAAGACAATGCAAAATCACGAGCTAATTTGCAACTTTTTTGTAGAAGGAATGAATTACTTAAGGATCTTTGCACTGGTAAATATCCGAAAGCATGTTATACTTTAGACAAAAATAAAAGGAAATATTGTGTGAAGGGTTGAATAATCTAAAATTTTCCGATGGTTATGTTTCAGACTTAGCAAGGTGTGTGGACATGAGGAAGTACAAATTATTTAGGTTGAAAAGCCATAATTGTCATGTGTTTATGCAAAGGCTAATCCACTTGCATTTCTGGAGTTGCTACCGAATAAGGTTTGGGAAGTGATAATAGAAATAAGTTTGTTTTTCAAAAGTTTAACATCATCTGAAATCAAGTTGACTGAAAAGGAAATTCTAGAAAGGAAAATTCCAATAATTTTGTCCAAGTTAGAAGGAATTTTTCCTCAAAGTTTCTTTAACTGTATGGAGCATCTACCTGTGCATTTAACACACAAGGCAAAACTAGCCAATCCAGTTCAATATCGATGGATGTATCCGTTTGAGAGGTAATTCAAATTCAAATTATTGTCAATGAAGTAATAACATGTTTTAACTAGTAAATTGTAATTACCATATTCTGTAATAGAGGTACTTATATCACTTGAAGAAAAATGTCCAAAACAAGGCTAAAGCTTAAGGTTCAATATGTAATGCTTATTTAGTGGAGGAAGCTATTACATTTTGTTCACATTATTTTGAGCCTCATTGTTCACATAAGAGAAAGAAAAGCTCCTCGTAATGACAATGGGGGAGGAACGAGTGATGTTGATGGTAACTTATCCATTTTTACATATCCTGGGTGAACATATGAACACACAACAAGAAGAATGTTAACAAATGAAGAAATTGAGGCTGCCCATGGTTACATTTTATTGAACTGTCAAGAGGTTCAGCCTTTCATGTAGTAAATTGCATATGATTATTTCGGTTTTCAAATTTTGTGTTATTCATAATGGAAATATATAATAATGTATTTAGATTATATGAGGCATTGTTACATGAGATAATGCCGGACAGTACACAGGATGAAGTAAATAAAGAAGTTGGAAGACACTTTCCATGATGGTTCGAGATATATGTAAGTTTCCACTTACAAATATTCTCATAATTGAATTATAAGATTTAAGTGT
>JAOTIZ010000002.1:14779700-14802173 GCA_027123425.1 Erythroxylum panamense | reverse complement strand
ATTTGCATAGTTAAACTTAAAGGTGTTTTTGAATCACATGGAAAAGGAGAACAGAGAATTGAAAGTGAAGCGTTTCAGGAAGATGCCGATTTTATAATTGCATCTGTCAAATATGATGATAATGAACCTTTGAATGATCCATCTAACAAATATGTTGAAATTTCATCTAGAGAGGATGACGAGGGTCAGAGATCTGAAGAGGGGCCAGAATTTGATTCTTATTCTTTATAAAATGAAGATGATTGTAATTTATAATTAAGTTATGATAGCGATTAATTTGCATTTGTTTTTGAATATTTTATTCAACAAAGAACATTATTTCTTTTTCAGTATATTATGTCAAATATAGAATTCAAATTCTTAATCAAGGAATGTCAACATGGCATCTAGTTCCGGATGGTAATAATTCATTTCGTTGGGAAGAATGTGGTAAAATTGTCCTTGTCGAAGGAATAAACTATGTAACAAAAATCTCCACTTCAAACACTAATGATCGTTTGCCTTCCATGACCGATCTTCTGTTTCAAGGTGTATAGTATCATCTGAACAACCTCATTTTCCTTATTATATACATCTTCTTATATATATATCAACATTTGATGGTATATAATACGTGTTGTTTTAAGCTTGCTTGAATCTCGAAGATGACATATATGCCGATGGAGGTAGGAGCAATGTCACAATGGTCCATAAAGGATTAGGAAAATCGGTTATTTTGGAAAAGTCATCAATTCCATAGAGCTCGTCTAGATATTCACGTATTTATGTCGCTCCAGTATTGGTTCATTTAACGATTATCTAATTTAGTAATATCTAAGTTATATACTAATTGTGATGAAGGTAAACCGTTTCGAACTGCAGTTCATTAAGAGAGTTTGTCTTCTATCCTAAATCTGACAACTCATTCACTGCATCCTCTACAAGTTTAGCAATAACAGAAATGTTGATGTAAGAAGGTGTTGAAAACCCTACACGTGAGGGAAGAACTTTTACGATTTCCATTAATGCGCTCAAGCATGCTAGGACCATTCTTGGGAATCCAAACATTAGAGACTCATTTACCTTTACCAACTCTCATGTCACTTGGAATCTAAGAAAATAATTATATCGTTGTGATTTATCGATGCAATACACTAGACTTAGCTTTAAACTAATTATATTATTGTTCTATGACTGTAACAATTATTCTCATAATTGAATTCAATATTTGTACTTCAATATGATATTCAATAAATCGCTTTATTTACTTTTGCATATATTGTGTCAAATATTAAATTCAAATTCAAATTCAAATTCTTATATTTCTTGAAATTTCAATAAACCATGAATTTCAAGTAGAAATATAGGGCCAAAGAGACAACGTGATGTAATGCGACCCAAGTTCAGACACATGTTCGGAGCTACTTACTGTGAAGGTGGACCATCACAGTCTCCAGCTGCAACTGAATCACCACCTTCCCCTCCAAAGCCTACAGTTACAGATGAGTCATCACCTATTGCTCCTCATGCTATGCTATCCACCACTCCTACATCATCCACTACCCCTATAGCAGATGAAGGAGATGACCGCCAGCCTGGAGCTAAAGGACCTAATGGAAGAAACCACATAATAATTGTCAATAATCTGTAAGTGAAATCGCATAAAACACTATATAAGTTTCTAATTAAGTTATAGGTTTAAATTTTTCCAAATGGTATAAAATTATTTATTCTTATATTAGGTTGATTCCGTCTGGACCGTATTCCAGAAATATGACTTCTAAATTTAAGCAGATGATTGATCCTGAGTATTATGAATGGAAGAATATCTCTCGAGCCACAAAGACATTTTACTTTCAAGAGTTTGAGGAACAATATAATTCATTTTTCTTTTTTAATTGAATTGTATACATTAATTAGATAAATAATATTATATTATAAGTTATAGAATTTTTTTTAGTTCAGAAAGAATTTTTCTGAGATTCTGAAACCGACGTTGTCATACATAAATTATAGGAAAGGCGAGCTCGTACACGTCATCGCGACTTTATTGGTGCGATACACAGGGATAGTGTACGACCGCCTTATATTTTAGAGCAAATATAGACTCATTGGCAGGAATATTGGACATCATCTAAGGCATTGACTATCTCAGGGCATAACTCGAGCAACAGATGTGGAGGCCCAGGGGGAGATAGCCTTCCCGTACATACGGGAGGATCAATTACCCACCACGAGCATACGAAGAGACTTTTAAGTATCTAAACTTTACACTTATAATCTAACTGTTTTACTTTGTTGTATTACAATTTAAATTGATGTGTGAATGTTGGAATAAAAATATGTGTATTATGGATAATGATTATGGTATAAATGTCTGATGCCATATATGACTGTGTTGAGTTATTTTATCTCTTCAACAAGGGTAAATATCATAAAAAATAGAGAAAATTATGCTGAAATTTTAATAAATTCTAGTTAACTTATAACATTTTATTGTCATGCAGGAAAAGTCTATAAGCATGAGACCTACACCCCCATCAATTGTTTTTGCACATTTACACGAAGAAGCATGATGGTGTGACATTCATCAACAACCGATTTAGAGGACTGAATGTATGTGAAATTTATGTTTTAATATTCATTTCTAATAATTATCACTTACTAATATAAACATTGCCTCCTAATATGACCAAATACAATAAAGCATTCAACAACAATCTCAACACTCTCAAGATATTGATGAGAATCAGACATATCTTGATGTAGTTGGTGGTAGGGATCATCATAAAAGGATCTTCGGACTAGATTCATTTGCTAACACATGTTATTTGCAATCCTCCACGTCCAGTACAACAGCATCAAGTAGACGGTTTACAATGAAACAATACCATCAGTTTGAGAGCATAGTGCAGATATTGACAAGTCAGCTGCAACAGACGATAGAGTACATGACTAAGCTCTAAAATAACATGGAGCAGTTGAAGGGGAGGGCCAACTTCTCAGACCATCCACAGTCACCAGGACAATAAGATTGTTATAGTTATTTAGTTTGAATTACCAAAGACTTATTATGTACAATTTAATATTTTTATTATCAATGAAAAAAATTTAAACTTTATATCATCAATCAACTTTCTCTTTAAACAAATTAAATATATAAATAAACCAAAATATTATGTACAGATAATGAGTAACTGTTGAAATTATGCAATAATCATAAGATTATGAAATAAAATTTAATGTCAGGATTTTAAAAAAAAAATTAAATACCTTTACTGACGGAATTTTAATTTCCGTCGGTATAATGTAACATATTTACCGACAGTTTATCATAAACCCTCAGAAAAATGCAACATATTTATGGTAGACTCACCGACGGAATTTTAGTTTTTGTCAGTATAATGAGTCGTATTTACCGATGGTTTATGATACCGATATTCAACATATTTACGGCTTGACTTACCGACAGATTCATCTAACCGTCTATATATTTACCGATAGTTAACACTTTTGACCGTCGATAAATATACCAACGAAAAGAGTCTCCTTCGGTATATTTACCGACGGATTAGAATTTCTGTCAGGAAATTTACCGATGGCCTTTTTCATGACATCTTTGTCTGTCGGTGAATTCCGTTGCAAAATTTTATTTCCGACGGGTCATTAATTTTCGTTGCTAAATAACCTTTTTCTTGTAGTGAAAGGTCCGGAGCAAAAGTTGTAGGGGATCCTCCTATTATTACCTTTTTCTTATCTCAGCTTAGTGGATATTTAAGAAGGCATCTTGAATATTTGATCATGGCTTTATCACCAAGATTCTCCCTAGAATCTAGTTGTCGAGTCCCAACTTGAATTTGGATATCCTCTTCTTTTTGGTGATCTCATTATACATTTTTGCATCACCTAGATAGCCCCAATGGTATTCTTGAAAAACGTCCAATTGTTGTCTATGTCGAGTAAGTTTATTGTAGTACTGAGTTACAATAAGATCCCTTTGCAGAAGATAATAGAATCTCAAAAACTTTTGAAGTGTTTGATTGGCAACTCTATGCCTTTCGGTTGCCATGTAGTACTATTTTTTGGTTCCTCATGATTGTTGGTAATAAGACTTTCAGAACTCATAATTTAATTACTTTTGATAAAGATGAGGTCCGTCTTTCTGTTGTCAGATACCTGTGAAATGATATTTTTTTTCCTTTTTTAATACTGGAATAGTATATATTTTATAAGGGACTATAAAGAAAATAGACTTTAAAATATTTTTTATTTAAATTTTCAATAATTTTATGTGTAGCAGAGAATGTAAAATTAGAATATCAACTCCCATTACAAAAGTTTGATTTAATTAAAATTAGAAAGAGCCATGAAAATTATAAAATTTAATACTAATTATTAATATTGATGTATTTAATTCAATTCTGTTTTCCCATTTGTACTATAATTGCAATTTTTATATTTATGTTTGTTCATAAATTTTGTGAATAACAAAGGTATTGTTTGTGTGTGCAATTTCATCCATTGATTATCTAGGCACTTAAAAGGAGTTTTGAACCTGCAACTGGAACTAGCTTACGTTTGACATACTAATCACTAGCTGAAGGGAAATTAAATGTTTAGCAATATGTTTTTGTGGTTGAAAATTTTATGCTTAGCAGCAAATCAATTTGGAAAGGTTACACTGTCATCTGTCAGAACTGCCAATGAATTATTATTCGGTCGGGAAGGAGTTCTACAAAAGAAAGTAACGAGAATACAAGCGGATTACAGAAAAACTAGGCATCGGCTCTCTGTAGCTTACAGGTAAGCATCTTTAGCCACCGGAACAGGACTTTCAGGCAGCTGTCTGCCCACCAAAACTCTCCTATTCACATCATCCCTGGTGCCACACAGCACTGGATGCCTTAGCCGGAATATTTCCATCACTGCATTCTTTTTCTTTTGTTTTGTCATTGCTTTGACACCACTATGCAGAGGCTTGCTTTTCTGTTGGTGAATGCCCCTAAGGTCCAGGAACGAACTTGACTGACCATTCCCTCTAGATTCTGCAAGACGATCGAGTTGTTTTGAAGTGCTATCAACCTCGAAATTATCAAGAAGAGAATTTCCGTGGGAATGCGCAGGACTAGGTGTTTGTGATCTTTCCTTGGTTTTTTCCTTCGTTCTCATCATTAATGCTTCTAGCTTATATCTTGAAGGTCTGTAAAGTTGGCGACTTCTTGTGACATCAAATTCACGCATTGGCTTTCCCTCAGACCCAGAGCCATGTTGGTACCATGCCCAGGCAGCTGCTTTTACAAAGCTTAAATCATCATCATTATGTGTGCCATCTTTAGGCTTCTTTCTGTCCCTGAAAATGTTGAAAATTGCTGGTGGAGGAGACATGGGTAGAGGTGAAGTTGAAGAAGGAAAATGTCAGAAAATGGAGCTCCATGCTATAGCAGCGAAATTGGTAGGTAGATGTTTTAGTTTTGAAGATGTGAATCTCTTTGTGGAAGAAAGGTGTCAAGGCTCATGAAACGACATCCGACATGGTCCCTTCACCTGGTGATGTTTTCAGAATTGAAGGAGATCGTTCAACTGAAAATGGAAGATTGGACCCCCCCAGAGGCTAGATGTTCGATTGGATTTGGGGTCTTACAGACCACATTTTGTTCTTCTGAATGTAATCTTCTCTCACTCGTCTACGTAGCAAGTCAATTTTATTCCCGTATGAAGCTCCTTTTAGCCCATGCCAACTACTTTTTGCTCGTCTACATTAGTACTGGTAGATGATATATGATCGTTGATGGGTCTCCATATACACAAAAATCGAGCCTACTCACGTTCACGGAACAGCAATTATGCTCGAGTTTTAGCCATGGTGAAGTACTACATATGGGTTCTGAAAGGGCTGCATTATTTCTGAACAAACAGTACAATGCAAGACTGTCACCAACTCAACTCAGCGTTTGCGTTTTACACGTTGACAAATTTTATTTTCAACGAATCTTAGCTATTTATGTATATAAGTCCCGCGTAAGTTCTGTATAAATAAACACAGATGTCGCATAAATGAACGGTTAAAATTTTATGAGACACAGTAAGACACCATAAAATTGGGCATAAGATTTTGTCTCTTTTCAACATACCTTTATTTAAGCTCTTCCCAAAATTATTCGTTGTCTTCTTTGACAGCTTGAAACATGGCATATATTACATCTTTAATTCACAAACATAAGAAATCATCCTTTCAGCACCAAGTTCAGTACTTCAGGTTAATTTATGGTTATCTTCAACTTCATATAATCCAATTTAGAAAAGGGAAAGGAAACAGCTTATATTCCATTATCGATTTAAAATTTTGTATAATAAATTTTAACTATAATATCAAAATTGGTATCTAACAATGTGAAGATCCCTTGCCATTTGTGTAAACAAACTCCTGTAGTTTAAATGTCAAGACCTAACAGTCTACATTATATTGTTCAGAGGCTTAAGGACCGCAATGTCTTAAAGAGATAAATGGGAGCAATGAATTAAAGAGTTTTCAGAATTTACAATATGATTAACCCAAAAGGAAAAGAAGTGCAAGACTTCACCGCAATTAAATTCATGTTCTTAAATAATTCTAAAGGGAATTCTTTTAATAAATATTTACGATATTAACTTGACTCTATTTAAGTAAAATTTGTAATTAAGAATTGTTTTCCCTTTAATTAATTTTTTGTAATTTTCAAAATAAATTAAAAATTTTCAACTACGATTCAAATATAAAATTTTTAATAAACACTTGTGAACAAAAAAACAAGTAAATGAATGAAACAAATGTACAATTAACAAAATAGAAGGACAAATACTATTAACAAAGGTATTCAAAGTAATTACAAGATATAAGAAACAAAGAAAAATCAAACAGAAAGTTCAAAAAGCCTATGAAAAGAAAAAAGATTTCTCTATATAAGATCCTCTACCTATATCTTAATTTGTCAAAGTTTACTATTAAAGGCTAAGTTCTTGATAAACTTTAGTAGAGTTATATCATAAATGATCACCTTCTCTCAATTTTTCTCAAGTCTTCTTCTTCTCTTACAATTTTTATGTACAATCTTCTCACTAGAGCGTCAAGTTATCTCTTCTTAATATATCTGAATCATTTAAGTCTTATCTCTCTTAACTCACCATCAATGTTAACTACCTCCAACTTGCCTTTTACCACTACGTTTATGAACTTTCTCTTCTTGTAAAGCAATTGAGCATCTTCATCTCTATCATTGTTAACTTACAAATATGCACAAGTTTAATGAGTCAACAGTCTGCTGCATAGAGCATGGTTGACCTAATTGGTAAATGATAAAATTTATCTTTTAGTTTGAATGATATCTTCTTGTTACATAAAACTCCTGATGTGCCTCTCTATTTAAGACATCATAATTTGATACGGAGCTCATTTTCTATCTCCCTATTACTTTGTACAATAGATCCAAAGTACTTAAAAGAATCTTTTTGAGTATAACTTCTAGACCAATCTTTATTTTCACATCGGGTGTAACTCAATTACCTAAAAAATTACACTTTAGGTACTCAATCTTAGTCTTATTAAACTTAAGCCCTTTGAGTCGAGCATATTCCCCCAAGTTCTAGCTTTACATTAACACTCTTTTGTTTCATCCACTAAAATAATGTAATTAGCAAATAACATACATCAAAGCATATCTCTGTTGGATATTCTTGGTGAGTTCATCCATAACCATTGCAAATAAGAAGGGATTTAATAAGGATCCTTAATGTAGTCCAAAATCGATAGGAAAATCATCTAAATCTTTCTGTCTTCCTTACTCTAGTCTTAATACCTTTATGCATATTCCTAATAATTCTTATATAAATCATAAGAACTCCCTTGACTTTTAAATATCTCCAGATAACTTTCCTAAGTACCTTGTCATAAGTCTTCTTTTAAGTCAATAAAAATTATGTGCAAGTCTCTCTCTTTGTCCCTATAATATTCTATTAATCACCAAAGGAGGTGCAAAACTTATGTCATAAACCTTCCTAGCATAAAATAAATTGGTTCTCCGAGATAGTTATTGTAACACTCGAATACCCTTAGAGGATATACAGATGTCACATAAAACAATCCTAAAACATACCAAGATATTCCAGAAATTCATTGAAAATAAGATCACATACTTCACATTCATACTTTGCTAAGTTATATATACAGAACATCATGTATACATTGTATTAATCATACACATGCCTTATATACAAATTCATCTTGTATTATAGTTATTATAAACCATTTATACAAAATACAATATGTCTCAACACATTGAAATACAACTTAAAACTTAAACATATCATTTTCCAAAATCATATCAAATCCTTTATTGGCCACTGCGGTTGTCTCAGCCTTAAGTCTTCTTATCAGAACATACACAGAGGCAAAACCACTATGCTAAGCATATATCTTAGTGCGGAATAAATAAATAGGATACATAATGGTGAATGTTCTAACAATTGTCTAACATTCACATGTACTGAATCAGGTCATATCATAAAGCAATCTTTAATTGTTCATATTAAAGAGCAATCCAAACATGATTTGTCTCAAAACATAATGTAATTCATTAGTACAGATCATTCTTGCATCAAAACAAATCATATAAGTGTTAGAATAGAACATCATTACTTCATAACAGAATGTACAAGTCTCAAAACAGGATATAATTGTGTCAGAACAGAACAGAATTTGTATCAAATCAGAATATATCTTGTATCAAATCAGAACTTATCTTATATCAAATCAAAAATTATCTTGTATCAGATCAGAACATATATCAAAACAAAAAACAAATTAACCTACTATTCCTTTTTACATAAGCGGGTAATGAGACCAGAACAGAAGATACCTATGATTGATATCTTAGGAACAGAAGAGACTTAAGTCTCTAAAACAGAAGACACTGAAGTGTCTAAGATCAGAAGATATCGAAGTGTCTAGATACAAAAGACACCATAGTGTCTAGTTACAAAAGCAGTTGTAGACTCTTCTAGGCATGCCTATTTACCCGCGACTAGGACATGGCAGTTTTAAAAACAAAACATTTCAGATATCAGAATCACATGTTAGTGATGTAGTACATAACATATGACTTTATTCTATTTAGCTCAAATTTAACATATTCATTCACATTTGATCAAACTTAGCATACCTTACAAATATAAATATTTGCAATAACGCACCAATAAATACATTAAGTAATTACACATTACATGTATTCACACAAGTTCCCAATTCACAAACATTCACAACTAACACATTACTCTTGTTCTTTAAATCACATTAGCATTTATAGGTAACCTTCATTCCTTTAACAACTTATAAGTTCCAAAATTAGATATTTTGTTATCAAATAATACATTCCTTAAGTTATTACTTCAATTAATAATCCAAACCTTATTCAACCTTTAATTAACTAATTCCACATCAAATTAGGTTCATTTTACACTTTAATCAAGTCCAATTATACCATTAAAAAGTGCCTTAACCTTATATAGTCTAACAAATGTACAAAACCAACCTTTTTTTCCTTCCAAAGCATTTTCCATGACCGTGGGAAGGTGTCATATAAATCTCATGATTGTGGGATGAGTGAACCGAAGGTTCACTCACCTATGACCTTCATTTTGTTTCCAAATTAAACCAAAGGTTCACTCACCCATAACCTTCATTTTGTTTCCAAATTCAACTTATTCCTACTCCATCCAACATACCTTCACCAAAGTCCATCAATTTCACTTCAATTGTACCTTATTCATGCTTCAATCCCTTATCAAATTCATGTCTAAATTCAATTAAAAAATCATTCATTGGGAAACTCACAAATCATTATCTTTCATACATCAAAACCAAAATAGAATTTTCCATACAACGATCAATTTTTCAGCACTCATTTATCATCATCATAATACACATTCCATTCCAATTCAATCATCATAGAACTTGTATTAATATATTCTATCAAGTTTAGAATTTCCTTACTTATTTAACTTCAAGTTTCAACTCCAAAGAACCAGCTAGTCTAGCCCTTCCACAACCAAAATACATCCAAGATCAAGGTGCAAATCTTAGCACACAAAAGACAGCATAAAAGATAATAAGATCTAGCTTCCTTGATGCAACATTTTGCAAAGATGTCAAGTGACGATGATCCAAATTGAAAAAAAATCTAGGAGTTTGTGAGAGTAAGAGAGAGTTTTGGCGGAGAGGAGCAAAGGATAGTGAAAATGCAACAGAAACATCAAATGGGCTGGAGTGATTCAGCACTTGTTTAGTGTTAGGTGTCATAAATTTGAAAGTACCTCTGTCTTTCAATGAATCAACCTACATATCATATATAGAAGTGAGCCACTTTTCCTCCATTTAAGCTACCAAATGTCATAATTCTATTAAGTCATTTGTCACTCATCTAATACTGTCAAATGTCATTCAACATATAGGCTTAGTCATACTAATTTTCATGTATTAACTTATCTTGCTACCTGACAATTTTGTTAGTCCAAATGTACATTTAAACACATTAATTTTCTAATGGTATTAATTAATTCCAAGTTACTAATCATGGTTCATCAAACCAAAGATTCAAGACCTATATAATTCACAATCATATCACAATTTCAATTAGGGTATAATTTGAGGCCTTATAGTTACATCATTTATCAATCTTTTCTCAATTTCCTTCTACCATAATTTTATAGTATAAGTGAGTAGCTTGATGTCTCTATATTTATTAGATCTTTACATTTCTCATTTGTTGTTGTACTGAGGGATTAGTATACTAAATTTTCACCCATCCAACATTTTGACAAACCTCATAATGGGACTATAATAAATGAAGTTTATTATTAATTTATAGAATTTTTACAATGAGAAAATAGATATATAGAATTATGATAAGAAAAATGAATAGTCTTTATTAGATAAATTTAGACGATTAAGGTTAGTTTAAAGTTATTCAATTTGGTTGACTTAAGGTTGAATTTTGATTGGAAATTTTTTTATCCAATTAATTATTAAAAAAAATTTGAACTCGAGCTCAAGGTTCAAAAAAATTCTTAAGAGCCCCGCCTCGCCAATTGTCACTTCTAGATCAACTGAAACTTTATTTCACTCTATAACTATTCTCTGTGATCAACCGTAGAAGCTCGAAAATCATTTGTAAACAAACATAAATAGCAAAATTATATGTTTGGGGAAGCTGTGGTCTGCACGCTGCTGCAGTAACAAGTCAACTTCTATAGTAAGATGATGAAAGTGCAAACAGTAGTTGCCTGCAATATACTCGTAAATTAATCTTTAAAATGCAAAAACACTTGCGTTTGATTCAAAGAGCAATAAGAATCGGCTCTTTTCACAATGTAAAATGACATACGAATTCTCTTATTCAACACAATGTGTAGAACCGGAAAGGATCCCAGGAGCAAGTTATTTCTCAACCCTTGCATCCTACGGGGAAAACAAGATAACAGGCTATGCTAAGTCCAAGCACGTGGAAGGATGGATATGAATATAATCTTCCCACTCTTATCTCTGTAACAACAATGCAGGAAGGGAGAATTTATGGTTTCCACAGGATGGTGGTTTCTGCAATCATGGAAGTGACAACATAAGGATCCATGTTAGAAGCAGGCCTCCTGTCTTCAAAATAACCTTTTCCTTGTTTCTCTGTGTCTCGTCCAACACGAATTGACGCGCCACGGTTGGCAACACCCTATCCAAAAGCCATGGTTTCAGTCAACTTGTGCAGCATCTTATCAGATGCAGAAAATCACATCAACAGTTCAAAGATTTAGGGATGTTGGAAAATCAAGAGTGAAATAATGATCAGTTTACCCATTTGAAAGTTTTGATATCAGCTGTTTCGTGTCGTCCAGTGAGCCGACGCTCGTTTCCTTCTCCATATGCAGAAATGTGTTCTTTGTGCCTCAACCCCAGCTTTTCAATTGCCTTCTTGATAACCTCGTAGCCTCCATCTTCCCTCATGGACTTGGTACTGCAGTCAATATACAGTTTTTTTTCACCAACTAAGCGACAGAATTTAGATAGACTAGTAGTGCAATCAGTGCAGAGCGCTCCGCTTGGCTTGCTCTGTGCTAATACATACATATATATGACACTTTCTGGTACCTGTAATTTGTGTGTGCACCAGCACCATTCCAATCACCCTGCAGGAACAAAAGATCTAAAAGATAAAAATCACTACTAATCCCAGACCGTCCCTACAACTATCATCCTATAAACCAAATCCTCCACTGGATATAAAGGAAAAAGAAAGTGAGATCTGACAATAACTTCACCTGAATTGGTTTAGGATCAAAGGAGAGCACGACTCCAGCAATCTCTGTGATTCTCTGTTCGTGCAAATATGTGAGTAATAAATTTTCAGAAGAAAGCCTGGTGATGCTCTCTTGTCGTGAAAACTTACCTCCAAAATATAACGAGCAATCCACAATTCATCCCCAGCAGAGATGCCAACAGAAGGTCCAACTTGGAATTCCCACTATACAATACAGAATTTCATTTGACAATGGAAAGTCAGTAAAGACGAACCCAGTTCCGTTATAATCAAAATCATGTGAAAAAAATGTCAAAAGAGAATTGAAATTATTGTGCTTTACCTGACCGGGCATCACTTCCCCATTAATGCCACTAATATTGACGCCTGCATATAAGCAGGCCTTGTAGTGCGAATCAACAACATCACGTCCAAAGGCCTTGTCAGAACCAATACCACAGTAGTATGGTCCCTGTTATTGAACCACAAAAAGAAGGTATTCAATCACCGAAATATGCAGCTAGTGAAAATAATGTAGCACTGCCGTTCTAACTCCAAACACAAATTACTAAGAACCATAAGCGAAAGAAAATAAAATGTGTCATGTCAAACTTCCATGTTCTCAAAAATCGTGTGAGAAGATGAACAGCTGACATCAAACACTGCTCTGCATATCTTGTAAGGTATGGTAGAAGAAAATTGCAATAATGCACTCACTTGAGGGCCAGGATAGCCACCAAGAGGCCACCCAATAGGCCATTTAATGTCTTTCTGCAACAATGTATATTCTTGCTCAATTCCATACCTGTTTTTATGCAACATTAGGTTTGGTAAGAAAAAACTGCATGATCCTCTAACCGAAGAAGAGAGGAATTTTGCAAAATGGACAAAATTAAAAGTACCAGGGTTCCTCTGCTGTAACTTTAGGATGACTGAATATTTTAGCAGCAGCACATCTCTTGTTAGTTGGAATTGGCTCACCAGCTGGAGTGTAAGCATCGCACATCACCTAATTCATGAAAAATAAAACGATTTTAAGTGCTGTTGGGGGGGATACAAAAACAGAGAGAAATAAGTGAAGGTGAAATCAAGTTTACTATAGTAGATAATCAGAACTTACAAGAATGTTGTTGCCTCTCCTAAATGGATCCTTGAAAATTGCTTGAGGACTGTCTCAGTACAAAAAAAGAATCAAGTCTCCTTAATTTTTGAATGATAAACTAAAAGCACGATACATTGAAAGGACAGATGGCGTAGAAC
The DNA here is from genome assembly GCA_027123425.1 of Erythroxylum panamense. NCBI lineage: Eukaryota > Viridiplantae > Streptophyta > Magnoliopsida > Malpighiales > Erythroxylaceae > Erythroxylum > Erythroxylum panamense. Next base: position 14,788,617 of record JAOTIZ010000002.1, on the reverse strand, counting down.
AGACACTGATAAGATGACATCAGAAATGATACGAAAAGCTTACTAGAGGATCACTTCACTGTCTTCTCCAGGAGCCTGGCCTGTGCTGGAACCATCATAATTCCATTTGGGAAGCTTTGAAGGGTCGGTAACTGGTCCTGAAATAGTCTTCAATTTGAAACCATAAAACAGAAGAAATTAGAAAAAAATACAGTCTTTAAAATTAAATAGTCAACTGTACATAGGCAGGACTCTGTAACTCTCTGTTCGTGTAAAAGCAAACAGAGTTTTTTTACCCTTGCTTTACTCCTCATATCCAAGCCAGATCCACCAATCCTGTTATAAATGAAAAGGATAACTTAGGAGAAATGAATTAAGTATAATATCAAGCAGACTCTGAGAGAGGAACCCATCTTTCTAAAGATTCTTCACCACATAGCCTAGCCTTTTGACCGTGAAAACTTCAGAAGGGTTCAATCTTTTCCGGAAAACAGAACAGCTATCCTCTTTTAAACCTCGAAAGGAACTAAATAGTAGACTCTATGATCTATATTTCGCTTGAAAAACAAGTTGAAGCTAAATGATGCCACACAAGAATTAATTTCAGGATTCGTTTAGAACTATAAGTGAACAGAAATATATGAATATTCTTTACTTTTACCATTCAAAACAGAGGGTAACAAAAAATGTCCTTCGCCTTAAGATTTCATCAATTGCCCAACAAAAAGTGGTTAACATCGCAGTTGATCAAACACAACCATCCACACAAAAGCACAAAAAGGATTCTGAAACAAGGTAGAGCTTTTGAGTTGAACAAACAAGAACGAGGTGGTAGCAAGCAACTAACAAGTAGTGCGTGAAGGAACATAAGTCAACGGAATTCCAGGGTTGGAGGAGCAACTAAGAAAAGATCAAAACAAAAATTAAGCTAAGCACTTAAAAGGCAAAATACCGTATCAGAGTTTGGTAAGAACAAGAAGTTTTCTTAACTTGAAGTGAAGACAAGCCCAGTGAGATCGATAACAAAAATAAGAAACAAACATAACCCGTTACAGAATGACATAGTTAAAATCATATGTACAAGATGGACCAAAAATGAAGGTCACGAAGTTGAAAGCAAAGAGAGAGTTGAGGAGTGAAGAGTTGGAAGGAGAGATACCATATGTACTCGGCGATGATCTTCTCAGTGGTGTCCGAAAGGTTAAGGTTGATGAGATCAGAGAGCAGCGCCATGCCCGAGAAACTCCAACTGCAACTCCAAAGACCAACAACGACAACAGTAAACTTCGTGTGGTACGAAGAGAGACGACGTGAACAGAAGAGCTTTTGTGGTGATTTTATAGTGGGAGTTGGGGTGCAGTGCAGTACCATTAAAAGGAACCGAAAAGGAACACTATAACATAGTTTGTTATATTAATAAACCAAAAAGTACAGTAGCTTTATTCTCATTTATTTCTGTCCCAAATAAAGAAAATTTTTATTATTAATTTAATAAAATCTGGGCAGTAAACCTAACACTTAATCGATTAAAATAGAAAAACCTAACACTATCAATCAAAATTAGGTTCATTAGAATTTAGCATCTGCCTAAGTACTGTAGACAAAGGGTGGAGGAGGTGCAATCGAGGATTATTATCTTCAGATTTTGTGACTGCATGAAAAATTTGAGATGTTAAATAAATATTATTATACTATTATAAGAAGTTTTTTAAGTATTTATGTCATCCTTAATAGGGGTATTACATTTTTAAACACAAATGCATATAAAGGGTCTTAGAACATATGAATAAATTTGTAAAATCAAATTTGTTACTATGTTTTCCTTTTAAAAAGATTAGGCACAAAAGGGAATTGCATTATATTCAATAAAAATATTGTTTCTTTTATAATGATTAAAAAATTTAACTGGTTTGATCGATTCAATAGTAAAAATTTTAAACCGCTTAACTTTTTAGTTCGATTTATTTTAATAATTTTTATTGTAAAAATTTGATTAATCAGTTTTTATAAATTAATTAATTTTGATTTACAATCTATTTATCAATTAAGCTTTGAATTCTTTAATAGATAAAGATTTTTAATTTTTAATTTTATTTAATCTTTTTCTAATCACATTTATAAAATATTGATCTTTTACATGCATGCATCTCCTAGGTATAGATGAGATTTTAATTATCTCATCAAGAATTCTTAATAAATTTGAATTTAAGATTTTTTTGGTTCAAATTGAAAAAGATCGTGGGACGCTATGATGTGACATTTGGTTGTTTTCAATTACGCTATGATGTGCATTATTTTGTAAAGAGATTAAGTAAAAAGAACCAAAGTGAAGGCTACAACAAAAATCTAATGAGATCGTGTCCTTTGGGAGAATCTGTGTCTCCCAATTACTTCTCTTCACTTTGTCAACTTGATTTAGTTAATGATAGACATAGTTGAATTATTAATCAATCAACTTGTGGTGTTCAGAAGACAACCCGTCTACTCTCGGCTCTCGCTAGACAGCCTGCAAGCAATTGACATTACAAAGCCAGTGACCCTTCAAGTCCCTTTTCGGCTTAGCTATTCACGAAACAGAACTTCAACTTAAAAACTCAAGTATCAAGTTTGATCAGAGCCACAAAGGTTAGAAACAATATATATGTACGTATGTTGCGTACAAGTCCTGAAGGGGCAAGTCTGAAATTGACTCGTTTGTGATTTATTAGTTGATTTTCAAATTAAAGAATGACGTATGATAGTTTACATTGGTTTTATATGGAAAGTCTAAACCGCATGCAACGTCGAATTCAATTGCCATCACATCCGGGAAACCTTCTTTGTTACGCTGGAAAAATGGGGTATTAGTTATTGCCTAAAGATGTCATTGTTTTGCACAAACCTTCTAAGTTTTAGTACTTCCTTATATTCATAATAAGTGTCGTTTTAGATACATTTTAATTATTCAAAATAAGTTTCATTCTTGACTTTGTATGCATGTTTATAATTTTTCTTCCAAAATTAACCTTTCATTTTTCTCTCATTTTAATTATACAGATTACAATTTCAAGACAATTTAATATACAATTTCTCTCATATGGAAATTTTAATAAAGGTATATCTATAATTTCATTAGTTTTCTTAATAAACGTGTATTTTTTTAAAACGACTCTTATTATAGATCGGAGGTAATATGTATTAATGACGCTTTGCCCTGTCTAATCTCAGCATCAGTTATACATATTAAATAATTGAAACGGCCATCGGATCTTTAATGGTACATCGACTTCAACGCTTTATTATTAATGTTGTTGGGAGTGAGTTCATATGACGAGAAGCGTTGGAATCCATGAAGCGCCGCCTTGCAATTAGATTCATTTAGATTAACTAAGTTGTGGTTATGAGACTTGTAAGGGGCTCTCAAATGGTCAGGACGAGTGGACGACCTTTCTTAAATTTTTAATACGTTGGAGACCATGAATCCCATCGTCATCTTTTCGAACACTCTCTCTTCACAGCAGAATGGCAGGATAAGGTAAACCAGAAGATGTTTATGTGGTTTACCTTATCCTGCCATTCTTCCAAAACTAATAGTCAAACCTAAATTGGTTTCATAATTTCATTCTTACCTTGTTTATAACTGGAGAGACTGGCCCATCGTTGTCCCCAGCTTGCCTTTAGGCTATAGTTTGTAGGCATCTGGTGCCAAGTTGGCAGGCTTTAGTGGATTTCTCAATCTTTTACGACAGTAAGTGGATGGTACAAATTGTACTCCAATGGCCACCATACATCCTGTCCAAAAGAACATATTCCACTGCATATAATTGCAGGTATCTTTTATCAAAAACCAATGTGTGAGGTTGAAGGTTTGGAGCAAACAATGTAGGAGATTTGATGGTCCAAAGTCTAAAAGAATATAGAAAATGCTTCCATATCTTCTTCCAATTTGTAGGCTTCATGGGACACTTCAACAAGCAGATGTTGCGATAATCCACCAAAGAAGGCATTAAATTAAAGCCAACATGGGAACACCAATGCTATAGGCAAAGTCACCATCCAATACCATAAAGCAAGAACTGATACTTCAAAAGGGATGCTATCTCTAACGTAAGAAGCGTTGATGAATTAGTGAACCATTGGCCAATTGGAGACGCAAGGGCATTGCCATATTAATGCACATCCTAGTCACCAAGCAAGAAACGGAATGGGAAAAGAAAAGGCCTTATTTTGCATATCTATACACATTTTATAAAAACAAGGCACTAGTAATAGACTTTTAGGGGGTATAGTTGAAAGTTGATGGCTTCACAATCCAAATGATAATGATAAATATCTAAATTTATAGAAAAATAATACTTTCTAACATATTCATTAACTGGTTTAATTATATTTTAAATAATGGAACGAAGAATGATTGCATCTCATAACAATTTACATTAAGCATATCTTTCCAAGTATTTAGTACACTTTTTACACTTTAATATTTATTTTAGTCCTACCGAATTAAAATTATGTTTAAAAAATCTAAAATTTAGCGTATGATTATCTTTTAAATTTACTTTAGTTTTATGATTAAAATATTTATACTTTTCGTGACTTCATTTTTTTAGATACATCTATATTTTAAATTATTAAAATGTATATTATAGTATTAGAAATATTTTTAAAAATATTGAATTTTATGCAAAAAAATTTACACATTATTACATGATTAATTCCTAAACATATTATAAATAACGTATGTTTTAAATCGAATTGTACTAAATTAATTGGAGACAAGATTTTGTAAAAGATCTTTTTTAATATTTATCAAAGTTATAAGAATTTTGAAACATAAATTATATTTTTAAAGAGTATAAATAAAAGCATCTTTTATCGCAAAAAGTTATAGTTCCAGTTCTTCTCAATCTTTATACGATTGAATAATCTAAACATTTCTTTAATTATGAATTCCTATCCTATATTATGAATTCTCAGCATTGTCAAGTGAGGTTAAAAAAGTCAAATATTTTAGCTGGTTCAATCATAAAAATTTTGAACTGTCAGGTTTTTTTATTTGAATTATTTTAATAATTTTTATTGTTAAAATTTTATTAATTTATTAATTAATAGATCAATTTTTATAAATTAATAAGTTTTTATAAACTAAAATAAATAAATAATTTTTATTTAATAATTTTTTAATTAATTATCAAAATTTTCAATATGTAAAAATAATTTCTTAAAATTATATTACAAATTTTTTAATTTAATTTAATTTATAATCAATTTTATGACAATTTAATATAATTTAAACTTTTAAATTTTAAACTCCAGATTAATTTTTAAAAATATTACCGTCAAATGAAAATGTTGATCCTCGACCTTGAGACTAAAATTAAAGAAAAGTGTTTGCCTCGATGCCGATAGTAGTAAGGTCAGAGTTTTCAAAAGAAAAGTAGTCGAGCTTCCCGTTTCTTTTAGAAGCATGAGTTTTAAGTTTGATGTTGGATACTCTCTATTGAGCCTTTATAGATTAATTTATTGTTCTCTTAGGTATACCTAAGTAATAGCGTCTGATCATCATTGATGTAATTTGTCTCTTCGATCTTTATTGCCGCAACATCGAAGAGGTTTACTCCTTGGTTTTCTAATAACTGACTAATTAACATAAAAAATTTGGTCTTGTGACCCATATTGATAATGGATTATGACATTAATAATGACAATTAGGATGATAGAGTCTTGCCTAAACCAATAAAGAGTAAATCTAGGAGGTATGAATACGTCTTCTAGAGTTAATTTAATCTACTTAACTGAAGGTGAACATTACGGCACAAGATGAGTCTCCGACGATGCCAACCTATGTTTGTCGATTGCGTAAAGCAATTTATGGTTTGAAGCAAGCTCCCTTGGCGTGGTACACGGCCCTCACCACTCATCTCCTCAGTGTAGGCTTTCGCAAATCCAAATCTGATCCGTCACTATTTATTTTTCAATCTGGTCAGCTAGTGGTCTTCATACTTGTCTATGTTGACGATATCATAGTTACCGGAAGTAGTCTTGAAACCGTGAACAAGGTGATACAGTCTCTTGCCGCCAGATTTTCGATCAAAGATATGGGTGACTTACATTATTTCTTGGGAGTTGAAGTATGTTGCTCGGCTCATGGTTTGTTTTTGAATCAGACTACTTACATAGAGGAGCTTCTTTCCACTGAGAATATGCAAGAATGTAACGCATCGACTACACCTATGACCACTACTGGTGTGTTAACAGTTCATGATGGGGCTCCCTCCTTCGATGCGTCTCGGTTTCGGGCGGTTCTTGGCAAATTGCAATACTTGTCTTTCACTCGTCTTGACATTAACTATGCGGTGAACAAGCTCTCCCAATTTATGCATCAACCTTCTGAAATCTATTGGCAAGCGCTCAAACGTGTCCTACGCTATCTTCGAGGGACCTCGAGCCATGGCTTACTCTTTCGGCCCTCAGACACCAATGAGCTCTTGATGTATTCCGATGCGGATTGGGCAGGGGACATTGATGGCCGCAACTCCACATCTGGTCATATCCTTTTTCTTGGACGCAATCCAATCAGCTGGTCATCGAAGAAGCAAACTCGAAAGTCAGCTGGGTACACAATTTGCTTCGAGAATTACACGTTTCTCTCACTACCCCTCCAATGCTTAAGTGTGACAATGTTGGGGTGCTATACTTGAGCAAAAATCCAGTCATCAACACTCGCATGAAGCATGTTGCGGTGGATTTTCATTTTGTTCGGCACTTGGTGCAAACTAAGCAGTTGTAGGTTCACCATGTTCATGCCAAAGATCAACTAGCCGACATGTTAACCAAACCGCTGGCCAAGACACTGTTTCGCGATCATCTACCCAAGCTTGGCATTGCTTCCAACTGCAAGCTTGAAGGGGGCGTATAAGCACACCATGTATGCACGTGTTGACCATGTCAATTGGTCTTGTGTAAATATCAGATTTACTCTAATCAGTTAAAGGGTAGATAAGAGTTATTTTGAATTTGATCTTATCTCCTTGTAAAGTGGAAACTAATTGCTTGTAATCTGTATTTAACTTCGTACATCTGATCAATAGAAACAGTTCCTTTTTCACTAAACTATTGTTTTCTATACAAACTCATCCTAAATATGAACAATGCCTCCCTGTAGTTCTACTAATCACACTTTAATGGCTTCTCACTGTAAAAGCTCAACCCCCTATCATTTGATGGCCAGCTGCATGCTTTTCAATATTTCCTTTGGAAATTATCGTCTTCGTCTATAGAAATAGAAGTATATGACCAAGGGTTTTGATTTATCTTTAAAGACCCTATCAATATTCAAGATTATAGTCTTTTCCATAATCATATTATTGCTTCGCTACTCATTGTATCATTCTTGGTTCTCTTAATTAGTAAACTTAGGAATGTCCTTTAGAGGGGATGGTGTTAAAAATGAAGGAATATGACTCCTCCTAGCCTCTTTCTTAATTCTTAGAACCATTCTTCTACACACAATCTATTATATCAGCATTTTACCATAAATCAACTTCTCCACAAATGTGCACCATAACATACCACTACTCTACTACTTCACAATTTAACAACCAATAAAAACTATAAAAATATAGCATTATAATCTTTAATCAGCATGATTCCATAACTCAAAGCTAATATTCTTCAAATTTTCATAATGGTAGTAACTTAATCCATAAGTACAATATACTAGTAACTTAAGATAGAATAACTTAACCCACTTGAAAAAATGGAACCCACAATATATGTTCAACATCCCTAAAAACTTATGTTGTGGTCCTTTTAGGTGTGGAAACTTGATTAATGGGGGAATGATTTGGTGTTTAGAAGTTGGGTTTTATACTATTAGCAAAGATTTGGTGTTGGGAAGGCTAAATTTTTGGTTTAGAGTTGACATTTGGATAAAAAGGAAGATCTGGGACATCAAGATGGTAATGGTGAAAGCTTTTCCATCAAAATTTGTAAAACCAGTAACAAAAACACATTCTTCTTCCTTCCTACAATCGTTCATTCTCTCAGCAACCAAACACACAAAAACATGAAACCATCAACAGTCAAATAAATTACAACTCTAAACATCTAGAATTACAAAAGAACTCTCATAAGACCCAAGTGTCCATTTCACTAACTCACTTCATCAATACGATCAAAAACTCAACTTGAAAAGAAACTCTTAAAAAGTCCATGTACGAAGACATCCATTGAAAAGCTGTGAATTGAGAAATGAAAGAAGAACGAAAATAAAAGAAAGAAGAACGAATCGAGAAACGAAGTGCGATGATGACGGTGGCCATTAGACGGGCGGAGCAGACAGAGGTTGTGCGACGGAGGTTTCGTGGTGGTTGAGAGAGAAAGGGAAGACAGAGAAGCGCGACAAAGTGCGATGAAGACAAAGGCTGTGTGACAGGTATTTTATCTGTCGTAAATTACCATATAATACGACAAATTTATCGACGGAATGTCATGTTTTGTCGAAAATTATCATCAGTATTATTTTCGTCTGTAATTATCCGTTGATAAATCGTAGTTTTCTTGTAGTGTAGTAAGAGCTTCAAAAGTCAAGTTTCTCCCTTAATAAAGTTTAGAATTGGGCCTCCCTAATATTAAGCATATATCTTATATATTGGTGCAATTTAGAATAAATATAATGATAAGAAAATTTAAAATTGAGAGTTGAAGACCAAAGTTAAAGGATTGTTGTCTTGTAGCTATTAACAGAACATTGATAACGTCGAGTAGAATGAAGGAACTTTTGTGAATATTTTGTTACAAGTAATTAGCAATACTGTATAGGTTATTTTTGAATTGTCACAACTCTAATGTGTGATAAGGACTTTAGGAGAGTCACACCTCAAAAGCTAGCTTATGAGGGTAGAGAGCCCAAAGTCCTTATAAATCCCATATCAACTTTGTATTTAATCAATATGGG
>JAOTIZ010000002.1:14744649-14767843 GCA_027123425.1 Erythroxylum panamense | reverse complement strand
GTATACTTTAAAAATTATCTAGCATAAATAATTTTATTATAAAATAAAATATAGTTAAAATTAATAAAAGTGATTTTTATTTTTATGCTGCTAAACAGTCTTACTGTATGAAGCTCTTTTAAAAAATTATTTTTTTAATTGACAGCCAAACAGTCAACTGGCTTTTAAAAAAAGCTCTTCTCAGAAAATCTCTACTGATAAAAGCTCTGCTGATAAAAGCTCAACCAAATGGGCACTAAATTTGCATTATAATTCACCGTTGATAAAGAATGGGCTTTGGATAATACTTCTAATAATATGCGTCTTACTTGATGTTTTTAAATGGTCACATAAAAAATAAAAAGGAGTTAATTAAAAAAAACAAACTTTGGTTGATTTTGTAACTACGACTAGAATGTTAAAAATTAACAATTAAATGTTCAAACTTTCAATTGTTTTTAATTTTAACTCGTCATTATCTTCGTTAACTTTGTTAAAGTGACTTGTTACGGGTTCTAAAAATTTTAATTATTAATACACGTCAGTCAAAATTAACCTTAATATTGAAGATTAATAAAACAATAACATTTAATTACAAAATTAAAACAACATTATTTCCAAAAAATGAAATTCCTAAATCACTTTATGATTTTAATCTCTCAACCCTTCGTTTTATCCTTAGCTTGACTTCCTAAGCCACTCTTGCATCATTTTCAGTTTGTTCCCTCAACATTCCAAGTCGCTTTCACACTAGCAAGCCCTTCGTTTTGAGTTTGTTCTTTGAACGCCCTAACCCTCTCTCGCGTTGCAGTGTACCAACAAGTTGTTCATTCTAAGGCATTAAACGAAGGGCTTGTTGGGGTCAGGGTGACTTGAGACGTCGAGTTGAGGGATAAATCAAAGGGTTAAGAGATTAAATAGTGTAAAGTGATTTAGATATTTCATTTTTTTAGAAACGACGTTGTTTTAGTTTTTAATGTTTAAGCGACGTCATTTTATTAATCTTTATTATGTGGGTTAATTTTGATTGATGTATACTAACAATTAAAATTTCTAGAATACATTAAAATAAATGAAAACATTACCGACCAGCTATAATTAAAAAAAATTTGAGCATTTAATTATTACTTTTTAAAAATTAGGGTATAATTATAAAATTTATTAAAGTAGAGCCGTATATTATGAACAATGGTTTTTAAAGTAAGGCGCAGCACTAAAATAATTATGAAACTTTAAGGGCTTTTTGGTATTTCTATGAAGAGTGAAAGAAGAAGAACTCCCGCCCAAAAATCGAGTGATCCAAATCAAAATCCAAACCACATCTGGGACTGAGACAAGCTGGGGGAGAGAGAGAGAACGACAGGGCCTGTTGTTATTGGAACGAAGAAGAAGCAGAAGAAGAAGAAATGGAAGAAGAGAGGAAATTATTAGATGAGAAAATAGCGAGAATTCTTGACGATGCAAAGACCAGCAACGCCACTCACCTCCGCAAAGCCAAAGACCTATCCTACTTAGTCTCCTCCGATTCTTTCCCGACCTCTTTCTTGAAAACCCTAACACCTCTTTTCACCTTCAGACGCCGCACTGCTTCAGCTGAGCGCCTTGTCCGCTTCGTGTCTGCCTTCGCCGCAACCACAACTGCTCATCACTTTCTCCACCGCTTCCTGAAATTTCTCCTCCTCGCCGCCGTCGCCGCCAATAAGACCGCCCGGTTCAGGGCTTGTCAAATTATCTCCGAGGTACCTGATTACGACGTCTTATTGTGTTGGTTCTGGTCTTGGAGGTATTGGTTTCTCACTAGTGTTCAATTTGCTCTCTAGATCATAATGCGATTGCCGGATGATGCTGAAGTTAGCGATGAGCTTTGGGATGAGGTGATAGAGTGTATGATGATACGAGTGAGAGACAAGGTTCCTGTTATTCGTAGCTTTGCAGTTAGAGCTCTTTCGCGCTTTGTAAATGATGCGGAGAACAGTGACCTACTTGATTTATTTCTTGAAGTGCTTCCTTTAGAGCAAAATGCGGTGAGAATGAAATATTGTCTCTTACAGAGGCCAACTGCACTACATATTTGTCATTTTAGTGATCTGGACATGTACGAAAAGTTAAATCCCTAACTTTTGATGCGCTCATAGGAGGTTAGAAAGACTATCTTGTTGGCTTTGCCACCTTCAAATGCAACCTCTAATACCATTATTGATTGCACCTTGGATGTGAGTGAATCAGTACGCAAAGCTGCACACTGCGTAATAGCTAATAAATTTCCTCTTCAAAGTCTCAGGTAAATTTTTTGGGTACATCTACGCGTTTGGTTTTATTTAATTTTACTCTTCTTATGATTGGCTTCTCTTTGAGATAGAAAAGAAGGGTTAGGAGAAGAAGCATGCGAAACCGTGGGTTGATACGCTTCTTTTTTCCCTTTCAGAACCCTTTTTCTCTTCCCCATCCACCCAACCATAATCAATTTGTCTTATTTGTTGAGATGTAGCATCTGTAGGAAATCTACATCTGGATTTGTACCCATCATATTTCCTCTCTGGTATAATAAATATTCATTTCATGTTTTCATGGAGTTTAGCAAAACATCCCCCTTTAGGTTGACTTGGTGGTTTCTTATTAAGCGGCATATATACATCGTTTCTTACGGGGCATAATTGTCTCCCTCATATTTTTCTAGTATAAAGCTGCGGACTGTAATCCTTCAGAGAGGACTTACTGATCGTTCCGCAACTGTTTCACGGGAATGCCTAAAGTTAATGAAAGATGAGTGGCTTTCAAAGTGCTGCAATGGTGACCCCGTAGAACTTCTCAAGTATCTTGATGTTGAAACATATGAATCAGTAGGGGAATCTGTGATGATAGCTTTGCTAAAAGATGGTTCAGTGCAATTAGGGGACGATCAAAGCATCCGCCGATATGTCCCCTTAACCTGCAGTGAGAATGGAGGTTGGTACTAACTTTTATTTGTTTGAATTTAAGTATGAAGACCCTCTTTTTACATATTTTTTTCCTCATTCCCATTCTTCGGTTCCACATATCTTTTCCTCAATATTTGATACCCCAGCTTTCAGCAAGTTAATGATGGAAATAGATATTTTTGTGGAAAGTGTTATCCAATTCATGCCAGTGCAACAAGCAAGGAAAATTACTTTGGGATGAAATGCTAATGCATATCAGTGTAATTAAAAGGAAAAATTTTGGAAAGAAAAACAATTTCTCGTGTTTTGTATTTTTTCCATTTTGGTTTTGCAGTGGTTTATATGCTCGTACTTGATTGGATGATGGAAATGTCTGTATCTCAACGTGTTATTCTGTATCCACAAGCTTCATTTTGATTGTAAATTTTTTTCCAAGTAAAAACCTCAATTAGTTATGTTTAGTGGAAGTATCTAATGTTTCTAATTTGACGTTCTTTGCTAATCAACCTGTATCAAACAACTATTGCAGTAAGCTTAAAATAAATGAATCCTTTTGAGGGATTCTGCTTTGTTGTCTGAAGATGAATCTACGTATAATGTTCTTGGTTTATAAGTTTGAGCTTCTAGATTATTGAATTGCTTTTTGTTCCCTAAATTATTCTTCTATTCTTTGAAAGGCGAAGCTGCAGATTTTGCTACTAACACTCAGCTGATGGAACCGGAACTTGCTCTTTACTGGAAGAATGTGTGCATGCACCTGGAGGCTGAAGCCCAAGTAAGCACATTTTTCATCTTTCATTCGCATTCATGATTGTTTCTTTATATTTATCTAGGTTCTTTCTCATTATCCTGATATCCAAGTTTGGAGAGAGTGAATGTCCATGGGAATGGAAAAGGGATAAATGTAAATAGTGGTTCCCTCCCAAACGATGCTACATCATAGCAATCAACAAAAATTTTGTTTGCTTTTAGAACAGAAGAGTGCTAGAATAAATCTTTTTTGACTACTTTGAATCTTGGGGTAGTTTCAGCTTAAGAATAATCATGCATTTGGTATTCTTAATTAGTTTTTACTAAGCTGGAGTTCTAATTGAGGAATGCTAATAAGACTGTAGAAGTGCAGTTGCCACTCCATGAAATATGTCCCCGTATCTTTCTTGCATATTTTTGTGCCTATATTTAATAAAGGAAATGTCACATGTAATATAGAGAGCACACATGGAAACCTGAAGAACTTTATAAGTTATTGTTTGCATTATTCGCGGACATCTTTTACCTTATACCTGTCACAAAAATTAACTAGTCCATAGATTCTGAAATATAATATTGCGCCTTTAAATAGGCTTTAACTAGTTAGAAGTGGCAGAATTTGTGTTTAAATGCCAGAAGCCTAGAACCTTTAAAATATAGAAATCGAAGCAATTCCAGAGGTTGCAGCATGCACAACACGGCAGCAGAAGAATAGCAGAGGGAGAAGATGGAGATGGAAAATGACGGTCTTTGTGTTTTCTTTTCATTAAACTTGATTTATATACAAACCTAACCATAGAAGGCAAAATTAAGGCTACTTCAGTCCTATTCCCCTGCCTTTATTTAGACACAGCAGATAAGCAAAGACTATCATGTTTATTCGTATACCAACTTCCACAAACTTGTAACTAGTACTGTAACCAGCCATTGTATTATCTAAATCATTTCAACATGAATTAAACTCACTTACAAAGGTCGTACTGTGGCTGGATAAACTGGGAACTAGACTAAGGGCTTGGATTTTTGGACAAACTAGCGAAAGACTCAAAAACTGGCACTGTTCCATTCAATTTCAACAGCAGACCTGTTTTGCTCCATTCTCTTCAGGTTGCTTCTGATTGCACTTGACAATCAGGCCATCAACTTGGTCATCCACCTAGTTGGTAGTCAAAATAACTTGAATTCAAAATAGTTGCTGCTGGACTAAGTAGCTCGGGATCTATGACTGCCTCTGTTCCTCATTGCAGCTTCGTCACAGCTACTGTAACTCTTTGCTTTTTCACCAATTGTTTTGTAGCAACAATTTGTTACTGGTATGACAAACTAATGACCAATTTGATTATGGTTGAAGTTTCAATTTGAAACGTCAATTCCAATAGGAACTAAGGTTTGCGAGGATTCTTCAAGTCCTCTTCACATTAGAAAGAGATAGTTGCCCTCAAAGTAGCAAGTGGTTCTGTAGGACAGTAGAATCAGTCAATTGGTCCTACCAAAGCCATTCAGTGGTTCTCTAGGGCATTAGAATCAGTATCGCTATCCTTCTAAAACATTCTCTGTGGTAATTCTGCCCACATTTTTGGATACTCTTGTATATAACTGCCTTAGGCTCTGAAGTTAGGCTATAAAAGATTGTTTGGATTTTAGTTGCATCATTGCTATTAGTTTTTATCATGAAACTCTTGCTATTACTGTTTTCACCCCTATCAAATGTGTTTGTTTAGGCCAAAGGCTCAAATGCTGCTGCTACAAAGGGCACTGAAGCAGCAGTATATGCAGCTGAAGCTTCTGACACCAATGACCTAATTGAGAGAATACTTCCCGCAACAGTATCTGATTATGTAGCTTTGGTTCAATCTCATATTCGTGCTGGTAGGTCACAAACTGAAACATACGCTTTTTCTGTTAATAATACTATTTCTGATACGTTCATTACTGTTTTCAGGAGCCAATCATCGCTTTGCAGCTCGACAGCTACTATTGCTTGGTACCATGCTAGATTTTTCAGACTTTACAAGCAGGAAAGTTGCTAGTGCATTTGTGCAGGATCTATTACTCAAATCTCTTGATTATGAAGTGGATGAGGAAGGGCATGCAGTTGTCATTGGTGATGGCATAAACCTTGGTGGTGACAGAGACTGGGCTCAAGCAGTGTCCAACTTGGCAAGGAAAGTCCATGCTGCTACTGGTGAATTTGAAGAGGTCATTATAGGGGTTATAGAAGGGCTTGCACAACCTTGCAGGGAGAGAACAGCCGACTTTATGCAGTGGATGCACTGTCTCGCAGTTACTGGTCTCCTCTTGGAAAGTGCAAAATCATTCCACTTGCTTCAAGGAAAGTCTATTGATCCAGTTGAACTTCTGCATTCTCTATTGCTTCCAGGGGTATGACCAATTACATACTACTGATTTCATTTCCTACTTTCATTTTGTCCTTTCCTTATGGTTTTCAAGATCACTAAGGTTCAACTATAGTTCTTACAGTATTGAGCTTATAAATGGATAAAAAGTATGCATCTTTCCTATGCTCGGGAGAAAGCACAGAGATATGCTGTAAATCAACATTCAATTCCACTTTGAGCAAGCATGGCACTTTATGGCCAACTCATGTAATGATTGCATATTTATTTCAAGCTGTTAAGAACTGGACGACATTTTTATGCAGGCAAAACATGTTCACTTCGATGTACAGAGGGTTACTATCAGGTGTCTTGGCCTATATGGTTTGTTGGAGAAACAGCCAAGCAAAGAGCTGGTGAAGCAGTTAAGATTATCTTTTGCCAAGGGTCCCATTATGATTAGCATTATGGCTTGTAAGGCATTAATTGATCTACTTATGTGGCATGGTCCTCAAGAAATTAACAGGGTGCTAGGGCTCGAAAGCACTTGTCAATTTTTGGATAAGAAGATGACAGTTAAATCTGTAGATTGCTTGGATACTGATGAGCTTTTGAGTATTGATTCAATCAAACTTTTATTTGCTGGTCTTGATCTTAAACGTTCAGATCAGCTTGAACCAAATGATGATAATGAGACAGTACAAGCTATTCTTGGTGAGGGTTTTTCTAAGGTTCTTCTCCTTAGTGAGAGCTATCCAAGCATATCAACTTCTTTTCACCCTTTGCTCTTAGAAAAGCTCATTAATCTGTATTTCAGCGACGAAACAAAAGACCTGATAAGGTAAAATTCTCTCTGCTTGTTGCCTAGGTTGTTAGTATCCTCATGTTAATGATGACACTTTGAAGTTCTTCGCCAGGCTTAAACAATGCTTATCTGTTTTCTTTGACCATTACCCTTCCCTCTCGGCAAAACATAAGGTGGGTTTCTCTAACATGACTGTTTCTTATTGGATGATTTTATTAAAATCCAACTTCAATTATATTTTTTCGTTCTCTAAATGCAGAAATGTCTGTCTGAGGCCTTCATTCCAGTCATGCGTTCAATGTGGCCTGGTATCTATGGGAACGCTGGTGGGTCTGCATTTGTGGTGTCTAATCTGCGAAAGCGTGCAGCCCAAGCATCTCGATTTATGGTGCAGATGATGCAGGCTCCTTTATATACTGCAAAGAATGGAAAACAGGATGAAAATGGAGACATAGACATGACAGAAATTGCGGACAACTCTATCCGACCTTCTCTTGAATGTGGGGAGGAGGGACTTGCAATACGCATAGCTGTAGAGGTGTGTTTTTGCTACTGAAACTTCTGTTCTAACATAATATGGTTCCTGAAATGATGAATCTTAAATTTTTGTTTAATGACTTGGCTTATGTTATCATGTTCTCAAATTATTGACGTAACTATAGCTGTTAGTTTTTAGCTTTGGTCCTAGATTGGACATAGAATCAAATGGGAATTGCAGGAGCAACGAGTTTGCTTGTAGTGGGTTGGTGAATATCTCAAGTTGCATGACTTAGACCGTATGGATGTTTAGCCTTGTTCGACAAGGCATCATAGACTTTGTGGTATAAAAGTTTTTTGACAAAAAAGGGGGGAATCTGGTTGCTATTCTTTTGCATACAGGGTATGAGCTCAGGAATATAAAGCTAGTGTTGGGCAATCACAATAGACTCGTAATATTTGGATAATGAACTGTACTAAAGCGTAAAGGATATGAAACCAGGAAATATAGGACTAGCGTTTGGCATTCACTATTGACAAAGTCTGGAGATGATGCAATCTGCTACATCACATCGAAACTGAATAGCCTACTGTCTTGTACAATGTAAGTAGAAAGGGTGAGTGGCTTTGACACCGATTGATATGAATCTTGGTGGAGCCTTGTCTAACTGCTAGTTATTGAGACTGGAGATTCAAAAGACCACACGGAGCTCATATGAAAATCCATACTTATGCTACAGAATACGGGTCTCTTACTTTCACTTGGGAAACCAATTTACCATTTCAAATTTATTATCCATGCTTTGGTATCTTTACGTTTAAAGTAATCTCTGTTTCAAGGTTGCTGCATTCTTATTACTGTATGCATTGTGACGTAAAATGCTAGTATATGTCATATATTTATGTGTATATGTATATGCTTCTTAGGTTGAGAAACCCAGTTTTAATAGGTGTCATTTGGAATGTATCATTTGATAGCATGTTACTACTTTATATGTTGTTCTTGTGTTCTCATTTTCAGGTGGCAAGCTTCAATGGAAAGAAGACACCTGCGGAGAGGTCGTATATCATATCCCTCTGTAGAGTACTTGTCTTGCTTCATTTCAGATCTTCGGAACAAGGAGCAATAAAGTTGATGAGGAAGCTGTTAAATGCCGTGGCTGAATCTGTATCAGCAGATAAAGACCTTGTTAAGGAGTTACAGCAGATGGCTGGACGACTTAAATTATTAGACATGCAACCTGATGAGGAGCCGTCGGAAGACCATGCTAATCGTATTCTGGGTATAGTTCTTTAGTAAGACAGATCTTTGACATGATATATAATTAGTGACGAGAATTTCTGATGCCTTGTTGAGAATATAAAGTAGAAAAGCAAGTGGAAACATATAAACAGTAACTTCACGCACTGGATGGCCCATTTGGTCTGCTACTCCAATAATTATACATGAAATGTCAATGGTACAACTGCATTCTATTGTTTCCTTTATATTGACCCTTCTTATGCAATCACAGGGAGTTTGGAAATAGAATCAAACGTAGACCTTGCTAGTTCTGCTGCAATCCAACAAACTCCTGTGATATCTTCAAGGTCAACCAGGCCATCGCGTTCCAGGAGACGAGTTAGATGTGGAGAAGAGACCTCTTCTGATGAAGAGATCTCAACTACCAAAGCTGCTTCAGGCATTCAAGGGACTACAGGAGCTCGCTCACAGAGGGCAAGCAAAACGGCAGCCCTGACAAAGATAACAGCTAGTAGAGCAGCTAGGATTGATGAAGTAGATGATGATACAGAGCAAGATGGCTCAGAATTGACATCAGAGGAGGATTCTGATAATTCTGACCACCTTGTTGAATAAACATGCTCTTGTCTTCTTGCAATAGGTTATAGGTGTGCTTCCTTGGCACTCTTAGCTGTTGTTGTAGTGTTTGTATTTTCCCTTCAAGTTCGCAAATTGTGAGAGGCAGCTCAATATGCAAATTGAAGAAATTTGCTCAAGTCTGCCTTATTCTATGCGTAACCTTCAAATTTCTGACAAAAGTTGACAAGCTGTAGTTATTTTTTAAAATATTTATTGAGAAGCGCCTAAATGTGGATGTGAGGATTAATAAAAGGTCACAAATTAGATAGTGTACCTATCATGGCAATTGAAAAAAAGAAAATGTTGTATATTGAAATCAGATTATGTATATATGTTTAAAAAGAA
This sequence comes from Erythroxylum panamense, assembly GCA_027123425.1. Classification (NCBI taxonomy): domain Eukaryota; kingdom Viridiplantae; phylum Streptophyta; class Magnoliopsida; order Malpighiales; family Erythroxylaceae; genus Erythroxylum; species Erythroxylum panamense. The sequence continues at coordinate 14,758,372 of JAOTIZ010000002.1, read as the reverse complement.
GTGATTTATATATAACGATAAAGAATTTGAATTATATAGGTGAGTTGTTTGATACATATATGCATAGGCTCGTATAATCACTCTTCACAATATCTTTAAAAGTTAAAGTCTCATAGGAATGATCCGTAAAATCCCTGTTTTGGTGTTTGATTTGTGAGTTGACATGAATGAATGATGTTATCGTTGATTCTAACTTGTCGTTTATAAAATGTGGATCAATCCTTTTATGTGACATTGACTAAAACTGGTTAATGAAGTTCTTGCTGCTAAGGACCTACCCCTTGGTCCCCCACTGGCTCGTCTTTTTTATTTTTCAAGCTGCAACAAGCATTTGATGAGACTGAAATCTTAAAGAGAGAAGGGTATGTATGGAAACAACTTCAACTTGCAAGTCGATTGATATCTTCATTTTAGTTAACAAATAAATGTGACCTACAATCCATTTATGTTTCTTCTTTCATCCATATATGTTTCGTCATTATTGATCATTTCATAACAAGGTTGATCCAATTATGATAGTAATAGCGATAATAAGCTTAGTCTTGAATATTTTAAGCAACTGCACATGACTTCTAGTTCTTACAACTAACTAGTTGAAATAACATGAAGTTTAATCTTAACAGATTTTAATATTGCAAAACTTTTAAGTCTTGTAATTAAGTATTGGAATTATATTCAATTTATAAGTGAAAGTATTGTTTATATTAATAATAGAAAATAATTGTTTGGTGTCTTCAACAATTCATGTGACTAATGACTTCTAAAAAATAAAAAATAAAAAACAAAAAGAAAACCTTTTGGAACTCTCTTACTCAAAATCTATCGTAAAATTTTTAAATTGCATACTTTCAGAAAATTATTGTTAATATATATTCTAATTTAAATTTAATTATATATATTTTGTAAATATCAAGCCACAGTCCTTGCACCAAAGCACTCCATTATTACAAGTTATGATAAAAACGTAATGTAATTAAAAAAAACTTTTAGTTTCGACTAGAAGTGGTGCCTCAAAAGAAACCTAACTCACAGACGCACGACTCCTCGCTTCCGTTTTGAGTGATACAGAATTAAGCGGTCGCAAGACACAATTGCCTCTCCAAATCTCCTTGCTGTAAGTTTCTATCCCGATTTTAATATCTTTATTGATTTTAGGGCTTTATTTTATTTTATGTTCTCTATTTAATTCAATTCTCGTTATGCGTGTGAATTAATATAATGCTCCTACAAGTTAATCAACAAACTGTTGATGTTCATTTATCTTACTACTGATTCCTTTTAGGTAAATATGCTTGTGCTTTAGAAACTCTTTTGGGTTTGTAAAAGATTATGTTTTTTGTCGGGTGAGATTCTGTTTGCCACTTTGATTTTGTTAGTACTGCATGTGAATTTGATAAGGTATTGATTATCTCCCCAATATACGATATTGCTTGGAGGTTTTATGCTATTGTTGCCTGAGTTTCTTCATTCTTGAATTGTGTATTACTTGAGTGCCGTCTATTCTTATGGTTTATTGTCGTGCTTATTTGTGTGGTAATATGCTACTTTGGACTGAAAATGAGCTAAAATAAAGGTTAAAGTGCACTGATTACAAGTGTTTCATGATTTTATAGGGATTTATAGTAGTTCATTTTTAGGGAAAGAAGTTCCACGGAAATTAAAAAAATGACAGACTACGAGGGGGGAAGATATGAAGGAAATGGCTCTGATTTTGAAAATGGCGGTGGTGCCTCTCCCGTGCCTCCTGTTAACAGCCAGAGCTATGCTGACATCGATGACCTCAGTGAACGCAAAGATCAGGTATATCAAAGCACCTTAATCTGTTGCTAGGAAAACTGCAGCGATTGTAAACTGCAGCCAAGACTATCTTATCCCTTTTTATGGTAATTGATTGATCTGTTAAAAAAAAAAAGTATATTGCATAATGTTTATACCAGCTTGGTTGATTTTGACTTGTAAAACCACTATAATATAGTTTGTTTTCAATACATCAATTGTAGGTGTAGAGTGGTTCTATGTATATTAGATTTATACCACTTTCTCAGATTGATCGAGTATTTCCTATTTTGTTTTTTAAAGATTCTGATGAAGTGATTTTGTATCTGTTGATTCAATAGATCAAGTTGTTATATACTAACTGCTTATCTTTAGCTTTAAATTAGATTTTAGCAGGGTTATTTGTTATTTTGAGGATATTATGGAGTTTTAACTCTTTTCTTATCGAGGGTTTTGTGGATTTCATCCAGATTATTCATTTGTATGCATTTTAAGTATTGTATCTTATTTAATTTTTCAAATTCAACTATTGCAGCGTGGGTCTCGAGAATATGAAAGAGGGTCTTCAAAGAGTCGTGAGAGGGATAGAGAGAAGGCATGTGATAAGGAGAGGGACAAGGATAGGGAGAAAAGCAGGGGCAGGGATAGGGATAGAGATAGAGATAGGGATAGGGATAGAGAAAGGGACCGGGACAAGGAAAGCGAGCGCCATCATAGAGATCGGGAACGCCATAGAGATCGAAGTGAGAGGAGGGAACGTGGTAGGGATAGAGGTGATGATGATTATCATCGAAGTCGTGACTATGACAGGTGATGAAGTTCACTTTTGTGTATCTTTCTAGATTCTTATAAACTTTTTACTGAACATAGTATTGTCATTCTATTGACTAATATCATTTGAAGACGAAGAGATCATGATAGAGATAGAGAAGAAAGGCACCGGCGTAGATCAAGGTCCCGTTCCCGTTCCCGTGGTAGATCTGAACACCGATCAAGGTCTCGCTCCCGTTCACGCTCTAAGAGGTATGCAGGGAAGAGAAGATGTTAAGTGATTGTTATTATACTTCCATGCATATGTTTGTTTATCATTCATTGAACCAGTCTTTACCTTTTCTTTGTGATTGTAATTCTATCTCTGTACAGCAAAAGAATTAGTGGTTTTGATATGGCTCCTCCCCCTTCTGCAATGTTGGCTGGTGCAGCTGCTGTTACTGCTACTGCAGGTACATGGATCATCTTTTGTACTAAGCCTATCATGTTTATTTAATTGCTACCTGCTCTTATTTTGCTTGATCTAGTGTGGTAGTTCTCATCAAATTGCATTCTTTTATTTTGGTAAGCAGTCTATTCCTTCTTTCTTAGTATAGTTTCTTTTAACTGAGATGCCTGAATGGTTTGTATTGTGCTACTGTTATTATTATTTTGTGAAGTAATACTGGAACCTTGAGAGTTTTGGTTACTTTGAATTGGTGTTTGTTTGTTTCCTTTTTGGAAATTTATTATGTTTTATGAAGGCAATATTGGGCTACTAGTCCCACTATGCTGACAGTGAGCGTGAATGACTTCTATTGCTTTGATGTACAAGGAGGAATCCATGTGTGGGTTTGTGATTCTTCCCCATTTTCAACTGGAAAATAAAATCTATTTTCATATTTTTTTTTGGGAATTTTTTTTCCAGAGCTTGGTGTTGTGATGCATTTGCACAATGTCTTTGGGTAAAGTTGTTTGTGAGAGTATAGAACATAATACATCTTTTTATCTTGTGAGAGGATAGAACATAATACATCTTGCTATCTTGTGAGGGGATAGAACATAATACTTTCCTTTCTCCTACAGCAATTTCTTGGTAACTCAGCCGATGTACTTGAGATAAGAACTAATATTGTTTTCTGATTCTTATAATGGATTCATGATTTCAGGTCAGATTGCAGGAACCGCTCCTGCAATTCCAGGAATGTTTCCTAATATGTTTCCTATGGGGACAACTCAGGTATGATTTATTGCTATTAAAGATATCCTTTATTTTGCCTATTGGCCAGCACTGAATATTTTGTTATTTGTTTCCTTGCAGCAGTTTAGCGCTCTTCCCGTTATGCCGGTTCAAGCCATGACCCAACAGGTTGGCAAGATCACCCATGGGTTTTGTTTATCGTGCGGAACAAGTTTCAATTCAATAATTCTAATTTTGCATCTAACCATAACTTCTGTTGTGTATTTAGGCTACTAGACATGCTCGGCGGGTGTATGTTGGTGGGCTTTCTCCTACGGCAAATGAACAGGTGATAAGCAACACCTTTACTCGAATTATCAACAAGTTTTGGGCTCGCTTGCTCTATTACAATCTACAATAACATCTTTTAGCCGATTGTTAACTATTTCTTTTACTCTCTTTCTTGTTCTTCCATAGTCTGTGGCAACATTTTTTAGCAGAGTTATGGCTGCAATTGGAGGAAACACTGCTGGCCCAGGTATGCTAATGCCTTGTTATTGAACTGGGTAACTATTTGTGTAATGCCCTAAGGGTTTATATCTTTCTTGCCGGATTGTTTGAAGGGGATGCTGTTGTAAATGTGTATATAAATCATGAAAAGAAGTTTGCATTTGTGGAGATGAGGTCTGTTGAGGAGGCAAGTAATGCGATGGCCTTGGATGGTATTATCTTTGAGGTAATATATATGATTCATGATTTTATGATTGATTGATTTTTTTACTGTATACTATCAGTCTTATATGGTCATGTTTGATTTCAGTTTTATTTTCCTTTGTGCAAACTTGTATTATCAGGGAGCGCCTGTTAAGGTCAGGAGGCCTAGTGACTATAACCCATCTCTTGCAGCAACACTTGGTCCAAGCCAGCCCAATCCCAATCTTAACCTGGCTGCTGTTGGGTTAACTCCTGGTTCTTCTGGTGGGCTTGAGGGTCCTGACCGAATTTTTGTTGGTGGACTCCCTTATTACTTCACAGAAGCCCAGGTTAGGGAGTTGTTGGAGTCTTTTGGGCCCTTGCGAGGTTTTGATTTGGTTAAGGACAGAGAAACAGGGAACTCCAAGGGTTATGCATTCTGTGTCTACCAAGACCTTACGGTTACTGACATAGCTTGTGCTGCACTTAATGGAATAAAGATGGGGGATAAAACTCTCACTGTAAGGCGCGCAAACCAGGGTGCCAACCAACCTAAACCTGAGCAGGAAACTGTTCTATTACATGCCCAGCAGCAGATTGCATTGCAGGTAAAACTTAAATTGCTTTTGCTTCTAAATGTCATTTCCACCTTTTCTGTTGTCATTTATACTGGTTTCTATATACTCATACAGCGGCTAATGTTACAACCTCTACCAACCAAAGTTGTATGTCTAAGTCAAGTAGTTTCAGCTGATGAGCTTAAAGATGATGATGAATATGACGATATTCTGGATGACATGAGGACAGAGGGTGCAAAGTTTGGTAAGATTTTTTATTCTAATGCTTGATTTCTTGATGCTCGTTTCTTTTACAAGCTTTTTGCATATTGATCGGTTTTCTTTATTTGTCTGTGTTATATGTTTGTTTTACAGCGTTTTGTAGTCCCACATTCCGCTATAAAGAATCAGGCCTAACATACACAGACAGAAGACTTCCCCTATTTATATTGGCTTGAGAACCTTTTTTTTTTTTTTTTTTGGGTTTGTGTAGCCTTGAAAATTTTTTTGTTTGCATATTTTCACATGCTATATGCAGGTACACTGGTGAATGTTGTCATCCCTCGCCCAAATCCAGATGGTAGTTCCGCACCAGGTGTAGGAAAGGTTTGTTTGGTGTTCTTTTCCTCCTAAATGATGCTCTTGTTTAAAAAATGCAACACTTTGTTCTTTTCCTTCTCAAGTTGAGGTTCTAATTAAAAAACTTGGTTATTTGCAGGTGTTCTTGGAGTATGCAGATATTGAGAGTGCCACGAAAGCTCGAACTGGGATGAATGGAAGGAAATTCGGAGGCAATCAGGTTGTTGCCATCTTTTTCCCTGAAATTAAGTTTTCGCAGGGAGAATATGATGGCTAATTATTTGTCACCAGCGTTGCATCAGTTGATCTAGTATTCAATGACGTTCTCGTCGTTTAGCAAGGTCGTTTTAGCTTTAGTTTTACAGCTAATGAAAGTCTGGATATGACATGCATTAAACTTGTTATGTTGTACTATATTTATCTGCTTAGGTATTGCAATGGGGACTCACAGTTGGGCTTTTAGTACACACTGCAATTGTTTCATCACGGTTTTGGGGATCGACTGATTTTTTGGACTTGTATCCTTTGGGTTAGAAAAGAAATTGGGTACGGTATATGAAATTTGAAAATATGGTACTTGCCTTTGTCATGACATTAGGAAAGACGTTAAAGAGGACTGCTTTGTTTTAAATTACATGTAAGATTTATGTCTTTTTCCTTCAAACTTTCAGTACAATTGATTTTGATGTGAATTCACGATTAATGTCGCTGGAGCTTGTAGTGATTAACTACAGTTTCAACATCTTGGAGAATTTAAGCGAAAAGATTAACTCTCGAAGATTGTGAGCTATTGAGAGAGAAAAGAGATGCTTTTTTTTATCACATCGAGTATGAATACGAGCAATCCTATAAATGTCTCTCTCTCTTGTATGGAGACCATTTTGAATATTCGTTGATGAGGCTTCTCGGCTTAAGCCTCATATTCTTCTTGTGGACCTGCCTTCATGTTAGTCTTTCTCTTAATTTGTGCTAATTGGGTCGGGCTCGGCAGAATTAAATTTGCATTAGTAACTGTTACTCTCGAATGTCCTCCTTGGTGAGAATTGTGCAACCAAATCATAAGATTCTGATAGTTTCCTATTACAAGCTTCCCCTTTTCTTCTCAGCTCCTGATTACATTGAGTGCGCAGTCCCATCAGCTTGAATTTGGCTATAAGAGTTTTCATGGCTTTATCCTCCTATCATACCTTCCGAGTCATTTCCCATATTTCTGAATTCTCAGCAATGATGACCAACTGTAAGAGCTCACTATGAGTGGCCCCGTGAGAGAACATTACCCCGCTTATTTTCAACCCCCTTTTTATAGTAAATTTCAAAGTTAAAACCCAGTAGTTTATATTAAAAAAAAAGTTTTTTTATCAAAGATAGTGAAATATTCCAACCTGATTCATATAATATAATAATAATATCTCCAATCATGTTGACCATGTATTGTATGAGAAGAACTACAGCAACAAAGAATCTCTTGAAACATTAAAACTCAATAAAAATTTCCAAATGCTCAAAATTTTAGTTTAGCCTACTGTGTTTCTGTAATGTATGTCTTGATGGAAAATATGCATTATCCATGTAGGCTAAAGTATATAACGTCCTTATTTTCTCTCTAACTCACGTGTGTGTGTGTGTGTGTGAAGGAGTTAGAGAGAAAATAAGCACGTTATATATATATATATAACTACCCACCATCAATGTAATTATTTAATTGGAGATAACATCCTTATTTTCTCTTTAACTCCTTCACACTTGGCCCACTTAATAGAAAGATAAGATTAAATGTAACCTATTTATATTCTCCTACTTGGTTCATGTGATTTAATGTTATAACAATAAAGCAAATGACAAAATTTGCAATCAATATTTATGGCCAAATGAATTGCACAAAATGAGAAATAATTATCTAAATATATAGAAGTATTCAAAGAACTTCATGTAAAAGAAATCGATGAATAACATGAGAAATAACAATGATCATAATGCAATATCCAAGAAGATCAATCGCTAATCAGCCCCATATGCTTTACATGATCCTTAAATGACTTAACCGACATTCCTTTAATCAAAAGATCAATAACCATTAGCTCTGCACTTATATGCTAAATAGACACTTTTTGACTCTTTATACGATCCTTAACTACAAGATACTTTATATTGATGTGCTTGCTTCGACACATATTATTCTCATTATTAGCAAATGAGACTGCAGAGGTATTATCACAATATATCAACAATGATCTTGATACAATATTAACAACCTTTAACTTTGTGATAAAATTTCTCAACCACAATACCTGCGATGAACATTCATAGCAATCAATATATTCAGCCTCTATAGTCAATGATGCAACTATTGACTGTTTCATTCACCTCCAAGATACAACACCTCTAGCAAGAAGAAAAGCATATCCTGAAGTATATTTATTTGTATTTTGACATCTAGCGAAATCTGAATTTGAATATCTAACGATCTTCAATTTAGTAGAGTAATTATATGTGAGTTTGAAATCTTTGGTTCTTTTTAGATATCTCATAACCTGATTAGCAGCTTTCCAATGTGTTAGACCTGGATTACTTTGGTATCGTCCAAGCATTCCTACTGTAAGTGCAAGATCAGGTCTTGTGTAAACAAGTGTGTACATAAGACTTCCAATTACTGAAGCATATGATTTATTTTCCATCTCCTTTTGTTCCATAATATTTTTGGGACATTGAGATAGATTGAATTTATCCCCTTTAACAATAGGTGATCCTTTTATAGCACTTTCTTGCATATGAAACATTTCTAAAACTTTTTCAATGTAGGTCTTTTGAGATAGTCCCATAGTCTTTCGAGGTCTATCTCTGTGAATTTCTATGCCAATGACATAAGAAGCTTCACCTATATCCTTCATTTTAAAGTTTTGAGATAGAAATTATTTTGTCTCATGTAACAAACTTAAATCACTACATGCAGGTATTATATCATCTACATAGATGATTAAGAAACAAATTTTCTTTCAACCAATTTGACATAAATACATTGATCCATAACATTCTCAACAAAACCATATGAGATAATTACGTTATGGAACTTGATATGCCATTGACAAGAGGCCTGTTTCAATCCATCTATAGATTTCTTAAGCTTGCAAACTAGTTGAGAACCATGTTCCTTATTAAATCCGTTAGGTTGTTTCACATATACCTCTTCTTTAAGATCCCCATTCAAAAATGTCGTTTTCACATCTATTTGATGTAGCTCTAAATCAAAACGTGCTACTAATTTCATAATGATTCTAAAAGAATCTTTCTTAGAAACTAGAGAAAAAGTTTCATGATAATCAATACCCTCCTTTTGAGTGAAATCTTTGGCTACAAGTCTACCCTATATTGTTCAATATTACCAGAGGAGTCTTGTTTCATTTTAAAAACCCATTTACAACCAACTAATGAGACCCTTTTTAGTAACTCAACAAAGTCCTATACTTGACTTTTAGCCATTGATTCTAACTCTTCCTTCATGATATTGTATCATAAATTGGAATTTTCTCCATTCATAGTTTGTGAAAACAAATTAGAATCATCCTTAAGTCCAATGTCAAAATTAGAATCTTGTATGCATACAATATAATCACTAGAATTGTTGGTCTTTTAAGTCTTGAAGATCTCCTGAGTTCAAAAGATTAATCTAAGCTTTGAACAACATGTTCTTCATAAGCGTGTCTTGCATGGGGTGCTTCTACATGAATTGGTTGTTCTTCTATAGTGTCTGAAGGATTTTGAAGAACAATCAACTCATTTTCTTTCATTGATGAATCAATTTCCTTTTTTTTCCTCGAATTGTATATCACGAGAAATTTCACTCCCTCTAATATCAAACTCCTCAAGGAATTTGACATTTCCAGCTTTGACATTCTTAGGAGTGTACGAAGGACGATAAAACCTGTATCCTTTTGAGTTAGTTTCATAGCCAATAAATAGCCACTTTGAGTTCTTGAATCCAATTACTTAATTTGAGGATTGTAAACCCCCGCTTCAATTGGAAAACCCCAGACATGTATATATGCTAAACTTGGTTTCTAACCTTTCCATAACTTAAAAGGATTTTTAGGAACAACCTTAGTTGGAACCCTGTTTAAGATATATACTACCATTTTTAAAGCCTCACTCCAACAGGATAATGGTATATTGGAATTACTAATCATACTCCTTACCATATCCATTAGCATTCGATTCCTTCTTTTAGCTACACCATTTTGTTGTGGTGTGCTTGGCATTGTGTATTGTACCACAATTGCTTCTTGTTCTAGGAATGTTGCAAATGGACCGGTTATTTATCCTTGTTCAGTGTATAAACCATAATATTCACCGCTTAGTATATTGACCATAATATTCACCATCCTTGTCTGATCGCACAATCTTTATTTTTCTTTATATTTGTTCCTCTACTTCAACTTTATAAGACTTGAAAGCATCAAATGCTTCAGTCTTTTCATTTAATAAGTAGAGATACATATATCCAAAAAAGTCATCAATGAATGAGATAAAATATCTTTGATCATTCGGACAAGGAGTGAAAAATGGTCCACAAATGTCAGTGTGTATGATTTCTAAAATTTGAGAACTTCTTTTAGAACCATTATTGGTATTGCTAAGTTGCTTTCCTTTAATGCAATCTACACAAGTATCAAAATTAGTAAAATTAAGGGTGTGTATAACCCCATCATTCACCAATCTTTTAATTCTCTCAATAGAGATTTATGCCATAATCTAGAAGAATGTTCATCAATAGTCATTTGTTTAACTTCTTCTAGAACCATTATTGGTTTTGTTATGTTGCTTTCCTTTAATGCAATCCATATAAGTATCAAAATCAGTAAAATTAAGGGTGTGTACAACCCCATCATTCACCAATCTTTTAATTCCTTTAATAGAGATGTAACCTAATCTTCTATGCCACAATCTAGAAGAATGTTCATCAATATTCATTCCTTTAGTACCAACATTCTTTACATGCATACTTAAGAGGATATTCTCAAAATTAGGATCCAAATTTATTTTATATAGATTTTCAACAAGATTTTCATAACCAATACTCACTTTATTTTTTAATAATGTAAAAACATATTCATAAAATAAAATCCATAGCCTTAAGCGACTAATCTAGAATCAAAATTAAATTTCTAAAAAAATAAGGAACATAAAAAATGTTTTCCAAATCCAAAACAAAACCAGATTTCAAAACAAATCTATAAGTCCTAATAACCTCCACTACGGAATGCATCCCATTTCCTGAATAAATGCCTTGTTCACTACCCTTCGACTTTCTTAGATTGAAAAAGCCCTGCATGTTATTAGCAATGTGAATTGAAGAGCCAGAATCAATCCACCAAGTGTTATTTGGTACTTGCAATAAATAAGATTCATAATACACAAAGGTGAAGAGGTTACTTTTCTTTTCAAGCCATATTTGGTACCTTAGGCAATTTTTCTTTATATGTCCATTCTTTTTGCAAAAGAAGCACTTTTTCAATTTGCCTTATGCCTTCATTAGTTGTTATCCCTTTTTCTTGGAAAAAACAAAACTTGCACCAGTTTTGGCATTTCCTTTATCATAAATAGTCAAGTTTGAGCTTTCAAACTTCTCATGCTTCAACCTTTCTTGCTTTTGAATACACATGGTCAAAAGCTGATTAACAAACCATTTATCCTTATGTGTGTTAGAGGAAATTTTGAAAGGACCATATGCCATTGGAAGAGTAGTAAGAATAAAATGCACCAGAATTGATTCAGATATTTCAACCTCCAGAGATTTCAATTGTTCAACAATGTCTCTCATTTGCATAATATGCTCATGCACACTTTTTGAATCGTCAAATTTCATTCCCGAGAGTTTCTGCATTAGGGTACTTGCCATGGCCTTGTCAGAAGTCACAAACTGCTCCTCAATGGCCCTCATGAAGTCTTTAACTTTTGTACATTGAGGGATAGAGCCTCTAATGCTTTTGCTTATATGAGTCTTAAAGAGTGCCAAACTCAAATGGTTTGATCGCTTCCATTTTTCATAGGAGGCTTTATCAATTGGCGAACTTTCCTCTGTAGGAACATGAGGAGCTTCCTTACGGAACGCCAAATCAAGATCCATGTACCCTAAGGTAAGAAGAACTCCATCTTTCCAATTGAAAAAGTTCTCAACAGTTAAAATTGGAATTGAGTTACTGGAAATAGCAGTAGGAATAATTACACAACAAGATAAACATATATTATTGCTATGTAATTTAAACTAAAATGAAATCAACCAATGTCAAATTTCAATGTATTAAATGTAACCTTCTTGTCGATAAAGGTGCAACATTCATAGAATTTCCTATAAATTAATAACAAGACTAATGAATATAAATTCCAATATATAATTTCCATATATGTGGACCTAGGAAATAACAATATCAAAATTCACCATCCTGTTCCAATTAAGGAATGAACTAAAAACCTTTATGTGGGTAAGAGTAATTATTTTATCCAAACCATTTCAATTTAACTATACATATTCACACGACTATTAATAATCCTTTATTTGATGCCACATTTTTCAAAGGATTAAGATGCTGTGGCTATTCTTAATCATGCATAAATTCTTGAGGACATCAAATCAAAGAAGAAAGTGGAACAAAATTGAAACAACACTGTGAAATTAATGTGCATAAAATCTTATCTTTGTAATTTATATAGCGCCCCAATACTGGGAGGATACGGGAGTGCCACATCGGACTCACAAACAGAAACAAACAATAAAGCAATACGAAAGCTTTTCAAACACACTAAACATTCATTACAAAAATTTTCATAAAATGAAGCAAACATATATTACATATCATAAGTTCAAAACCATACGGTATTATGGTTATTACAAACCTTCATACAAATTCAGATACAAGCCAAAAATCAAACTCAAAATACATTTATGTCAAAACAAAAACTCGGACTCCATTGAGCATTGCAGTTGACTTGTCCTAGTCCTTAAGTCCTTCTCACTGAACCTACACGGGGTAAATCTACCATGTTAAGCATATAATTTAGTGAGTAATAACTAAACTAAGTCTAACCATAACACTGAATCATGTTATACAAAAGCATCTCAACATACTGAAATTTAGAACATAATAAGATTTATTAATGAAAACACTTTACATGCTAAAGTCAGACGTTTTAATAGCAGAACAGAACATACAGAATACAGAACAAATTTTCAGAATAGGGTGTTATCCCATCAGATCAGAAATATGGTTTGTTTCTTATCAAAACTTATCAGAGATCAAATATAAAACGAGTTAGACCGTAAATCCATAAACATAAGTGGGTAACATGCCTTATACAAAGGGAGATCGAAGTATCGACACCGAAGTGTTACAGAAGCAGCTGTAGACCATTCTAGACATACCTATTTACTCACAACTAGGACTTAACATATTCAAAAACAGAAATGTTTGAAATTCAATTCACATATCAATTAATTTTTCATACCATGTATTCAAGTATATCTGTTGGACCCCGAACCTTAAAAAAAAATAGAAATATAAAAATAAAAGTATATGAGTGTTGTGTATATAATTTGTGTTATAGATGAATATGATTCTAGAATGTGATTTATGCATGGTTGATGAGCTGAAAAGTCTTAAGCATGAATCATGATTAGAGATGTGAGACATTATGGAAAAGTAAGAGATTATGAATGATAAGATGCTATGGAATGTAAGAAATCATATGAATTGAGGTTGAGATTTGGATAAAATTCCAAATGATAGTTGAAAATGATAGTTGAATTGTTATAAATGGTGTGCAATTAAGAAAATGAAGTTTAGGATGAATGTTAAATGTATATGCTGATTCAAGGGAAAATTAAAGAATGATTGTAATAGAATTGGCTAAAGTAGCCTTCTTTGAAGTTGTAGCCTGATCTTTTATCTTTCCAACGAGACTAAATATGCAAGATTTCGATATCGGAATTAAAAGTTATAGTTGATACAAGTTGTGATGTTATTTGAGATTAATGTTAGTGATGGCTATGATGAATGTTTTGAAATATGAGGTTTTGATGAACCAATTGAGTTGAGATTTGAGAAGTTCATGAATTTAAATTGTTGCTTGAAGTGTTATGAAGTGTTTAAGTATTTGAATAAGTGAATATGTGGAGATTATAAGAGTATGTGATGGT
>JAOTIZ010000002.1:14691630-14714574 GCA_027123425.1 Erythroxylum panamense | reverse complement strand
TTCTCCCAATTGGACTCCATGTGGGCCTTTGGACACTTTATGTTGGGCTTCAAGGAGTAAAACAATGCCTCTTGGACCTTTATGAGATGAAATCTGATTCAACAATATGGGCTCTATCTCTTGAAGGTCTTGGATTAAACAATTCAATGCTTGCTTCATTGCTTTGGCCCTAGCTCTTGTCATTGGACCTCCAACATCTTGTAATGGATCTTTAGGAACATTAGACTTGAATGTTGGGCCTTTGATATGGGAATTTCGTTCATCCCCTTGCCTTGAACATTTAGACTTCAAATCTGATCCAATTTCAGCTCCTAAGCCTCCTTTCGCAAGCTCATGTCCATGCAAGTCACGTCCTAGGCTTCCTTGAGGCGAATCACACCATGGATGCTTCTCTTGTCTTTCACATGCCCATGATTCTCTATCAGGCGTGACTACTTACCTACATATGTACATCAATTAATTAATAATATATTAATCATTATTAATTATAACTGAATTAGATTAACAATTAATAATTAATAATTAATTCATAAATAAACTATAATTTAAGAAATCATTTAATTTATTATATTCCTTTTACCACTATTAATTATCACATTTTCATAAATAAACAAATTATTTATTTTTTACCTACTTGATAATATTTTAATAACATGAAATTATATTTTAAATTACTTTATAATTAAATTAATTAAAGATATTTTAAGAGTACATATCAAAAAAGGGAAACATATTTCGGATGCATTAATAATAACATAAGTAATAATTACTTGTTAATAATCAATAATTGATTAATTAATTAATAAGATTTCAATAAATAAATTGTTTAATTATATGTTGATTATTATGAATTATATTTTAATTAATTTTTTAATTAAGGGATTAAAAAATTGATCTTTTCACAGGCGTAACACTTAAGTCATGCCTATGACTCCTATAATATAAAATTTTTAGTTTATTATAACTAACTAATTAATTATTTATATTGTTATTAATCAATAATATATTATAATTAGTCAATTAACTATATATATTATATTTAGTAAAAAAATAAAATATAAGCACTAATTATATTTAATTAATTAATGAATAGATTAATTATATTTTAGTAAATCAATACCTAAATTAATTATAAAAAGGTTATAAAATTATATAGGTGTTAATTGGTTGTAAAAAGAATAGAATATGCACGTCGAATCCGCTCATAGCAGTCACGCCTGTGAACATTAAGTCACAAGCATGACTACTTACCTACATATATACATCAACTAGTTAACAATATATTAATCATTATTAATTAAACGGAATTAGATTAACAGTTAATGATTAACAATTAATTTATAAATAAAGTATAATCGAACAAATCATTTAACTTATTATATTCTAATTACCATTATTAATTAAGTATCACATTTTCATAAATAAATAAATTAATTATATTTTAACTAATTGATAATATTTTAATTACATGAAATTATATTTTAATGTACTAAATAGTTATAATTAAAATAATTAAAGATATTTTAAGAGTACATAATTGAAAAAAGGAAAAATATTTCAGATGCATTAATAATAACATAAGTAATAATTACATGCTAATAATTAATAATTGATTAATTAATTAAAAATATTTCAATAAATAAACTGCTTTATTATATGGTGATTATTAAGAATTATATTTTAATTAATTTTACTTAATTAAGGGATTAAAAATATATCTTTTCCCAGCCGTAACACTTAAGTCACGCCTGTGACTCCTGTAATAAAAAATTTTCATTTTATTACATGCAACGAACTAACTTATTATTTTGATACTAATCAATAATATATTATAATTAGTCAATCAATTATATATTTGTATATTATATTTAGTAAAAAATAAAATATAAGCACTAATTCTGTTTAATTAATTAATGAATAGATTAATTATATTTTAGTAAATCAATACTTAATTAATTATTAAAATAGGTTATAAAATTATATAGGTGTTAATTGCCCGTAAAAAGAAAAGAACATGGACGTCGCATCTGTGCATGGCAGTCACGCCTGTGAATATTAAGTCAAAGGCATAACTACTTACCTACATATATACATCAAATAATTAATAATATATTAATCATTATTAATTATAACAGAATTAGATTAATAGTTAATGATTAATAATTAATTTATAAATAAAGTTAATTCAATAAATCATTTAATTTATTATATTCAAATTACCATTATTAATCATGTATCACATTTTCATAAATAGATAAATTAATTTTATTTTAACTAGTTGAGAATATTTTAGTTAGATGAAATTATATTTTAATTTACTAAGGAGTTATAATTAAATTAATTAAAGATATTTTAAGAATATGTAATTAAAAGAGGGAAAAATATTTTGGATGCGTTAATAATAACATAAATAATAATTACGTGTTAATAATCAATACTTAATTATTTAATTAATAATATTTCAATAAATCAATTATTTAACTATATGTAGATTGTTATGAATTATATTTTAGTTAATTTTATTTAATTAAGGAATTAAAAATAGGTCTTTTCACAGGTGTGACAGTTAAGTCATGCCTGCGACTCCTATAATAATATTTTTTGTTTTATTTTAAGTAGCTAATTAATTAATTATTTTGTTATTAATCAACAATATATTATAATTAGTCAATTAATTATATATATTATGTTTAATAAAAAATGAAAATATAAGCACTAATTATATTTAATTAATTAATTAATAGATTAATTATATTATAGTAAATCAATACTTAATTATTTATTTATTTATTAAAAAAGTTTATAAAACTATATAGGTGTTAATTACCCATAAAAAGAAAAGAACGTGCACATTGCAACCGTGCATAGCAGTCACACCTGTGAATATTAAGTCATAGTCGTCACAACTTACTTACACATATACATCAATTAGTTAATAATGTATTAATCATTATTAATTATAACTGAATTAGATTAACAGTTAATAATTAATAATTAATTCATAAATAAAGTATAATTTAAGAAATCATTTAATTTATCATTTCTAATTACCATTATTAATTATCACATTTTCATAAATAATCAAATTAATTATATTTTAACTAATTGATAATATTTAATTACATGAAATTATATTTTAATTTACTAAATAGTTATTATTAAATTAATTAATGATATTTTAAGAATATGTAATTAAAAAGGAAAAATATTTCTGACGCATTAATAATAACATTAGTAATAATTACATGTTAATAATTAATAATTAATTAAATGATTAATAAGTTTTCAATAAATCAATTATTTAATTATATATTGATTATTATGGATTGTATTTTAATTAATTTTATTTAATTAAGGAATTAAAAAATAGATCTTTTCACAGGTATCACACTTATGACTCGTATAATAATAAATTTTCATTTTATTTTAAGTAACTAATTAATTAGTTATTTTGTTATTAATCAATACTATATTATAATTAGTCAATTAATTATATGTTTTACATTTAATAAAAATAAAAATATGAACACTAATTCTATTTAATTATATTTAGTGATAGGCGTGACTACTTATAAAAGAAAAGGATTACTACACAAGTATAGTAGCATGATTATACTCACCTCGACTGTCTCAGAGGTTTTGATCTCTTTTCTAATTTTCTTGAACTTGAGAGGTATTAGGTATGACTTCTAGTTCTATTTCTCGTCTGCTTTCACCAGCTATTGGGTAACATGCATGAAAATTTCATATACCCACCTTAGTTATTCTTACATAAACCTCATTTCTTAACACATATCATTATAAATTTATATTTTATTCACTAATTCATCTGCGTAGGTATCATTCGTGAAGGCATAACTTTTTATACATAGGTCCAATGTTTTTCAAACTTTCCATACCTCTAGTTAACACATAAATTCACATTTTTTATGACCATTTTCTAATTCGGTCATTAAGGTTTCCAAATATCCCATTTACAATCAACCTTAATATTCTGTCATGAGTTGAACCCTTCCTAACTAAAATCATTATAACTTATTCATTTCATAACCAATTAAGGTGATTCAAATTGCCATTTTCAATAGACTCATATGAATATCACATATCCAAAGATGGCTAAAAAATGATGTAATTTGTATTTATTGTGATTTTTATAAAGCTGTCCTGTTTCTATTCTCTTCTGAGTCACTAAGGTCAGTAACACCCTTCACTTATTTAGCCATATCTCACAGGATACCCATCCAATTAAAATTCCCTTCGTACAGCACTTAGATGACACATTTTCAAGCATTTCATAATTCTGACTCTAAAGTCCTCAAACAATTAAGTTTCATTTCGTGTTTCAATCCCGTTGGTATTCTAAACTAGTTTCAATTCGAGACTTATCTCATTTGTTTGGATCACCCTAAATTTGTAAAAAAAATGCAAGGATACAATAGACACCTGTATCTACAACTTCCAAGTTTTGAGTTTCTTCAAATTTACATATTAAATAGCTCAAAAAATGTATATTAAGGACCTACGAATCTACCTCCATTGTCGAGGTTTGAACTTCAAAACCCTAGGTTTTGGTTTAGCCCCAAATCACCATAAAAATGAAAATTTCCTCATTTTAATTTGTCATTAGACATCAAAGAATAAGAATCCATTATCAAAATCATCAAACCCATAAATTTCATCAAATGGGTTTCATAGCCATGAAAAAAAAGTGAAACTAAATTCCAATCGGTAGAATCAAGTATTGGGATCAAGGCTTACCGTTTTGTATTGACTGATCGACTTGATTCTCCTTCACATTCTTGTTACAAAGCTTGAAAACTTTGAGAAAAAGCTTCCATGGTGAATTATAGTAAGTGAGGGAGGAGGAGGAAGACAAGTTTTTGTCTTATTTGTAGTTAGCTTCTTTTATAAGCCACTGTGTTCATTATTTACAAAAATGCCCCTTTTGTATTGGTTCTTTCAAAATCCGCTCGTACAATTTTCTGTGATAACCAAAAAAGTGTTAAACATCATTAATTTGATGTCACCAAAAATTATAATTCACTGTCATGATTTTAAAGACATTAGTCTCAAATATCAATTTTTTTTAGTTTATCGGATAAATCGGATACCGGGTGTTACAAATTAACTCCTAGGTTCCATTCTTTTCAAGGACCTTTATCTCCTCCATAACAACTAATTTCCAATTCAGAACAGTAAATGCCTCCTGAATGTTTCTTGGAACAAATAGGTTAGTAATTTTAGAACATATGAATTGTGGTTTTGTAAGAATTTGCTACAGGAAAGGTGATTTGACAAGGGATGATTAGTTTAAGATCATTTTCCTTTCCTAAGAGTTATAGGAAGACTAAAATCAGCAGATAAATCATCATGAACATCAGTAACAACTGAGTCAGTAGGAAGAGTGGATTGATTAGGTTCAGAGATAACAAAGGAAGGGTAGCAAATGGGTTACCTGTGCTAGATGCGTTTTTAGGTTCCTTCTCTAAGGAGTTTGAATGGCCTGCCATTTGTATTGTTGGAGTTGATGGTTCTCTAAGACTTTGTTGATTCGTTCTCTTAGTATAAACGTAAAACTGTTTAATATGTTCTTTAGGAACTGACTGTAGCATTTCTCTCCCTGTCTTGGAATCAGCATTGCTTGGTAGATCGTGATCCATAATTACAATACGTGAAGGTGTAAAATCCCTAAAATTTCGTTCTTCACTCTAACTCTGCCCTTGAAGAAAGAATTTTTGATTTTCGAAAAATGTAACATCCATTAAGACTACAATTTTCCTAACCTGTAGATTATATCACTTGTATCCTTTTTAAGAAGGAGCAAAACTAGCAAAGACATATTTTTCAGCCTTGGGATCAAGTCTTGATTGGACCTTAGATATATACATAAAAACAGTACATCCAAAAAGTTTCAGAGGTAGAGCAAAACACAATCGATTGTCTGTAAATGATTTGTGAAACACATCAAGAGCAAAAACATAGTTTAAAACACGACTTGACATTCTGTTAATTAAGAAAGAAGCAGTTAACACTGCCTCATCCCATAAGTATTTAGGAACATTCATTCAAAACATCAAGGCACGAGAAATTTCAAGTAAATGTTTTTTTCTCTCTTAGCAATTTCATTTTGTTGAAGTGTGTCAACAAAAGTTGTTTGATGAACAATGCCTTTATCTTTCAAAAAAGTGTCAAGATTTGTTTTGAAATATTAAATACCATTATCAGAACGAAATGTGCTAATTTTTGAGTGAAGCTATGTTTCAATCATGGTATAAAAAGTTTAAAATATATGGGGAACTCCAAATTTTCTCTTAATAGATACACCCAATAAAGTCTAATGTGATCATCTATAAAGGTCACAAACCATATTTTACCAAAGATTGTTTTAACACTCGAAGGCCCCCAATCATCACTATGAATCAAATAAGAAGGTTTTGGAAGTTTGATAGAGGTTTTAGAGGTATAAAAGTTTTTATGACTTTTTGATAAAATGTAATGTTCACACTGAAGTTTTGAGCAATCAACACCTTTAAACAAATGAAGCATCATTTTATTGAGATACAAGAAGTTAGGATGACCTAATCTATTATACCAAAGCAAAATTAGTTCTTTAATAGAGGTAGAATGAATACTACTGAGGCATCGAGTTTCTTTAGGCTTGGAGTCTTCCTCAACAAAGTAGAAGAGTCATCTATAAGTTTAGCACTGCCAATCATCCTCCTCGTAGTCTAGTCCTGAAACACTTAATGAGAATCAAAGAAAGTGACAGTACAATTAGATTCCTGAGTAAGTTAGGCACATAAAGGATTGATTTAAGGCAAATATTAGGAGACAAGTGAATCAAACCTTTTCCAGGTTTAGGAGAAAAAGACCCATTTGTTGTACAATTTTTTCAATGATAGAACAAGGATTGTAAGTATGAAACAGACGAGAATGATTAGTCATATGATCAGAAACTCTTGAATCAATGATACAAGGAGTGGAATAGTATAAGAAAGAACATGATAGAGTTTGAGAAGAATTGAGATTATTACTTGTTTGTGCAACAGAGGCATTGGGGCACTTATGGATTCAAATTTAGGTTTAAGCAACTTTACGATTTGATTAATCTACTCTTGGTTGAATGGACACCTCATTAGCAATAGGGGTTTTTATTAAATTTACCCCCATGAGACCCCTTCCAATTGGTAGCCTTCCCGTGGAGTTTCCAACAGGTTTTTCGGGTGTGTTTTGACTTGTTACAATAGTCACATCAGACCCATGCTTTCTCTTCGAGTTTCTTGCCATAGCTGCCAACATTGCCTGCTGTCAAAGCTTAAGTTTCAATACTAGAATTGGGAAGCCGTTTTTCAAGCATGACTTGACATTTACTTTCTTCACGTCTCACCTCAGTAAAGACTTCTCCAATAGGAGGGAGTATTTCTCCCAATGATCGTGCCTCTCACCTCATCATACTCAACATTTAAATCGATTAGGAATTTAAAGATCCTGTTATCCTTACCAGTTTTCCAGTAATGATTAAAATCATTAGGAAATTTCCACTTATAAACATTAAACATATCTAGATCCTACCATACACGCTTGAAATAATTAAAGTACTTGGTAATATTATCATCACCTTGACTGATTTGACCCAATTTCAGAGTCGGCGTATATACTTGTGACTGATTTCCTAAACCGAAGTGCATCTAAAGGACATTATCGTATAACTCCTTGGCCTTATAGTAGCATTTATACTTGGAGCTGATGTCTTCCTCCATTAAGTTCACCAACCATGTCATCACCATAGAGTTTTATGCATTCCATATTGCATGTGCAGAATCATCTATAGCAGGTTCCATCTTGTCTCCAGGTAGCCAATCTTGCCTCTTCCACAAATATACATTCGTACGGATTGAGGCCAAGGACATTCGTACAAATTGAGACCAACGAATAAAGTTCCTCTATTCAGCCGTATAGAGGTAACTTGGATGGAATGGGATTCAGAGGTAGGATTATGAGTAATAATAGGCTGAGTAGGGTAGCTGGAGGATTTTCTAACGTCTGACACTATCTTACAGGGACGACGACTAGGTTTTATTCTTGTTGAGGGTGCTCTAATACCATATAGAAAAATAGAACTGAACAAAGGAATAGGTATTACACACCTTTTACTTTACATTACTGCATAATATATAAACATTACAGATTTCTATTCTAGGAGATTACAACTATACATGATAAGGTCTGACTTGATTTATCTAATTACATTTGTACATGATATGATCACGATGTGATCTAGCTAACTTAATTGGAATCAAATATTCACCAAGAATATCTCTCAACAGATTTTCTATTGGACTAGTGATAACATCCTTTCTTCTAATTATACTTTCTTGAATGAATCGCATGCTCCATTTATTATATAAGGAAGCACACCAGAGATTAAGCACATAAATTCGCTAGACGATGATTTCAGGAGAAGGCCTAAACCACACGGGATCAACTTGAATAATTCTTCATTACACTTTTGCCTCAAATCCTGTGTTCTTATCTGAAGTGATGGCTTAACATTTCAATGTTAAACGATTGCCGACATAGCTTACCTCAATTTGTCACGTAGTACTCAAATGCTTGCAACATAAATCAAACCATGGTTACCTTTATTGTTCCTGTACTGTGCGAAGTACTTGGAACAGAGGTTGATCAAACATGGCTGAACAAACTCACAAGAGAAACTATAGTACAAAATGTGGGTTTAAGATTTTTTTTCCATTGATCCATCATAGAGAGAGCACCAACTAGGATGAACCCTTCAATCATTTTGCTGTTTTTGAGTGCTTGATTAGCCAATCAATCACCACATCAATATTTATGGAGTCCTTACAGGAGATCATATAGCAGCAGACCTCTCTATCTGTGATCGATTCAAGACTCCTGCAACCATCAAACAAGAAAATGGTAACTTCTCCATTATATAACTGATTTGACACAATCCGCATACTACGAAATGGCCTGTAAAGTAAAATTCTATGAAGTTTATCAAAACTTACAGCTGATCTACTAAAGCTTGCTTGGACAGAGCTTCAGATTTGTCAATTTTGTTCCCAAGAACAAGTAGGGGGATTCCATTTAAAGATGGCTTTGTCAAGAGGTCATGTAACTCACTTCGAGAAATAGGTATACTGTCTCTGTCAGCAGCATCAACTACATATCTGGTTTTGTGATAATCATAGAGGCAACCAAAATATGTCAGCTCTTTGACAGATTCCAAGAAGAATACAACATCAGAAAGGATCACCCCAAACTTGATTCAACAGAGAATAAGTTGGAATATTTCTGTCATTTTCAAATACTTACATTTGATTCCAAACCGAGTTTATTGCCCTATCTTCAGTTATTAAAGGGACAATAAAGTTCCTTATTTTTGTTTTGACTTTTCAGTAAGAAGATAACTCCGAACATTATTTTTCATTTAACATCCAAGGATGTAAATCATGCATAGTTGAAATGTTTGTACTTGAGAAGTTGTATTGTGTGAATATATGGATGCAAATAAGTGACATGCGATAATACAGAAGGTTAGGATATTAGAAAAGTTACACAATTGCAGAGACCCCACGACAGTAACGTTCCCACATTGTACGAAACCTTCTTTGCCCTCCAAGATCCCAAAGTTTTATTGTCACGTTGCCTTTTGTAACTTTCCGCATATTAAATCCAACCTGCATCATGTTGTGAACTCCTCACAAGATATCACTAAAATATCATCAACTCCTCAAAATTAGAACAAGGAAATGATACCTACAGTAGGAATCATGTCTTCACTGTATCCTCCAGTCTGGTTGGCACAAAAGGAAAAGGGTCAGGATCAAATGGTGTAAAATTGTCAGAAAATTTGGGCAAGATTTGCACTCACGGCAATAGCATTGACAAGAGATGTCTTTCCTGCATTCTGAAGCCCTACAAGGGATAGCTCCATTTCTTGCTTAAAGAATAAGCTGATAAATGCACAAAATGCAATTAGAAAAAGGTTAATAGACGCAAAACCAGTGGACTCATTATCCTGATTGGCAATTGTACAGACATTATGACCAGCCTCTAGGATAAAAAATTAAAAGGCACTTATATTATTCAGAACACATCATTAGTAGAAAAACATAAATGAAGGCCTGGAAGCTAATAATTTACACTACCAAAGGCTAACCAATTGCAGTACATCTCCAACATGTTATCTCTTCTTTCATAGGTGCCATATGATTTAATTAAGAGAAGTTTATGTCTAAATGGAAGAAACATACAAGTTGTATTAACTACACAGAGTCTAAGAAGTAGATAGTGGATGTATCTACATCCATTCAGAAAGTTTTTCAAACATAGGACTCAGCAGTAGATGGTTAATTTTAAGAAAGCAAATAGAACATGGAAGGAAATTATCATTTTCATTTTGTGCATGATTTTTCATCAAAGGCATGCAGAAAATTAACAATGCTTGAGTCACAAAGAACTAATTTGTGAAGGCCTGGGAATCTACATTGAACAACCTCTGTGGGTAAAGTAAAACCTTAATATCTCACATAAAAATCACACATCACAAGTAGTGCAAGCATTTTAAATTACGCCAATAATAAGGAGAAATTTGAACTGTAATATGAGAAACTATAATCTTTCTAATCCACAATATCTGTCCAATTAACTTCATTCCAGCTGATCTCCTACTTAAATCTCAATTTCAGAGTAACAAATTGTTGCAAAAAGGAAAGAAAAAGTTATACAAAGACAAATCAGCTCCCTATTTTTTTTTTCCAATACAAGTAAAGTTTGGCTAACCACAGTCCAACAAATGCAGTAAAAGCGGACGCATTTGGCAGGTTCTAAGGCAGACTTATGACAATTTCACTAAGTATGAGAAGCAATAATTCCATTCTCGAAAAGGCAATTCCCGATGAAAGCATGACCAGTACTGAGAACGCTCCATTATTAATGATCACTCTTCCCCTTGACAAGCTATCTCCCCCTGTTGCTAAGTCCACTCTTGTTTTGATACAAAAGTTTAAAGCAATAAAGTTCAGAACTCCAAACGACAAGAATACCGACTTTGAATTTCAATAACGGTCTGCCAAAAGAAAAATGTGTTCAACGGCTGGGTTTCAAACATCATTATGGACTTTTTAACATTCCTTTTGGACTCGAGAACTGGTGTTTTGTGAATTATTCACCACGAGCACGTTGGCACATATGTTTAACTTGCAATCAGATGTAAGTTTTATACCAAAAGTAAAAACAGAAAAAGAAAGGAAAACTTGGAAGGTAAACAAGAAAAAGGTCGTACACAACCCACATGAAGAGCTTTCCAAGAAAATAAAACTCAAAGGTGCAAGAACCGATTTCTCCATAATTTTATTTAGTAACGAAAAAGAAGAAGCTTAAAAAGAAACTGAACAACCAAAGTTTTCTAGACGCATGGGTCTGCAAAAGATTGGCAATCGAAACAAAATGAACAGAAGATATACAGTTTTTATACAGCCAAAGCCAATATGCTGTATCGCCAAAATCAAATGAAAGAAAGAATCTTTTTTTTTTCTCTCACAAGGAGAAGTTGCACATCTCAAAATAAGCAGCAAAAAATTAACACATTCCATCAGTGAATCGATACCAAGCTCTTGTAATTGTTACCTTATAGACCAAGAGATGGGTTGGTTAAGGTGGTAATCATCCAAACAAGAAACAGGAGCAAAGAAAACAGGGGAATTACCTCCGGAGCCAATTGAGAAGGGAATCCCAGAGACCCATTCGAAGAAGCCAATGTTTGTTGCTGTGAAAGTGAGTTATTGGTGTGAGGAGATGCAACAAAATTGCGGAAAAGCAACTTGGTTTGGTATCGAAAGGAAACGTTTGCTTGACTGTGACTTGAGTTTTGAGGTGTGCTGCGGTGGCCGTTGTCGTCAGTTTTTGGGTACTTTTGTCGTAATCGTAATAATAATTAACATCATGACATTAAAAATTAATGTCTGTCGTAAGTTGGGGTCGCCTTGGTCTTTATGGATTGGGCTTAATATTACCTTTCTTACGGATTTCTTTGTAATATTTTCAATTTTTGATCCATTAACTTACAGGCCCATTTTCAGAATCTGACTCTTGGGCTTACAAACTTCAATTCAATCCCTGAATTACAGAAGGGCTCTTTACTTTGTTTTTGTATATTTTTGTAATTTGTTTTGTTTATTTTTGTATTATTGGCCTATTAATATGTACATAATTTTGACTAATAATATTAATGCTAAAAATCAATCACCGTTATAAAAAGAAATCATTGCATGAGTTTAGGAGTGAATCAGGGTTGGATTGATTGTTATGATTAACATGTTCATGTAAGATTGTCTTTCTACTAAAGACACCTATGCATTTGAAACTGAATGCTAGAAAAAGGCTTTATAAAGAATCCATGAGTTAATCTGATGTGAGGACATGGGAGACTCGTAAGTGGCCATTGGCAACTTGATCATGAATGAAATGAAGGCTTATAGCAATATGTTTCACGTGAGAGTGAAAGACATGATTAGAATAGACAGTAGCTCCAATATTTGCACAATACTGGTGAAGTGGGCAGCATGATACTTAAACTTTTAGAGAAGGTAAGTAAGCCAATTAAGTTCTACAATTGTGGAGGTGATGGCATGATTTCAGTGGAAGAGTTCTAAATTAACATTTGTTTCTCATAGCTTTAAGAAATAAGAATGCTACTAAGCAAAACAACATAAGTCAAGGTAAAGGTGCAATCAATCTTGTTCTCGGCCCAATTAGTGTTGATAAATGCATGGAAACTCAAGGGAAAGTCCTTGCAGATTAGTAATTAACCTATAGTGCATCATGATGTAAGGTCTGCAAAATACACTTTACAACAAACCAACGTGTCACTAGGGTGAGTGCATGAGTTGTGACAATTTGTGAAGTACAGATGCTGTGCCTGGGTGAGTGAGAGAAAGACACTACAAGGAGCTAAGAATTTGACGATAAAGGGTAGAATGCATATAAGTGGTTCATTATGAAAGTTTCGATTTTTTTGAAAATTGAAAAGAATTCATTAATAGCCATGAAAGGCATCAAAAAGGGATAATATGGTGAGAGTCAAATAAAATAAGATAAAACAACATAGTTGATTTTAGGAAAGACTAGAACTAGAGGTTCTACCTTTTTCTAATATGAGAGCTTTGTTGATTGGTAACTTATGAGTTACCAAAGTTCCTTAATCCAACAATGCAAATTATGAATAAGCGTGCACTTGTCAATTCTCTTCTGCTGATGAATTTTTTGATTTATTTACCTCCAGTTAACAAGAACTGCACAATTGAAATTAAGACTTAAATAGATTCTGTCATCTTCCACGTAAATACATTTTACTTCCGCCCATTCAAGAATCTTGTTCCAATTGGATTCAAATCAATATTGGTTTACGGTATGCTGAATGTTAGCCCAAATGGAGGCTGTGAATTCACATTTGAAGTATAAATGGGCTATACTTTCTTTCTTCTTCAATAATGAAGAATTCACAAAGAGGTTAATAGAGCCATGAATCCTATCTTTTGTCTTTAGTCTACCTTTAGCTGTTAGCCAAGTTGTGAATGAGGCTTCAGGCTTCAAGGATGCTTTCCATACTACATTGAACCATGATATATCTAGGGTAGGAGGTTTAATAGCTTTATTGTCAGAGGAATTTGAGAAAGCCCTATTGGAACTTGAATTCCAAATATACTTGTCTGTGTTAGAAGAATTAAGTTGATAGTTTAGTAGATAGGTCTGGAGCCTTTCAAACCCTCCACCTTGAAATTGCCAGGAGTTGTTTTCAATGATGATATGAACTTCAGCATGTGATGAAATTCTTTTGGACAAGGTAGAAATATCATTTTTCAGGTGAAGAGGGCCAGAGGAGGTCTAATTATCAAACTAGAACCAAGTATCATTTCCATTTCTCACATGGATATTGATGAAGGGGTATACCAGATGTCTTTTCCTTAAAATCTAAATGAAGAACCAACAATGCTCTTTAATTTTAGGATTGCCATCACTGGTGTTTCTTGATAACCACTATTAAAAGTATATATGTGTGATAACCATTGTTAAAAAGATGATATAGGTATGATGAGTAAGTGAATAGTCTGTAATGACATACAGTTGAGACTTTAGTACAAGTTTGTGTGATATACAAAGGATAAGTCATGGGCAACAAAGATAATCAAATGTCTTTAAATTACTATAATTTAGTGATATATTGACTAAACAAAGGAAGAGTGACTAGTTACGGTTGAATGATGATATAATAAGATTGATAAGATAAGTGACAGTTTGAAGTGCCAAAGACTAATATGTAGATGACATTGAATGCTTGGTGAAATAAGAGAAGAATAATATTTAGCATTTGATAATATTTGCCTTTAGTGATTCCTATCTGTTTAAGTGTATGATGTGGAGATTTATGCTATTAAATCTTAGTTTGCACTGTAAAATTACTTAGACTTATCACTTCTCCATTCTCATAAGTATACACAATTTTGATAAGAATGTTAAAGTAGTCCCCTACTAGTGGTTTAATTTTTGGAAACATTGTAGCAACACCAGATTTATTTTTGAGAGGGTAAAGTCATGTGTGTTTAACGATAAAATAATAAAAATGATTGAATAAGGAAAGAATGATTAAACCTTAAATATCCATAAATAAAAGTTATAATGGATTTGAACACTTTAAGAAAGGCATGCCAAAAGAAAGTTTATGGCCTTTATTATATGAACAAGAATTACGTTAAATTTAGATACTTGATTTAGTTAAGGGAAGATGATGAGTCGTAATTATCTGATGAAGTATTTTGGATGAGAGATGGCCAAGATGAAAATGTTAGGAGGTTAAATTTGCTCGTTGATCCTAAGTCAATAACCTATAAGGAGTGATTCTTGGAATCGTCTGTTGAGAGATTGGGTCAGGATCTGATCCCGAGTACAGTGGAATAATTCTGAAACTTTTTCATATTTTGATTTCTCAAAAACCAAGATCACCTTAATTCTATAAATGATTAACACATAATCATAATAATGCGTGAATCTAAATTCGGACCTTATTCTGAAGTTTGGTCATAATCTTGTCGTATCCCTCGAACTCTTTCCGAAACTAATTTGCCTCAACTATCGTAGTCTCACAAATGTCCAGTCTCTAATGATATCCATAGAATGAGTTGAGAGAACTCTGTAACTCTTACAGAGAGGATTAAGTAAGAAGTGCTAGCTCCATAGAGCTTAAGCTTATTTATAATAATCTTTAGATATTTAGTAATTTAATTGAAATTAAATTCTAATTTAAATTAAACTTAATTAAAATTACAAGTAATTCCAATTAAATATCAATTATGCCCATATAAGATTTAATATCTCATATTGATCCTTATTGATCAAATATCTCATACTTAATCTTAAAGTTTCTCAAACTGTAAAATCGAGTCCAACTTAATTAAATTAACTTTGCTCTCTTCAACGCATTCTATATGTGAGATCCATTAGGTTCCCAAATATATTGGAAATGATTATAAATTATAATTATAATTTATAATTAAAAATAGATAAATTAAAACTCCTTTTAATTTATCTTTAATTCTCCAATTAAACAATTTATAATCATATATCAAGATTGACGTCTAATAATGCGTCATGAGCATCCAAATATTTAGGAATGTCAAAGTGGTGTTGACTAACCTTTTTGTGCATGATTTTTTTTTTCATATAATTCAATTCTTTTATCATAAAATATTCCGATTAGATATAGAGCATGAAATTAAGGTCTACTCTATTTTAAGTCTAACCATATTAGTTCTCTGCCATCAACTATCAATTCCATTAATGACATTTGTAAATTATTTGCAAAACATCATTATACTTTGGCTAAGGATTTCATGAATCAATACTAATCGAGAACAACAAAACATTCTCTCTAATTACTTTAGGGTGATGAATCCTATCTTGATAACACAACTATCTCCATATAATTCATGTTACATGCGATGACTTCCGTTTGACCGACCTATGATTAAATAAGTCATAAATAGTATCAAAATATAACAATCCCTATACAAGATAACTTTGGTGAACTCAAGTCAAAGGATCACTTGTACAATCATCACAATCAGAATTTCATAGACATATAAGTAATGTTCCAGATAGATTTCTCATGTCGGCTCTGTTTATGAACTTGTTCTCTAACAAGTACCCACATGTTTGTTTAAGTATCTCAATATTTTATTCTATGAGATCGACTACTTCATTCATAAGGAAAATCATAACGTGTGCTAGTGTTTTTATGTTCTATTAATCTTCAGTCTTAATAGAACAATGACTAGGAATAATTTAGGGATAATACATAAATGTAATATGAATCTCATAACTATGATCTCATTATAATTTCATTTACAATGTACAATTATCCCATGGACTTTATCGTATACATCTAAACATGTATAAGATAAAGAATGCCTTAAAATAATTTGTCACTAAACTATAACCAATCCGATTGATTGGAGGGCACAAACCAATAATATCCCATTTGCACTAAGCCAATCGTTTAAGTATCTCATACCATATCACCATATGACGATTATTCTACTATTGGAATAATGGCTTAATAAGATAATTCTAAAAGATTTTCTATTGTGATCACTCGCTTAAATCTTACAACTACCATCTTAATATAATAATAATTAAGAACAATTGCCTAAATACATCATTGGATCTTTGATGAGACATTAACTCCTTATGCATGCCCTATGTCTCTAATGTTCTACAGTAAATTATTTTCTTAAACATTGCAAATAACTATATCAAGTTCACTAAAGAACTTATTGATCCGATTAATCATTTCCACTAAATAAAAAATGTATTATGATTTAATTAACAACCAATTGCTATTTTTGAACTTTTCCAATCTTAAAATGATATTGTTCTAAATAAAATAAACCTTAATTAGGCTTTACTTCTAAAGTTATATCCTTATCAACTTGAACTCAAATATCAACTCATAGACAGAATAATGGATATCTTTAATACTTCACAAGTATCATATTTATCTTAAATACTAAACATATTTAGTACATTATCTATGTACTTGGACTTAGAATAAGTTATCAACGTCCAATCTATCTCTACAGATCTAATTCCCATAACTAAGTTGTTGCCTTTTCATATATAACAAGAGTTGTTCTTAGACATTTATATTTTCAATAATTGAAAGTTAGAACTATTATTCTCTATGAGCAATATATCTCTACATACTCCCACTGACCTTCTTGTAGATATGATAAATTCGCAATCATCTTTAAAACAAACTCTTTGAATTCATCATGAAAGTAAATCTTTCAACATCTCATACCTTTCAACTATACATCAAATGTATCAATAAAGGCAATAGTTGCAATTAGATGTATTATCATAAAATTTGAACCTTTCAAACTTATCTTGAGAACCATTCTCCTATAAACATACATTGAAATAAACAATTTGTTTAATAGGATTATATCCAACGCCTTGGATATCTCATAACCCTTTATTTCCCATTTTAGTTCTAAACTTAATGGATTATATATACACTTCAACAAAGTATCACATCCTTTAATCATAAACTTTGAGTCATTCAAAGACTTAGCGTTTCATATCTAATATGAAATATTGCTAATTGATTTAATTAAAACTATAGAAGGTAAGTTATAGTACTAGGCATAACTATAGAAGAAATAATATTGCATCCTACAATATTTCATATTGTATTTTTCTCCTTTACATAATAAATCCATACTCTTATAAATTTATTTGTGAAGGTATTCACCAAAGAATCTCATTCCCGATAGATAACCGAAAATTTAAAACTTACCACAATGATCTCATCAAAGTGCCTCAGCATTCTTAATGCTTAATTTCTACTTAGATTTAAATAATTTGAACTTTTCAAAATTTTAAATCAACATTTCATTTAATACATATGGCTATATCACATTAAGTTGTTAGTAATATAATGAAATATAATATTATCCTTTTATGAATTGTTATTCCATCTAATACATCACATGTATAAGATTTAATAATTCAATACCATCATCATCCTTTCACCAAAGGTTGATTTGGTTATTTTTCAAGTTTACAAGTTTCACAAGTTCTATACGATTCATAATCAAAAGGATACATATATCATAGTATGTAACTTTCTGATTCTCGTTATGTTGATTTAACCAATATGACATAAAAGGATAACTTCGGTTATCCAACTTTTAATTCTTTCCACTTATGTTAAGCATAAGTCCCCTTGGATCCAATATATACAAACTCTTTGTATAAAATTGGATCAACTATTTTTTACTTAATAATCTATTTCTAACCATGCATTGAACATTACAATAATGTTGAATCCAAATTTAGTATCAAATACTCATAAGCATAAATTAGAAATACATATGATCTCTATCATATCATATATAGGCCAAAAAAGTCATGCAATCATTTTCTTCTTATGACAAATATTATTAAACTATAACTAAGTCTTTAATTGCAGTCTATAATTTTGCTTTTAGTAGGTTAAATTAGGTGGAACAGTTGCAACAAGGTACTATCCCTTTAGGCTTTACTCCCTACAACCCTTTTCATTTTGCTATTATGGTGTTGACATACATCTTACATGTTTTCATCAAAGTTTATGAGACATTAGTCAACTCAAAATGTCAATACATTTTTTCATCTATATGATTTTGACATATATCTATAACTTTATCACCGAATCCTCAATAGGCATTATAGCATAACCGAATCCTCAACAGGGATTATAGTATAATAACATAATGGACATACAATTTTCTATCCAACTTTTAAGAACTCTTCTCAAACATATCCCATGCCTAAGAAATTGAGTTCACTAACTTAGTATCAACAATACTAAACAAGGTAAATTTTTCTCATAACACAATATAATTGTAAGAAAAAGCAAGTAATTAATTATATGTCATGACTACCAAATAAAATTAGGACTTTAATCATACATTTGGTTACTCCTACTATTTTATTCGAAATAATAGCCCTCACTACTATTTGGAAACATTACTCTAATCTTTCTAGTTGGCTAGGATCCCATTCAAATATAGTTGACATTTAGTTTGCTCAACAAACTAACTAAACTTAAATTAAGTAGATAACAACTTTATCAATCACATCTTGTGTGACTCTTAGATTCGTTAGGTGACAACTCTTGCCAAAATAAATCTTCTATGTTATTCCTAACCCTACCTCTAAATTCATGTAATCATGAGTTTGCTAATCTAAATCACACAAATTTAGTAATGTAAATCCACTATTATAAAACTAAACATGTTTACGTTAAAGAGGGTTTGAGTTTGCTTAACAAGCCTATAATAAAAAGAACTCTGTGTTGGCTCAAGGATTATGATTAACGATTTTGATGATAACTGTATAATATTTCAAAATTCAAATTAGATTTATTTCCTTATATAATTAAATATTCTGAAAAGGAAACAAATTCATAAGAAATACGCTTCCTTTCTTACAGGAACCTTTATTATGAACTTACCTTATTAGAAATGATTTACTTGAAAGGATCCTACTAAGGACATATATTAAACTCGTGATTACCAGAAGATGTTTTGACAAAGATGACATTGAAGTTATTCAAATTTAATTCTATTCAGTTGACTAAGGATGCAAGATGAAGCAACGACTAGTTGACGAAATTGACTATTTAAGGAAGAACCAATGCAACTGTAAACAAGAATGAAACGATTTAAAAGCTTGAGAAGCTATACTATCAAAACTCATTAAAAACATATACATTCTTGAAAGTAATATTTTTGTAAAAAATTCTCTTGTGTGTTAGAAAGTGAAATTCTATTGAGAGAGATTACTGAAGCTCATATAGAATAAACCTCTTTTTTATTTGAGAGCTTGTAGAGGCTAGTGAAATACTACTAGTGGGAAGTTTGAAGAATCTTGAAAAATATTAACTTGTGAGCTTAGAGAGGCTCGTCAAATTACTACTTGATTTTATATAGAAACACTCAAATTGAATATTTAGGGACTGGGCGTTGGCTTGAGTTGTAAGCCGAATTAGTATAAATCGACTACATCCTTCTTCTCTCTTTCTCCTTATCTTTCATATTTTTGCATTACATTGTGTGTGTGTTTAACTCAGTAAGAGGCTCTTTCACTTTTATAATAGGTTTCTTTTATTTTTGGCTTGTTGACGATTCTTTTCTTTTTAATAGGTGCCTTCTTTTTTTTTTATTTCAACAGGACTTATACTTTAGTAGGTTCTGGTCATTTAACAAGCTACTATTGTCTATCAGGCTCCTATTGTTTTAATTTTAACAGGCCCCTATTTTTATACGAATTGAAAGTAACTTACAAAATTTTTTTAAGTCACGCACAATTAACCCCTTCTTGCATGTGTTTGTTTTGTCATTTGGTATCAGAGTGAGGTTTCACATCTATTGTGTTTTATAGCACATGATAGATCATGGCAAACACCTTGAGAAGTTTTGAAGGATAATCCATCTCAAAATCTCCTTACTTCAAAGGAAACAACTAATTATACTGGAAAGAGAGTGACCATCTATCTCTAATTTGTAGATATCTAAGTATAGCAAGCAATTAGAATTGGAACTACAATTACCACTTCCGATAACGTAGAAGTATGGACTGATGCTGACAGGAGAAATGCACAGCTAAACACTAAAGCAAAATATCACCTGATATGTATGTTATCTCCAGAAGAATATGAAAAGATATCCTACTGCTCTACAGCAAAAGAAATGTGGGACAAAATACAAGTCACATTTGAAGGAACAAATGAGGTAAATAAGCATAAAATAAGTCTTTTAGTGCATCAATACGAAACTATTGGCATGAAACAGGGAGAGACCATAGACAAATTCTTCAAATGCTTCAATAACATCATCACGACCTTAAAGAACATGGAAAAGATATATCCCAATGACGAGATCGTAACAAAGATTATGAGATAACCACCAAAGGAACGGAGACATAAGATGATAACTCTAGAAATGACAAAGGATAGACACTATTTCACTCAACTGGCTACGCGAAAATTTGATGATCCATGAAACCGAACTTCTATAGAAAAGGAATGACATTGAAAGCAACTGAAAAATCAAATGGTGATGAAAGTGACATTGAGTTGCAAATAGATGGAGATGGCGAGTTCAACTTTGTGGTCAAAAAATATGCTTTCTTCTATAAAAAGAAATTGATGAAGAAAGGAAAAGAAAACAAGAAAGCTGGAAAAAAATAGGGTCCTATCAAAAGGTAGTAGTAGTAATAGAAATTCACAAAACAATTAAATCATATGTTATCACTGCAAGAAGCTTGGACACACGAGACTAAAATGTCCTCTTCTTCAAAAGGACAAATCAAAGACTAGAAAATCCAGAAAGTAAGTGATGACTGCAATCTACTTAAATAAGGATTCTGAAAACTTTGAAGAAGAAGAACCAGAAGAAGTCAGCAAAGTTGGATACTTAGGGAATGGACGTAGGCTTGGCTTGTAAGCCGAACCATTATAAATCGGCTGCGTCCTTCTTATCTCTTTGTACTTATCTTTTATATTTCTGCATTATATTGTGTGTGTGTTTAATTCAGCAAGAGGTTCCTTCACTTTTATAATAGGTTTCTTCTGTTTTCTACTTGCTGACAATTTTTTTCCTTTTTAACAAGTACCTTCTTTTTATTGTTTCAACATGACTCATACTTTAGCAGGCTTGATAAGTGCATATTTGTCCAATATTTATGTTTTAATTATTCCTTTTTATTCTTCTTGTTGATGAAATTATTGGGACTTAATTTGATTTAATACTTTCTTGTAGGGAATTATATAAGTGCATCAATTCAAGAGGACGACGTCGCAAATATTAAATCACACACAAGCAGGGATTTAAGAAGAGTTGCATTTTAATTGTCAACATCAATTAAACCTTCGGTGATTTAAGAGGAGCAAAATGAAATCAAGTTGAGGCAGCAAGCTTGCGTGGATAAGAGGGCTGGAGAATGAATAAGTTTGGAGAATTAAAATCAGCCAAGAGAAAATAAAGGGAAGGCACGCAGGGACGTAGGTAACGCACGCCCACAGGAACAAAGGAACAAGCAATTGACGCAGGCAAGAAGTCACGCACAAGGAGTAAAAACACTGGACACATGGCAGCCAAGGAAAATAAGAAAAACCTAACGCAACAAGGGAGGCTGGCGGCTGTGCTGGGGCAAAGCAATTGTAAAACGCACACTGAATAGGGAGTGGAGGCTGACAACAAGCAAAAGGGGGCCCAGGGAATTAAAGAAAAGAGGACAAGACCCAAGAAAAAAAGGCTGGAAGTTTGGAGGGGCCCACGGAATTAAAAAGCCAAAGGAAGAAAGACCTAAAAAGAGAGTAGACGGCTGGACAAGGGAAAAAAGCAAAAGACCTAGGCGGTGACGCACAATGGGTAGTCTGGCGGCTGTGGACGCACGGCTGCAGGAGGAATTACGCAGGGAGCAAATTGAGAACTGGAGCAGCTAGGTGGGACGCACGCAGTAGAGGATTCTGGGATTTTTGGTGATACAACAGTGACGATACCACCGCTAGCCGCCAGGGAGCAACATCCAGGATCAATTTCCAGATTTCTATTTTATAAGTTTTTATTTTTCTTTTCTTTGTTATGAAGACTATGTTAATTAAGAATTCTGTTAGATTTAATTTTGGTATGAGTAGCTAAGTTAGTTTTAGTCGGGAAATTCCAATGATTATGCTTGACTTGTGAGACCTTGTTTGTTCTGAATATTTGGTTTATAATATTCGTACTGTTTCTGATTTACTGTCATTGTTTATTAATTAATTCTGCGATTGAGGCCTGATTGTAGAGTTAGTTAATTTACATATCGCCAACT
>JAOTIZ010000002.1:14661705-14672111 GCA_027123425.1 Erythroxylum panamense | reverse complement strand
AATGCTCATACAGATAAAACCAAACTCTTTTGTTTTATTAATAATAAATATTTTCATTACAAAACTGTAACTGAAGATAAAGTTACATGTAAATACACTTGCTTTTCAGGGCACTATATTTATATAACTCCAACAGTTATAAGACTATTAGAGCGGATACATGGGATGACACTGACATAGTAGATAGTACTTATCACTTTAAATACACTAAAAGTGATAGGGATAGTGTTGCGGATTTGGTAGTGGGGGGCCAACGAGAATGCAAGTTTTTCTTTGATTGGTATTGAAACACCACCTTCTCACAAAGAGGTAGTTAGCTTGTCAGCATGTAATCCAGGACACTCATTGAAAACGATGTGACGAGGGGGAGGAGACACTACATGTTTTTAGGGATTGTCGATGGGTCGGATTGGTATGGAATCAATTGGTGCCCATGTGGTAGTGGTCTAAATTTTTCTCATTGTCATTTAATGCCTAGCTTCATGCAAATCTGCTTAACTTATGGGAATTTCCAGGGTTTGATGGTTAGGCCATTTGTTTTGGAGTGTCAATATGGAGCTTATGGAAGGGTAGTGCATCTATTTCAGCATCAGGAAGCAATCCAAGTAGTAAAAGTCCAAGATATCCTTACTCGGCTACCTGAAATTCGTTTCATATAGTAGATCAATTCCAATAACTCGCATAGCTTGCAGCTGGACTGGAGCATACCATGGCAGCCCCCCATGCGTGGCTTTTTAAAGTTAAATATCGATGGAGCAGTTCACCCATCAACTGGATTATTCATTGTAGGGGGATTGGTACGAGATCACCAAGGTACTTGGATCATCAATTTTGCCAGCAATGTTAGTAAAGGACCCATTCTGACCACAAAGTTGATAGGTATTCTTCATAGATTACGGTTTGCATGGAGTCAAGATATCCAAAAATTTTGGGTCGAGTTGGACTACAAAGTGGATGTCACACAAATTATACAAGGAGGATAGGGGCTCGGTAACGAAAATATTTTAAACAACATCCAGCTGTTTTGTCACCGTGACTGGAGCACATTTTTGTTTTGTGACTAGGGAGGCTAATCGTTGTGCTAATTTTCTTGCGAAGCACGTTCAATGTTGTCTTTATGGATCTTACACTCTGCCATTTCTACTGCTTGGACTTGTGAGATCTATTGCAAGAAGACAGTTGCTCTCAACCTAGTGATACGTAATTAGGAGGTTTTGCCTACTTCTATTTTAAAAAAAGTGACAGGGATAGTTTAAAGGAGATCACGTTAGTAAGGGCCAATCTATGTCCTAGTGGGAGCTTAGGAGCTTGTAGCTACAAATGGAGCAGAAGGGGATCACCTTAATACATGAGAGTAGCAACTTAGGTAAAATCTTCTACAATAACCGTCAGCAGCACTCAAACGAGCACTCAAACATTGTGATGACTTGTTAGATAGTACAGGCACTCTTAGAAGGTCTTCTACACCTCCACATTAGGACCAACTGAAGATGCCAATATGAGAGACATGCGAGGTAGATTCTAGGGGTGGAACATACCAACAGAGAGGGGCAAAATGATCTGGTAATGAGCATAGCATGGTTAGAGTTATATGATTAATAGATATAAAAGGTGTTAGTATGAATCACAAGACGCCTAAGAGTTATGATACCACCTCCATTTTCTTGAAGCAATTTTAGCTATTATGAGTTATTGAATTAAGTTAGAATTTAAAAGGATGAAAACATAATTAGATGAATTTTTACTTGCTACGTTATGAGTGAATGCTTTTGTTATTGATTTGGATGAAAATGCTTAGATTTTTTTTACACATGAGCCTAAATTATGAGGTTTTGAGCCTAAAAGCACTTAGTATCATTATATTGTGCTCTATTTTCCTTTAATATGTAAATATCGTACATAATCGGGTGATTCTAGAACTTACTTTTGTTATGCATGTTGAGATCACTTC
Organism: Erythroxylum panamense; assembly: GCA_027123425.1. Lineage (NCBI taxonomy): Eukaryota > Viridiplantae > Streptophyta > Magnoliopsida > Malpighiales > Erythroxylaceae > Erythroxylum > Erythroxylum panamense. Next base: position 14,670,160 of record JAOTIZ010000002.1, on the reverse strand, counting down.
TTTAAATTAGAGGCATTAAGATGAAAAAGACACCTCGAGTATTCTTAATGAGTCCTTTCTTTAATTTTACCTTACCTTATTTTTATCCCTTAGGTATAACCAATTTTAAACCTTGACCTTTTCTTTAGATTGTGTTAACCATGTGATAAACTGATTATCATTTTTGTTGTTAACCTGATTTTTTTCACCTAAAAAAGTGTATTTACTCGATTATATAAGAATTTAATCAGATAAAGAAAAACTAAAAATGAGGAAAGGTGTTAGCTCATATATTGATGTTATATTTTCTTATTTATTAGTTATCAATGTGTCTTATATTCTCTTTTTAAGCATGAAAAAGAAGAAGAAAAAAAGTGCTTTAGAGTATTGAAATTATGAAAAGGAGAAATAGACGATACCTGATGTGTTCTACACCTTATTTACATTTTACATGGAGATTTGAGTTAGTTGAATCAAATTTTTGTATAATTACATTTATACAATGTCCTTCATACTTTCTATAAAAAAATTCCTTCATGTTGATTAATCCATAATCTATCTTTTACCATACCTTACCTAAACCTCATTAAACCTCATATAAAGATCTTTTGATTTTTATGCCTCTAGTTTATTTTATAATGGTGGAGATGTGATATATTCATAAGCGTATGGCTAAGATTCCTTTTATGTAATGATTTGAGAGGTTTACTGATTTTCACCCTAAACACTATGAGTGAATTAATTAAATCTTTTGTGTGACGGTGTTCAATCCTATAATACTTTATTTCAAAATGACTAAGAAAATATCATTTGTGATGTTGGCTTGTGAAAATTTGTTCTATAATTGTTGACTCTTATTGTATTTTAATTTGATTGTTAAGGCATAAAATTTGAAGTGTGAATAGGTAGGTTGAGACGAAGAAGAGGGGGATATTAAGAAGAGTTGATGAATTAGAATTATTTGCTTGAGGACAAACAATTGCTTAAGTGTGGGAAAGTTGATAATTAGTGATTTAATCATATTTTTAGTCTCATATTTAATGTATTTTTCTTGTTTATCCAAGTATTCTGATTGATTTTGATACTTATATTGTTTATATTTTGTTTCAAATTCTAATTCACTCACTTGGAGCAAAAAGGAATGAACTTTGACTAGTCTGGAGCAATTTGGAGTTGTTTTGATTGAGTTATGGTTGCAAGACAATGTATATGGTCATGTAGTTAAGTTTGAAAGTGTTTTAAATATTTTTTGTGGAACATGCCCATGTTAGTTAGGAACATGCCCTTGTTGGCTAGAAACAAAATCGTGTTAAATAGCAAGGAGACCATATTGACAATACATGGTCATATACGTGCGTGTGTTAGCTTTGAAAATTATCACGCATCTATTTGGGAAATACGACCATCAACATATCCTTGTTAATGCTTGTGTATCTCATTGTATCTGAATTTTAAATTTAAAAATATAAGATTTGAGTTTAAAAAGGAAGGAGGAAGTAGAAAATACGAGGGAAGAAACCTTAAAACAACAAAAAAGGAGGAGAAACAACCAAGAAAACCGTTGTAGAGCCGATTTTTATCATTCTAGAGAGAAATTTTTAGAGATTTTAAGGATTTTAGTCATGTTTTCCTAGATTTCAAGTTTTCTATTTAGTTTTGGTGTTTTATTTTATATTATCATAAGCTAAATACCTTTTGATATCTAGATTAGATGAACTTCAGGATAGATCATGTAGACTTTATTTTGATTTAATTTGTTTTTTAATTTTATTGAGATTCAGTTATATGTTCATATTCATTATTGAATTAATATAGTCATCGTATTATTTTATGTGTGATTTCATACAGTTAAAATTGAGAAATTCAATGTATGAATAGATCTAGCATAGTTTAAAGGAGTTACATGCATCATAGAGATAGATCAACATAAATCTTTCAAATTAGGGTCAAATCTAGTAGTAAAATTCAAACGTCGATTAATACAATTCTATAAGTTTTAATTCGAAAGGGGTTTCAATTAATTATCTTAGAATTATATGTTAATAATATTGAGAAAGATATTAGTATAATTTAGAAATTTTCATGGTCTACCTTTAATAAATTGATTAGTGAAATCATGACTGCATGAGAAGTCTTAAGGGGATTCAAAGTCCAAGTACCATTGTTTTATTGGTTAATTTTGCACTCTTTTGTTATCTTAGTTTCTTTGATTGTGTTGATTTATTTTTATTTTATTTTATTTTAAATCTTAATTATCACCAACACCTAATTTTCAGTTAGATAATAGGAAAAGAGTTAGTACTAGTACTCATAATCTTTGTAGGTTTGACATTTATTTATTTGAGCCCTACACTATAGAATAGTAGGTCCACTTGCCTTGGATAGTCTATAGATTAAAGGAGTTAAGTTAAATACATTGTATACGATAAGCCACTATTGCCCTCTTTATTAGTTCGAATGAGTGGTGAAATTTAGAGATTCATTAAGGTATCTACAGTCGTTATTATGCTAGGGAGGTCCTTCACATTTTGTCTCTAAAGCTTTATTTGTGCCTAACTTTACTGAATGTTTATGAAGTTTAACATCTTGTCCTTCTCTAGCTTGTTATACACGTCCAACATCAAAGATATGAATTTTCTCATATATTCCTGCACTAATCAATCTTACTTTAATCCCTTCAAAGCTTCCATTATGCGCCATAAAGTATTGTTGGGAGGAATTAGGCAATTATCTCTCTTTTTATTTTCTTCCAAGTGCCAGTAAGAGGTTTACTTGCAATAATATTATTACAGGTCCTTGTCCTCCACTATAGCTTTGCATCATTCACTATATATATCATTGTGATCGATAACTTCTTCAAATCAGACACCTTTTTCACTTGATATCCTAGAAATTTTTTTAAACTTTTTGGCACTTCGATTTCCATAAAAATTTAAAAATCTTGCACCTTCACTAAGGTGTTTTTAGATTGAACTTCTAATTTGTGCTTAGACATAGCATGTGTAAACACTAACAAGTCATTGCTTATCCCCTCATGAGCTTTCAACTGTTTCTTAAGTGCTCTTTTTGTCTCTTGAAACTCATTCATCACAGTTTTAAAATGCTCCAAACAAGGAATTACAACCTGTTCTATTGGGGCTAGAGGACCAATGATTGCCTATATTCGAGTAACTCTTTTTTACAATATTGATTCTATTAACCACTGCTTCACCAATAGTGTAAGAACTCCTCACCAAGCTTTAATACCAGCTGTCCTCTTTGGAGCTTTAGTATTGTCATTAACCAACTAGCTTTAATACAAGTTATCCTTCTTGGAGCTTTAGTATCATCATTAGCCAACTAACTATGATACCAGTTGTCATAGAGGCTTTTTCAAACGCAATGAAACTAGAGTAAATTTGTTGAAGTCTTCATTTGATAGTTAAGCTTTAAATCTCAAAGCTCAACTTAGCTTGCCTTTGTAATTGTTGACCAGTAAGTTCATTAGCTTTTGAACATCTTCCACCCCTCGTGTTTAAGTATTTCACTTACACCAATTTATAAATGTTTTGGATAACCCAATTAAATGGATAAATAAGAGAGATACAGTAAAAACTAACCTTTTATTAATCTATTCACAATAATTACTACAAAAGAACTCCAGTAACTTCCTCCTCAAAACACTTTATAATAATCCAGGTCAAAGAACTCCCTAGTTGAAGCTCTCACCATGAACTTTCCTATGAAGTTCTTAACTCTCTTACGTATAATTAAATGTACCCAAATTCTCTAAATGGAGGATACCTTTATATATACTTACAAGAACTTATGGACCAAGTAAACTAAAGCTACCCACTTTCTCCACTAACCACTAAGTTAGGTGGAGTTACCACTTCTTCCACTATTTTCACTAAGTGTGGAGTTATAGGCCACTAACTCCTTTTTTGTACATGGGATAAGTGTTTGGAAGATGTCAATCGATCGCCACATTATTTGACCCACTTTTCCACTACTTTAAGAAGTAGTTTCACTTTGTTAGGTATTGTTCTCATTTTTTTAGACCACTACTTACATGTTTTTGCCATGTATTACAACATTATTGCATTTGATTTAGCCATTCCAACTCATCTTTGTGCATGGCCAATTTAAGTACGTCTATGTTGCAGTCTCATTGCTCTATGACCTAAGTTAACAAGTGTAATGAACCTCACACTTTTACATACCTTTCGACATTCTCATCTAAGTTAAATGCCTTCATACACTCAAAATTAGCAAGACTTAATTGTTATATCATATTTTGACTTCACATCTGAATCTTATCTCTTGTTGAATATTACTAATGTGTATCATTGCATGCCAACGCTTGTCTTCTCTTAAGCTTTTGTTGATAATGTTCATTTTTCCTTGGATACTAGTAAAACTTTGCTTTTTTTGTCGTTAACATGTCATTTTCATGTCAACCGAAGTGTCAAACATCGTGCCAGACTCGTCAATACTTACACAATTCTGCAACTTGAACTTTAAATGTCTAACACCTGTCCAACTGAAATGTTATGTAAACTTTTAGTTAAGTATAGAGATGGCAATAGGGCCCGGGTTGAGCGGGCCTCGAGCGTTGTTTTTTGAAAATTTCTAGCCTCGGGTTGGCCGGGCACAACCTGACCGAGATCCAACAAGTAATAACAAAACGACGTTGTTTTGTTAAAAATGATGTCGTTTTAACATTTTAATTTTTAAAAGATTATTTGGGTCTGATTAAGTTGGGCTCGAACTTTGTCTGATTCAGGCTTGAGCCTACTATCTTGGGCCTGACATGACTCATTGTCATCCTTAGTTAAGTACAGTATGTATGAAATAGAGTTTTTAGTGAATTTAAGGGTTGAATTAAAAATTTTAGTAGTTAGATGATTTGATTAAAGAAAAGATTTAAGTTGGAAGACTTGCATTTATAAATATAATGCCAAGTCTTTTTGGCCTTCATCTAATTGGATAACTTTGACAATGATTAAAAGAAACACACAAAAGACTAAATTTTGTCGTAACTAGGACTGTCTACGCAAATGTCCTTTTCCAGCCTTCCAAATAATGTTGAAAAATACTGGTAAATGTATTTTTATGTTATCTAGACATGGACGAAGTTGGACTAATCTCATTTGAACTTACACTTATAAATTTGTGATAACCCAAAGAGATTTATTTAACTAATAAGACAGAGACTCTATGTCAAGCAAAGTTATTGATTTTTCTAAAGATCTCTTGAGAGTACAATATTGAATTAAGCAAGCTCAATGTCATAGACACCCAATATAAGTTACCATTGACATGGATGTGCAATTACAATCTAGAAGTGTTGATATTTCAAAGTTTTTCCCGAGGACAAAAAAGGCTTGTACAAGTTAGACCATTTGTTTTTCTATAAATTATACGGCTGGAGTAGGGTGGCGTGGAATCTCAAATCTGGACACTTCAAATTGAAGGAAAGAAAGGGTTGATGAGGTGGCGCTTTCCGATCAAGACCGTCGCACGTGTGCCACCGTGTTTTGTACACGTGTGCATACGCTCAAAGGAGTCGCAGTGTTGACAAGTAATATTTGAAGCCGATAAAAGGCAAAGCTCCCACGCACTATTAATACAGTTTAAATATTTAAAAGTCTACATATATATTGGAACAGGGGTTGATTTATATATAAGTAGGTGAGGGCAGTACTCCATTTTTATCTGTTATGTGTGCTGGTGAAGACAGACTGAACATTGATCCCTCACATTTGCATTAGCTTTCTTCAGGCTTTGATCTGCAGTGAGTTAGTATAGTTGCTGGGGTTTTGTGGGAGATGGGAAGGCAACCATGCTGTGACAAAGTAGGATTAAAGAAGGGGCCATGGGCAGCTGAGGAAGATAAGAAACTTATTAACTTCATCCTCACCAATGGCCAATGCTGTTGGAGAGCTGTTCCTAAGCTTGCAGGTCTCTCTATCTAAAGCTTCTTACATATCTGTCTGTCACCGCATTATAGTTCCTACAACCTATTCCTTCCCCTGTTTTTCCTTCTCTTGTCATCATCTCATGATTATTCAACTAGAAAGATTTGATCCTGGGAAGGTTCAGTTTGCTAATAGGTAATTAATTTCTCATATCTCTGTAGTTTACCATCATTGCAGGATTGTTAAGGTGTGGAAAGAGCTGCAGGCTGAGATGGACAAACTATTTGAGGCCAGATTTGAAGAGAGGCTTATTGTCGGAATATGAAGAAAAACTGGTGATTGATCTTCATGCCCAGCTGGGTAACAGGTTGGTTTTAGTTCTATTTCCTTGTATTTTCTGTTATTCGTTGCTTCGTTTGTTTAACCTTATTCCTTTACAGTCTTTAAATTATTTTGCCCAAATCGGAGTTAAGATGCTCTTTTAGAACAGACTTTTTCAGTATTTTGGGATAATTCAATAATACCGGGTCCCATGAGCATTACACTAATGTAGTTGATGACAAATGTCAGCCACAACCATCTGGTCTCTCCCACCATTAGAGGCTACAATGATTTCTGTGTTTGGAGGGGTCCCAAAACAGCCTATGCCTATGATTATTCATTGTTGAAAGTCTAAATAACTCCTTATTGTTTCTTGACAGATGGTCCAAGATAGCTTCACATCTCCCAGGAAGAACTGATAATGAAATCAAGAACCATTGGAACACACACATCAAGAAAAAACTTAGAAAAATGGGCATTGATCCTCTCACTCATCAGCCACTCTCACCAACGACTGAGCAAGAGCAGCCACCACCTCCACAAGAACAAGAACAGAAACAGAAACAGAAACAGAAACAGAATCAGTCTTCTTCTTCAACGTCAGCTCAATCGGACAAGAACAAGGAACTGGAAACATCTTTACAATCATCCATAACTGAGCTCAAGGATGATACCATGAGCATGACTAGTCCATTTGACCCCATGGATTTAATTAACGGGTTTAGCATCGAGGATGTCCCAATAATTGAACCCCATGAAATATTGGTCCCTTCTTCGTCAACTTCTTCGTCTTCGTCATCTTCCAATTATGCCTCCAACAATGTAATCGAAGACATGGAGTTCCCAGATTTGGAGTGGCCTAACAATGGCATTGACTTGTGGGGTGATGACTACTTTAGTAGTTGGGATTCGCTAATCAATGACGCTGGAAGTGACATAAAGATGGCAGCTTCTATTGATCCTCCTTTCAGTCAGTGCCCAAGATTGGGTTTGGACAAAGATTCTTGGACATATGGGCTGCTTTGATTTGAAAGTTTTCATTTATAAGTCGTTTCGCAGAGAAAGAAAATAAGTTAAGAATCCGGGAAAAATCCCTTCTTTGATTACCACTTTACTCATACTTCACTGCTTTGAGTAAAACAAACAGTGATTTGTAACCAAACTTTATGTAAAAATGAAGTTCAGACGTTCTTTCATTCTCCTCTTCTTTCTTGCCTGCAACTGCAAACATATGATATCAGTCTGCATATGAATTGCTACTCAACTTTCTAGACAGGTCGTGTATTTAATTTCCTTCAACGCTAAACCGATTTCAGTTGAAGGCATATTTATATATCAAACCATTTAAACTAATTGACATGATTGTTTGTATCAATATCACCTGAATTGCATATATTGGTTCCAAATAGCAGGCTACATGACTGTAATTACCCAAATTTTATAAGGATTTGGTTGTATATAATTAAGTTGAACAGTATTTGAACAACTGATAAAGTTACTCATTTGTGATCATAAGATTATAAGTTTGAGCCATGAAAATATCTTTTTTTATAAAATTAAAAAAAAAAGATTATGTACATTACGACTCTTCCTAGACTTCTCGTAAAGCAGGAATCTTGCACACTAAGTACGTTAACTAGTAATTAAGCCGAACAAATTGAATAAGCATAATTATGACATAACAGATGGCTTTGTTAAAACATAACTACATGTCTCCTGATGTATCCATCCACTTTATCAAATTTTAATTAATACCTGAGTATATCTGGTATAAGTACACCTCACCGTACGAAAAGAAAAACAAGGATTATGGGGGTTAAACTAGGAAGTAAACGGTAGGACCTGCAGGAATGGACGACGATTATAATATGATATAAATAAAAATTCCCCAAAAAAGAACATTAAGGTTTTTTATTATTTTAAGTGTCTATCAAATGAGTGCTTTTCTTGTTTTGTTATACATGACGCCCAACTGAAGAAGTTCCGATTATTTTTAAGGTGGTCTTGTTCTCATTGGACTGGTGTCTGGTAGGCCTATCTTACGTGTGCATTACGAAAATCTTACGTGTGAAAATAATGATGATCCCAGCTAATTAAATTGAAGCGCCGGATGCAAGAGGAGATTGTTAAGGCAAACAAAAGAAATTGATTGAATGGTTTTATTAATTAAGGGGACGTTTGGTTTGAGCACAAGGTTGGATATAAATATGGGTATAATAGTAGAAGAGAATGGGAATTGGTATGAAAAATAAAAA
>JAOTIZ010000002.1:14624199-14640777 GCA_027123425.1 Erythroxylum panamense | reverse complement strand
ATTTTACTTACCTTTGTTTCACCCTCATTTTATACAACATGTATTTATTATTGAATTTATAAATTATGTTAATAGTCTTTTGAAGAAACTTCGCCTAATACCTTATAAAGCAATTATATTTCATAACCTATAAAAAATGAACTTATACCAATTAATGACATAAACAATTTCAACTCTTATCTAAAATTTCAATGAATAACTACTTGGTTAACTTGATAATTTAGGATAACCCAAAATCTCTTGCTTAGGTGATGATCACTTTATGGAATCCTTACTTAAGTATTTAACCTATACTAATAATTGAAACTTTATGCAATTTTGGTGGATACATGGCCAAATGAAAAGGTAGAATCCATATATAAATTTTTTCAACTCATAACATAAATATAAACATTATAGAAATATGAACATCTTTTAACTAATAAAATAAGGGCATATTTCTAATAGCTTAATATGTAGCTACGTATAAAGAAAAAATTTAATATTGGCAGGAAAAAATTTTATGCCAGAGATAGGCAAAGAAAAAAAGAGCAAATATTATTTAGCTATGTTTTATTTTATCATGATTATAGATTATTTGCTATGTTTTGATAATTTTATAAGTATGCATTTTTAACTACAAATGTGAGAAAATGTAGCCAAAATTGTTTGCAATATTTTGCTTAGTATGTAATAATAAGCATTTTGCATCATTTTTATAAAACATCTAAAGATTTTTTTGTTGTTGTTTTTAAAAAATTAAGTTAAAATTGTTATTATCTTCTATTTTGGTTTTTGGTTGTTATTATTATTGTTATTGTTATTTAGATAAGTCATATTTTAATGCTCATCATTAATTTTGTTCAATAATCTTATTAAGTTGAGGGCCAATAAAGCAAATAAATATTAAGTTAGTAGAAAGTTATTTTTAATTCAAATATCGATGCATCCAATATATGGTAATCCATCAAATTATATCAACAAAACTAATGAAAAATATAGCATATATAGTTGATACTTTATCTATTCCTTATAGTTTGTAAACAAACAATTAAAAAACCACAAAACAAGTTCATCACATATAAAAAAACATTTCATCGAACATGTTGAGTGCACAAAATTATCAACCCTAACTAAACACAAATTGATTACATTTTTCCATTATTTACATGAAAAATCCTAAAACAATAACAATCAAACCCAATTAATTCAACAGCAAATCAACAACTCAGTCCAAAACAAGAAATTTTTTTAAAAAAGTCCACGACTTATTCGAAAAAAGCACCGGAGATGACGCCCTTACCTCACCGCCGGGGAAGATGACAGGCAACACCGGGCGGAGACACTGTACGTGGTCGGAGGAAGGACGACAGTCGACGTCAGAGGAGGAAGATGGAGGAGTTGCGTCTGAAGGAAGGAGGAAGAAGCTAGTTGCGCGCGATCGAGGAAGAGGTGGGGAAGGAAAAAGGGCCGCGTTTTAATTAATCCAAAATTACGTCATTTTGGTTTTAAACAAAATGACGTCGTTTTGGGTTAATTAAAATACAAGCCTTGTTGTGGACAAAACGACGTCGTTTTGTTTATAATTAAGACGCACCGCTGGCGATATACAAATTGGTGTCGTTTTGGTTGAAGTCAGAACGACGTCATTTTGGTTTAAATGCAAACGTAGCTCTTGTAGCCAAAACGATGTCGTTTCGGTTTTATCACGAACGCTTTGAAGCTAGCGAAAACGACATCGTTTCTGTTATATCACGAACGCTCTGAAACTAACCAAACGACATCGTTTTCGCTAGCACTAAAACGACGTCGTTTTCGCTAGCACCAAAGTGATGTCGTTTTCGTGCTAATCGCCAACTTCAATCTCACGTTTCCAAAATGACGTCGTTTTGGAATAAACCTCAAACCATCCTTACTATCCGACAACAATACCGATGGCCAATGTTTCCGTCGTCAAATTTTTCCTTATCCACAACAAGTTTACCGACCGATTCACTAATTCCGTAGCAATTTACCGACGTTTAATATTACTTCGGTATATTTTTGTTGCAAATTTTGCCTAAATTTTTTTCCTCCAAATATAGCAACTGATATTTTTTCCGTCGCTATATTGGTCAACTATAGCAATGATATTATGTGTTCCGTCGCTAATTTCAAACGGTTATATTTCTGTCGGAAAGTTTCCGTCGCTGATCTACTGTTTTCTTGTAGTGTAATAATATACGTCATTCTTCTAAACTTAAAAGGGGAAATAATAATGAAAATTTTTTCTACTAAATAGAAATATTAAACTTGAAAAAGACAATCTTGTGTGTTACATTGTACCTTTTGTATAGTATATTATAGATTTTAAAAATAAATTAATATTATTGAAATATTTAACAAAATACTCAATATAATATTTCTACGACTATAGTATATACAAAGACTTTGTTGACACTTTTATACTAGAATGATGGCTAAAATAATATATTAGTGAAGTAAATTATCCGTTTTAATCCGAAAGATTATAGTACTCATAAAAATGATTCAGGACATTTAACCAAATCCAGTTAACCATTCATAACACCTTGTTGTTTATTTATTAAAATATACATCATACTCATACAAATTTATAGTTATCGAATAGTGAATCATCAAAAACTGGTAGAACCAATGAGTGAAGTTTTACATTCCTAACTTATATCCTCTAGACGTGAAAAGAAGAAGCGTGAAATCACTAGGAGCGAAAACCAATTATAAAGCTCAGTCCATTAATAATAGTTAATTGTGATAATTGGTCACTAATAATGCATGTTAATTAAGAATTGAGCCCTAGAAAAGGGTAGTGAAAGATGAATATTTATGTACCCTAGCTAGCAATCATTGGTTTCCAAAACTAGGATTTTTACATCATGGACAGAAAGAGTAGTGGAAGAGTGAAGGGGATCGGAAGAAGGAGAGACAGAAAGGAGCAAAAGAGGCTTTCGTCTTTAAAAAAATTGGAGGATTGAATAGCGGTTGGAAGATATAGGCTTTTCATTTTGCTGTTGGGTCCAGGAGTTGGTAAATATGTTATTTGGGTGTGTGTCACCAACCTTTGGATGAGATAGGATTCTGTGTTTGTTGGCTCGTTGCGGGAATGAATGAAGAGGGCCATCCACAACACAAAGCATGCCTTGCTGTACAATTGTCTTTTGTTTGCTGTTTCTGTTCCTGGGGCGGTCGCCGAATCATAGGCCGGTGTCTTCCCACTTCCATTCGTCTTTAAATGGAGTGGATACTTCACTTTCTGTCCAACAAATTTTCAAGTTCATGAGTGTGGTGTGGGTGCAGTGTCCTTTTCATTATTGTACTAGACGAATCAAGGCTTCAAATGAATGCATGCCTCACTTTTTGATGTTTTGTTCAAACCATTGATTTTTAATATCATATCCTTCGATCGATGGCTGATTGCATGGCCCAGAATTCTGAATTTATCAATGTGATCTTGACACCTCATTGCTTTGTAATGCTTTTGTCATCTGAAAGTTACAAGGTTGTTTCTACTCATTACATGTCTCTTTAGCTATTGTGGGATAAGCTAGGGTGGATTTCACTATTCGTGGTCCAATATCCATCCCTAGTATGAGGACACGGGTACACGGTGTTCGGCTAGCTAGGTGGCGCTTGGCATGGGTCCAAAAGGTGGGATAGTCACTGGACTTCATTTCATTATAAGCATGCAATAGGGAAGTATTAAGGCTCTCTGCTCGCCACCACATAAAGAAATGAGAGGACTGGAGAATTTATATATGTGTTTGTTTGTTGACGAATATGTACAGCCACAAGTCACAACATTCTTTATGAGATGGCAAAACCTTTCGTCTATTTCCTAGTAATGGTGCTGATAGGACTCATCATGACATTAGAAAAGCAAAAGAGCTTTTCTTTCTATATATTTGCTTCTCTTCGTGCCAATGCTGCCCATCCATTCAATATATATACAAACCTTATCTTCAGCGACCACACTATAGTTTCTACATTCTTCTTCAATTGTGGGCTACAAACGTTCATCATCACCATTTTGTTAAATTATGTGTCTCACTTGAACGAGTAGCCTATAGACACATAGCTTAAACCATTTTGTTATTTGGATCTTAGTCTATGATATGATCGATTAGATTTGGCGGCAGGGTAGCTACCTGTTTCAGTCTTTTTATAACACGTCACCCGCAATTCTTTTGCTCAAATTTCCTTCAAGTTTGTTAGCATGGGATAAACTTACTGGGCTCCATTTTTCGTCATTTTCTCATCATCATAATCGATAATACTCCTCGTTTTTATGTTATTTATGGTCTCTCTCTCGATTTACTCCTCGCTTTTGTTATCCTAGCCCAATGCCATCGTAATTATGGCATTTAACAATACCTTACTGAACTTATGGCAGATTGTCACCCATTACCAAGGCACAACACTCAAACATCACCATCCAACCTATACAAACTCACAACCATTTAACATAAGCTAAAGGTGCAAAGCATCCATTAACATTTTATAATCGGTCTAAGTTAACTCTTATCACCATTTTGTTATTAATTTACACCTTAACATTTACAAAATTACACTAATTTACATCCTAAACCCTGTTAAGTTTCTATTAGTTGCTTCAAATTGGATCATTAACCCATCCATTGTGGTATGTCAGCTAGCTAGGCAACATGGACCAACTAAATAATAACGTATATTTTTCATTTATAACTTTAATAAAATATTTTCTCATTTTATAATATTTTTAATTATTAAATCTATTAAAATATTTATTAATATTGTTATTAAAGAATGCTTTTTGTTCGTCTTTGATTAATCATCTTGTTCACCAATTGCTAGCCCATTGTTGCTCCTACTCAGTTTGCTTTCTATTGTTTTCTCCATAAGCAATTTCTAGGTACCAGTTACCTTCTTTAACGCAAGTTTTCAGTTAGTTTGGTTTGTCTTCTTTGACAACTTTTATTGACTGCCTCATTGTTTCCTCAGTCATGCTCTTTCTTGCCCCAACGCTACATTGCCGCAAAACATCTAAAATATTACTAGAAAACTCATAAATATCCTACAACATTGACCAAAAAAACTTAAAAACAACCTTTTGTTTGCCAAAAATCCTAAAAGTAAAAATAACTTTTAAAAAAAAATCTTAAAAGTAGCATTTTATTTATCTAGAAATTATGGATGCAATTTTCAATTCGCTCAAAATCCCATAAGCAACCTTTTGTTTATTCCTATATCCTTGAAAAATACCCGTTTGCTGTCTAGAATCCACTATAAGAACTAAAATCTTATCTTATTTCAAGAACCACAACCCTTGATTAGTTTTGTTGGGGTCTTCTTATTGGGATTTTGGGTGTGTTTAGGACTAATTTATTTTTAGTTGATTAATAAATATTAATATTTTTTTAATAATTTAAATATTATAATAATGAGAAAATATATAATAAAAATTTGTATTAAAAAAGCTCATATATGAGTCCACATCGTCTACTTGACATGTTACATAAGATAGGTTAACATCTCAGTTGCGATCAACTAACAAAAATCGAATAGAGTTAAGTTTTACGATGTAAAAAGTATTATCATCTAATCGATAAATTGCAAAGTGATATCATAGATAACAAAATGAACAAAATTAGACTTTTTTTAAAATATTAAGGAGAGATTTACCTCTGGCCTATTCAATATACTCTAGAATAAGTGAATAACTAAAGAATCTCTCTATTTACTAAAAGTATTAATAATATGATATTGTATATAGAATCATTCCTTACAAAATAATTTAAAACAAACTCAATTCACAATTAATGTCTCTCAATTTAAGTCTTATTATATCTAGTTTTATTTGGTTCACTTTTATACCCTACCTGATTATCTTCTCCTCCTTAATTTTCTTACCTAAAATAACATGTAACAAGATAGTATATATTAAATAGGAAAAGAATAAATGAATAAAAATGTAATACTATTTGATTTTTATATGCACAAATCTTACCATCCATTCCTATTTTACATAATATCTATGTCCAAGGTATTTTTCAGGTAAATCAACATGTCATATACATTTTACACAAAGAAAACAACATAAAATGCATCACATGAATGGTTTTATAACATATAATACCATATACAAACCCTAGGTAGACATAAGTTTACGCAACCTAGATAGCGGATTTGTACACTCCTAGATCTAAAATCAAATCTTACTAACTAAATTAAATAGAAATAATAAATTAGTTATTCTACCTTTACTATTCTCACTTTACCTAAGATCGTGTCAAACTCTAAACCTGAATCTTTGATACCACTTTATCGCTCTCTAAGTCCAACCCAGTCTTATTAACCCTGTGATATATCATCACCTAATAATAAGGTCTAATCATTCAATCTCACATTTGGGGTTAAGGCTAACTAACTTGCAAAAACTAACAATAATCTATATACTTTAAATAATTAAAAGCAATTTCTTTATTAACTAAAAATATTAATCACTAGTCTCATAAATAAAATAAATCCTTATAAAAATAATTAAGGGTTAATCATAAAAATTTCAAACTTTTTATAAGTTTTTAATTATAGTTTAAACTTTAAAAGTGACAATTAAATGGTGAAACTTTCAACTTTTCATAAATATAGCCTGATGTTAGTATTTATGATAATGGAGTTAACGTGACAAACCACTTCAGACATGTTTAATAACACGTAAGATGCCAAGTGTTATGGATTTATGGGTTATAATTTTGTATATTATTATTATTATTAATTAAAACAATTGAATAGATGCAATAAAATTCTAACTCATACGTTTTTGCCCACCCATCGCAGAAGTAAACCATCTATCGCCAACTTCTATTCACTTACCAGCTTGCTCACTGCTTACTCGCCACCTTGCTCACTGTTTGGGAATCCACTTGCCCATCATCTCCTTACTAACTAGCTCCTTTTTGCAAACTAATCTCGCCATTGTTTAAAAACTTTTTCTCCTTTTCACGCACAATTAAATGATCTCTCTCTTTTTGGATAATTTTTCTTTATTTCAGCTTTGATTTACGGTTCATGGCCACCCATTATAGGAGTAAATCATCTTTGGCCAACTTTTGTTCACTCACCAACTTGCCCAATGTTTACAAACCCACTTGATCACCATTTGCAAACCCACTTGCCCACGATCTCCTCATTAACTAGCTCCTCTTTACATGCTGATCTAACCATCCTTTGATAACATTTTTCTCCTTTTCACACACGATTAAACTTGTTTGATATTTGTTTCATTTCTTCGTTAGAACATTATGTCTTCTCTTTATTTTCATTAATTTAGGATTTTGCTCCTTTATAGGACTAATAGTATAGGATTAGAGGAATTTATATTACAAATAGTTGCATATGTAGACTCTACAACATATTATGCTCATTTTGCATGTCAATTGGATGCTAAGAACTAATATGTTACTGTAGAAAGCTTTGATGAACATATAAGAATTTGGAGTATGACACCAAAATGAACTGTAACCATGCTTAAACTTACAGAGTTCATTATAGGATTGATGATTTTGTATTGCTAAAATGCAGTACTCTCAATTAGTTGTTTATATTACTAGGTGTATTGCTACACAGAACCCTTCAAAAAGAAATTTGTGTTTTTGAATCATATAGTAAATATTACCACAAAAATTATAATAAATTATTTATATTACTAGGTGCATTATTGTGCTGAACCCTTAAATTTTTGTTTTGGAAAGCATTGTCTTACCTCATAAAGTAGTTTAGGTTATAGCCATGTTGAAGTAGTTGAGTTTAGTTATGTTATATCTATGTTGAATTGTTATCTATTATTAGTCATCCAACCGTTTCTCTTGGAAAGATCTTTTTTTTTTAATATTCTAATCAACTAAATTTCTCACTCTAAATGCTTTACATTAGGCATCCATCATTAATGGAGCTGAGGTTCCTCGGTTAAATAGTTAAGTTAGGCATCATCCATTGATGGTGGGTAACTAGTTCAAACCATATTTTAATGGTTCAAATCATATCTTAAGTTAGGCATCGACCATTAATGAATGGCTATACAATTCTTATGCTTTTCACATAATTCATAATGGATTAGCTAAGTTGTCAAGATAAGATTTTCTAGCACTCTTTGTCACCCATGTTATGACGTTAGGTAATATGATCAGGCTTATAATGATATAAATTGATGTTTTTACTGGTTTAAGTTATCTTATTCATCTATTTAGTTTTTATTAATTACACTCACCACATATGGGTCATTTGGCTTTTGTTACTTCAAATTTGAATCTTTTCTAATTTATGATGTTTCGTTAAAAACTAATGATATAATTATTTATTCTACAAATATTGGTCAATTTTGAATTTAATTATAGTGGGGTGTTAGAAAGACACGATAATAAATACGTTGGAGTTAAAAGGAAAAAGGATATAGGTTTTGTTGAACTTAGAATAGTCCTTAAAGGAGTGTCTGAAGATAAAGGACAAAGATTAATGCCTATGTTTTACAAATATTCCAATGAGTCTCTAAGCTTGAAGGAGTTAAGCTTATAACATGATAAGGAAATATTGGCAATGCTCAATTGTATGGAATAATTAAACTACCATAACATTAAAGTCTACTACAAAAATGGTTATGAGCATCCCGCAATAGATGGTGAAGAATCTGATTATGATATTAACAATGAGTTTGATGCTAATATATAGTAGAATATAAGTATAAATGATGAGGAGTTGTTCGAAGTTGAAGTGGAACAAGGTGATGATTTTATTGTTATATAGATAAGTGAATCTGGAGATGATTCATTTGATGGATGAGTTATTTACAACTAATGATGAACAATATGTTACCGTGAGAACAAATGAAAAGAGATGTGTTAAGACTATGCATAGCGTGTTTGAATGTGACAATGTTGTAAATAAGGTTGGAGGTACTAGAAAGAATTTCAATAAAGATGGTGATTATTTCAAAGATACACAAAGACAAGAAGGAAGTTCACATGGTTGGTGTAGTGAATAAGAGGAGAGTGATATTGAAGTTCAATCACCAGTTTTTAATGATGATGAAGCATCTATTCTAAAAATGAAATACATTATCTTTAATGCAAAAATGTATATGAAAGATTTTAAGTTTGATATTGGTATGCAGTTTAAGGATGAGAAGCAGTTGAGGGAAGGAATTAGAAACTATGCAATAACAAATATGAAGTTTGAGTAATGAGATATGGTGTGAGAATGTAGGCTAGCTTGATTGGAAATGAAAAAACATTTCCAATCAAAGATAGTAGAAAACAAGCATAATTGTAGGAAACGGTAAAGAAACAAGCAAGTTAGCAAGAAAGGGATAGCAAATGAATTTTTACACAAGTTCAGAAAGAACCCAAACTAGCCAATCACGAAAATGATGGATGATCTTCAAAGAAAATATACATTGCAGGTGACTAAATCCAAATGTGATAGGGATAAATGGGAATCTATTATCATGCTATGAGGATTTATGGAATATTATTATGCCTAGTTATGATTTTATGGGCAAAAATTATGATTAGTTGACAAAAATGGACAATTTATTATTCAAACTGAACTTGATAAATAGTCTGGATAGTCAATGTTTACAAGGTTCTATATGGGAATTAATGTTTTGAAGTATGATTTTCTTGATGGATGTAGGAAAACAATTAGGCTAGATGGGTGTTTTTTGAATAAATTCCCTAGATATGTTTTATTAACTATAGTTGGTCGTGATGGAAACAATAAGATGTTTCCTATATTTTGTGCTCTGATTGAGGAAGAAAATTACACATCTTGGAATTCATTTTTGAACATTCTTGTTGAAGGTCTTTATGTGCTTTGATTCCTTCAACTTACATTAACATTTTTTTGTTACAATGTTTAATGGATGCATAAAAGAATTTATTCCTAGAAGCTCGGCATGGAAAATGTACTCAACATGTCTATACAAATTAGTCTAGTGTACATAAAGACCCCACATATAGGAGTTTATTTTGGCAAGCGGTGAGTTACACAACCACAATGTAATTTAATGAGGTAATGGAATAGTTGAAGAGTATTTCAAAGAAGGCCTATAGTGATTTCAAATTAGGAGACCCGAGACCTTTAAGAAAGCATTTGCGAGCACAAGATGAAAGTGTAAAATTGTTCACAATAGCATTTTAGAGGCATTCAATGGGTTCGTTTGTTAAGCTCCTACAAAAAACTTGATCAATATGTTAAAAGATATACGATTTTTCTTAACGGCTCAAATACATGAAAAAATGAATATGATGCTCAAATTCATAGACGATATGTGCCTAAGAGTGAAGAAGAAAATAGAAGTTGCACAATGGGAAGTGAGGCATTGTATAACCAAGTCTAATGAGAATTTGAAAATTGAAGCCACATATTTTGAAGACAAGTTCATTGTTGATTCACAAGTACGAACTTATCAACGTAAACTTTGGGATTATTATGAACTCCATATAAGTAGGCTATAACTTGTACATTATATCAGAGGGAGGATATTGATGCTTATGTCAGTTGATATTACAAGCATAATGTTATATGAAAATTTATTAGTATATTATGGAACCCATTAGAGATCCTAAATTTTGTCCAAAAACTAAAATTTATAGCTGATATTGCCACCATTAATTAATCAAGAAGATGCATGGAAGACCTAAAAAGGTATGAAAAAGCAATAAGAATGAAGAACCATAAAATTCGATCAAATTGAGCGAGGTTGCAGTATCTATCTAATGCTATCATAATTATAAAATTGGTTATAAAATAAGATGATGTAAAAATAAGGATCAACCTTTGAGGCAACCTAAAATTGTCAAGGTGATTATTCATCTTTGTTTATTTTTATTTAAATTATCCATTAAATTTCAATTAATTCTTCACAAAAAAATATACACTTTATGGCAACAAAAAAAGAAGAGCACCAAAAAATGAAGTCCCTTCATCTAATATTGGTAGTCATCTAGTTTAAGGAGCCACACAGTTAGTATCTATAGGCTCAAATACTACATCCTGTATATTAAGAAGGAAGAAGAGGATGGTTAGACAATATTCACACCTAATTTCAAGTAATTCTTCTGCAAATTATTTAACATCATAATTGTTTGTGTTTGTATAAGCAGCTACAAATATGGAATGACATTTGGAAAAGTTTGTGCAAATACTTATTTTTTGGTGTGTCACTTAAATACATCTTTTGTTATTTATTTAAGTAATTATATTGTATGTGCTATATGGTGCTTTTGGTTATTTACTTTATTTTTTGGTGCCCTTCTTCTTTTTTGCTGCCATAAAGTGTATATATGTAACCCTTCATCCAACATTAGTAGTCGTCTAGTTCAAGGAGCCACACAATCAACATCTATAGACTCAAATACTACATCCTGTATCTTAAGAAGAAAGAAGAGGATGGTTAGTGAATATTCACACTTAATTTCAAGTAATTCTTTTGCAAATTATTTAACATCATAATTGTGTGTTTGTACAAACAACTAGAGAATAGGGAATCACATTTGGAAAAGTTAGTGGAAATACTTTTTTTTGGTTTATCACTTAAATACATCTTTTGTTATTTATTTAAGTAATTATATTGTATGTGCTTATATTGTGCTTTTTGATATTTATGTTTTATAGATGGGTGGAAATCAATGCCAAGTTCTCGAACCTCCAAATAATAATGCAACAATAACTTAAGCTTCCCAAAATACAACTGGTAATGCAACTCAAACTAGGAGGAGGATCAAATTGAGGGCTAAAAGATCTATTCCAAGAAAACTAGAAAAAGGATCAAATTAAACTTTTGGTTATGATTGAGAACTTGGATAACCAACTTCTAGTTTGATTTAGTATTTAGAATCATTGTTAATAATGCACTTTTTTTGGGCAATTTGGACATGCTTTGTTTGATAATTTCAAGATTGATTTGATTGACTATTTTGATATGTACTCGTTATGCTTTGGTTGACAATTTGAGAAATGCTTTCATTTTTAATAGATTTCTTATTCTTTGCTTCCCGTACAAAAAATTTGAATATATAGTCTATTGGGTGTTCCTTTTACTTGGTCTCTAGTAGATGATCTGTTATATTTTATTTTGGGTCATTTGCAAGAAGAAATTAGTGAAAAAGCTTTTATATCTTATTTTTAGTGGTTTGCAAGAAGAGCTGTTATATTTTATTTTCCATCAAATTGTCATAACAACTAAAGTTTTTATATTGCTATGAAAAGAGAAATAACAATTGTTTCATAACTTTTAATTATTACAAACCAACTTCTAATTCATCTAACCCAACTCTCGTGGGCAACTATGCATCTTACAGATATACGACAATGTCTCCATACTTGACGTAGGTACATTAAGCTCTTAAGATATGTAATCACATGGGATTTACAAAACCAAGATTTGAACAAAAATATTACAATTGTGTGGAATTTGCATTATTTAGATGAATTACTATATATACTTACTTCTTACAAGCAACAATGCATCTTGCAGATAGGACTCTTAATGCAACGCATTAGAGATATCTGGCATAATTTGTTCTAGTAAAAAGCTTTAACTTAATTACCAATACTAAATATCTACAAGACACCTACAAATTGAATATTGATTGAAATTTTGAATAATAATGGCATCGTTAAAAAACTATAATTGACATACTTACTTTTGAATACAACCAATATATCCTATATAGCAATAAAAATATTAAAATTATTTTACTATTGAACATAATGCTTTCTTTTGAAAAAGTTGATAATATATCCTTTCATCTTCTACTAAATTATAAAAACAACAGTAAATAGCATTCTTGAAAGCATTAATGACATCTTTACAGTCTTCCTGTGTCAAATGTATACTAGGTGCATAACCAACGAAAGCTACATATATTTTATTTCACCAACATTTGTCTACCCTGTTATAATATCATTATATGAATATTTTAATTCAAGATATCCCATATGAATAATATATTATACCATATAAAAAAAAGATAGTAACAAGTAGATTGATTAAGAAAAATTGATAATCAAAGAGTGATTGGCATGCCTCTGAAGAATGAACTTCTTATCTCTCAATTGAAAGTGATACCATCTCAAGCATCCATATAATACATCCCAAATCGATCATTCAAGGAATAATATTTGTGAATTTTCATAGGTAACAAATATTTAATTCTTGTGGTGACCTAATGTATAGTACCACCTCAACTAAATCTTCTTATCACCTGAACTTGATCTTACAACACTGCTTCAATTTTAACAAGTTTAACAGGTCTCTTGAGTATAATATTTTACATGAATTGGATGTGATTCAAGTAGATAGATAGACAAGTAGATAAAGCAAACATAGCCAAATGGTGTTTCAAGTGCAATCATGCTAAAAAAGCAATCTTAATCAATTCAGTTTGGTGACAATTAACTTGGAGAAATAAATAATCAATTTAGTGATATTTTTCATTACTTTTTGAACATCAAAATCTCCATGTTATTATAACATTCTTATCAATAACAAAAGTTGATCTCCAACATCACAATATCACCTTCAACAGTATATGTGAAATTACAAGTGTAATTAAAATTGTATCTTCCGCACACTTCTCCTGTTCCATTCACATTATTTCATAATTTCAAGTTGGCAAAACATCATATCAAGGTAACCAAAACCACTTTCGCA
Organism: Erythroxylum panamense; assembly: GCA_027123425.1. Classification (NCBI taxonomy): domain Eukaryota; kingdom Viridiplantae; phylum Streptophyta; class Magnoliopsida; order Malpighiales; family Erythroxylaceae; genus Erythroxylum; species Erythroxylum panamense. The sequence goes on along the minus strand of JAOTIZ010000002.1, from coordinate 14,627,093 downwards.
ATAGAGGAGAAAAATATCGCTTAAGATGATGGCAAGATTAGCTTGCAAAGATGAGCAACTGTCAATGAGTGGGTTTATAAACTGTGGGCAAATGGGTTCGCAAATGTGGGAAAGCTAGTGAGTTCACATATTATGGGCAAATTGGTGAGTGAAGGATGAGCAAGCTAGTAAGTAAGTAAACAGTGGCTTACTTTTGCGATGGGTGGCCAAAAACAGATGGGTTAGGATTAGGGTTAGGGTTAGGAAATTTTTCATCTTTTTAATTGTTTAATTATTAATAATAATAAAATTCACAAAAAAATGACTTGCAAATTCCTAACAACTGGCATCAAACGTGTCATTAAGCATGTCTAATGTGGCTTGCAATGTCAGCTCCATTAACGGAGATACTAACATTGGACTATATTTGAGAAAAATTGAAAGTTCAGGCATTTAATTGTTCCTTTTTAAAGTTCAGATTATAATTGAGAAATTATAAAAAGTTTAGATTTTTTGGTAATTAACTTAATAATTAAAAGAGCATAAATTCATAATTAAATTAATGTCTCTTATTTTAAGACTCTATAGATATGATTTTATATGCTTTGCATATAACTTGCCTAGTAATGAATTAAATACACCCATGAGGGGTATTATGATAATTCTACTTTATGTAACTACCAAAGGTCGTTAAGGTGTAGCATTTAAAAAACAAAAGAAGACAAAGACATCTTTTAATCTGAAGAACGAAAACTTCTGCAGAAGGAGAAAGGCAGTAAAAGTTCTTTAATCAGTAGAACTATAACAATAAACCAAGTATGTGTTTTTGTTTATTATATGAATATGCAAATGATCCTCTTTAACATGATCTCTGTGATTGTGTTTTATCTTGATTATTTCTAACATTGGTATCAGAGTCAAGTAATTTTTTAAAAATATGACATGCATGCGTAAATCTGCAATTTTGCTATTGATGATTTGTGAATAATGATATGCATTTTTTACGAATAATGTTGTTTTTTGTGATACATTGTTTCTTACTATATCATACATCTATTTTATGCTTATGGTTTTTACTTATTTTGTTTCCTACAATATAAACCAAAAATGTCAGTTTTCATTTTTCTCTTCGTTTTTTAGTGTTGGGAAGATGATTGTTAAATGGTCTTCAACAGTGAAAAATGGATCTTAAGCAAACGTTAAATAAAAAGAGTCTGTTTTGCTTTTTTGTTTATGTATGGTCTTAAAAAACAAAAAATGTTGTGTTTAGGATGTTGTTTATTTTCATAAGCTAGTTGAAAAAAGACAAAAATGAAGGCAACGAAACACAGAGAAGTAGACTCTTCTTCCTCTACTGCAACCAAAAGGCGCGTGGTTTTTTCTCAAAAGGTGCATTTGTTGACCAAATAAGTATAATAAGATAAAAGAGTGATTTGTGAAAAAAGCCATGTACTTACTTGTGAAAGGCCATATTACATTGTTAACCATATACATATAATAAGAAAAAAAAAGCTTAACAAATGTGTTTTTGTTTTTTGGATATATGTTTTAAATTAGATGTAACATAAAGAATTAGAAATATGTTTTCTAATTTATACAAACTAATTAAGTTAGTTAAATTAGTTTCTAATTAATATAAAATATTAAAATTATTTTTTCTTAATACAAGTAAATTAATTTGTTTAATTAAAATAAACTTAGAAAAAGTTTCTAAAATCAACAAAATAAGAAATGAGTTTTATAATTGTATTATTTTTTGTTGAATTAAAATTAGACATATGTTTTCAAATTAAAATCAAAACTAATTTGTTTAGTTGAAGTTAGAAAGGAATTTCATTAGAAATTAGTTTCTAATTAAACCAAGATAAATTAATTAGTTCAATTATAATTTAAATTAGAAATAAGTTTCTAATTCTATTTGAATTGTTCATATTTGAATATTATTAGATTAGAAATAAGTTTCTAATTGATTAGAAATTAATTGCATAATTTGAATAGTTTAATAAATTGCTAATAAAATTAAATTGTTTCCATAATGTGAGCATGAGTTCACTATGTGTTCGACAGAATAATTTTTTATTTTGGGCACTCTTCGGATTCCTAAAAATTTATATTTAAGGAGAATGCCTATTATTAAGCGAATGCCTAAGCTGATTCGATGTGAGACACAGAAGAGATGAATTGGCAGTATATATGTAAAATTAGTTAACATGCGTTTAATGTCTGGAGATGGTCTAACACAACATGTTCTTTCAGTTAATAACATGATGCAAGAATTGTACTGTGGAGGTTGTCGAGCTTATACGAATGTTGAAGTAATGTACATGACTTTGCTTGCAACATTACCTCAACCTCAAGGCGAACTATTACAAATGCTCTGGAATACTATGTCTAATGAGAAGACATATAATTTATTAGTGATGACATTTATTAAAGAGATGCGTAGAAGGGAGGTGATTAGACTTTATATTCTCTATGTCTTCCATTGGAAATAGTAAGAGCTATTGTACATCTAGCTTCGCAAACTGTGTCACGCGAACTCGTGAACTAATTTCCACGTAGGGTTCGTTACCTATAGAATGTTAGTAGGTTGTAGCACATTTAATACAATATGTTGTTTTATAAAAACAAAGTCTTGATATTTATGTAATATGTTTACATGAATTTTATATAGGAATTCGTCTGAAGTAAAGTAATTAAGATTCGATTGTTGCATGAATGATAATTGAACACATTTGTGGACTTTTGATTTCATAAGCAATTGTGATTGAATTATTTACTCTACAAATGATTAATGTGACATTAACGTGCACATATATTTCTTTCTTATTATAAAAACTTAGTGTTTCAAAATAGCTACTGCTTCAAAGAATATTGTTACTGAACTCAATAGAGGTGAGAAACTCAATGGTGAC
>JAOTIZ010000002.1:14577276-14599598 GCA_027123425.1 Erythroxylum panamense | reverse complement strand
AGTTTAAAACGATGGGATATGATTGTATAAGAAGAATCTTACGAATTGAGATTTGAATGTGGATGAATTTCCAAATGAAAAATTGACTTGTTTTGAATGATGAAGAAAAAAAATTATACTGAATTGGATTAGTTTAGACCAAGTGTGTCTTGAGGTTCCAACGCTAGTCTTTTTAAGATACACGCTTTCAAATGTCAGAAATTTGACCTTTAGTGTGATTGCACGTGTTTTGGTTTCTTTGATTATGAGGTTTTGTAAATTCTTTCCTTCGATTCGGCTTTTGATTTGTTTCCGCTTTATGATTTCCGAGCCTTTCGATGTTATATGGCTCCTTAAGATTTCGAATTCCTTTTGTTTCCTTCGCTTTTTGATATGATTTGCTTTCTTTGACTTTCGCTCACTTTGACTTTCTCCTTATGTTTCCGCTTCCGATTCTTTTGTTTAAAATCCGGTCTTTAGTTTCGCTTTCTGTTTTTGTTTAGAATTCCGTTTTACGGTTGGGCTCCGGTTTCAAAATCGAGTCCCAACAGGTACACCAAAATATCTTTCCAAGTCCTTTACAATCTTAAAACCCAACCTATTACTAAGTTGTCTTGCTTCCCTTTCAGAGATGCTTTTAGAACAAAAGAACATGGTTTTCTCCTTACTCACCAGGTGGTCGGAGCTATCACAGAAATCTTGCTACACATGGTTAATAATCTCCACTTGCTCCCTAGATGCCTTTAAAAATAGGATTAGATCATCGACCAAAAATAAATGAGAGACAGAAGGCCCTCTTTTACTTGTTTGAAAGGGATTCATTTTTTATAACAAACTTGCTCTTTAATGGCCATAGAGATTCATTCCATGCACAATATAAAAATATATGGGGAGATGAGATCACTTTGGCGATTACCTCGCGAAGGCCAAAATTTTCCAGATGTTGACCCAATCTAAATGATTTATATTGAGGAGAGTTAATACAGTTGATAATTAGCTGAAGCAACCGACTTGGTAAACTAATGTCCTTCAAAGTATCATCAATAAACTCCCAGCGTAGTCGATCATAAGCTTTTTGGAGGTATATTTTGATTGCCATATACTTATTTCCTGTTTGATGCCTCATGGTGTGGATTACCTCTTGGACAATAATGATGTTGTCCGTGATATTATAGCTGCACACAAAACTAGTTTGGGATGGGTTCACCAAACTAGGGAGCAGAGATTTCATTCGATTGAAATAACCTTCGTGATCAGTTTATATAACACAATACACAAGCTAATCGGGAGGAATTGGTTCAGGGTCATAGGACTATCAACTTTAGGTATAAGAACTAAAAGGATTGAATTCATATCCACTAGTATGGTACCATTACAAAAAGCCCCTTGCACCATGTTGACCAATGAATTGCCTACTATGTCCCATTGACTTTGAAAAAAAAAAGGTTGTAAAACCATTGCCCCGACAACTTTCATGAGTCTCATGTCAAACAGAGCCTGTTTTACTTTAGTTGTGACAACTAGCCTCTCTAGTTGACACAAATCCCTGTCGTCTCTGTTAGGAAATTTACCCCGAATCACATACTTTCGAAGTGCCTCCTCATCTTTGGTATATAGATTGGTAAAGAAGTTCACAATAACTTGAAATAAGGAAGCCTCATAGGTGCACCAATTTATACCATCGATCTTCAACATATCAACTCTATTTTTTGTCATCTTGCTTTGGTTTTAGCATGAAAATAGGAGGTATTCTTATCTCCAAACTAAAGCCAATCACAACGCACCCTTTATTCCATAAAAATTCCTCTTGAGTGAGTATCTTCTCATAATCCTCTAAGAGTTGTCGTCCAAGCGTTTGTAACTTCTTGAACTAATACAATTCTAATGCCTTTTGGAGGCCAATGAGTCGAGCCTCAATTCTTCTTTTCTGTTGCCAAAAACTGCCAAGTTCCAAACTTGCACCACTGATGCAAACTCTTGCGTTGCTATAAACATACGAGTGCCCAATTGCTAATGGATAGTAACTAAATCTTTGAAAGCTTCATGAATCATACATGGGTTAGAAATTGAAAGACCTTTTGAGGGGTTGTCTTTGCTCGACTCCCCATTTTAATGAGTAAGGGTCTATGATCAGAATGGAATTTTGGTAGATGAAGTATTGAGCAAGATTAGAACTGGTTAAGCCAGGAGTGATTACCCAACGCCCTATTAATCCTTTCTATAATCGCTTACCGAGACCAAGTATAGCGAGGTCCTATGTACCCCAAGTCTTGTAGCCTATTGTGTTTTATAAAAAGTCTGAAGAGTTGACACGAGCCACTTATCCAATGCCAACCTCCCTTCCTATCCTCTGCCAGTAACATTTTGTTAAAATCACCTGCAAGTAGCTATGGATGAACCTTATATTTGCTTTCAGATTTTGCAATGTAGGTCACAAATGCTTCCTCTTATATGCCTTCGGACTCACATAAATGACTGTAAAATAAGAAGTATAGATAGTACTATCTCGACTGTAAAATAAGAAGTAAAGGCAGTCTTATCTCTTATACGGAATTGAATGAATTGGGGGTGGCTACACTCCAAGTTGATGTTTAGTAACTCCTTAGATAATATCTAGATTATGTCACTGAGTCTAGTTGCTTCCACACGATAGGAGCAAGGAAAACCCATACTAGTAATCATAGCATCAACATTCGTACTACTAATTTTAGGTTCTGCAATGACCACCATATCTAGATTATGAGTCCGTTGTATTAGAAAAAAAAATGTAAAAATCTCTTGCTACCTATACCCTGACAATTCAAAAAAAATCTCCATCATTGGATCATCATTGAGAAAGAATGTGGAACTTTAGTAAGCTCTAGGGGGAGTCTCCTTATCCGTCCCTACTGCCACCATCTCGTCAGTGTGGCCTGTTAGATGACTAGCATCAACATGTAGGTACTGTTTCAAATTTTTACAATTGGAGGTGGACATCATTTTGAGTCATGCACCTTCTTGACCTTCAAGTTCATCAATACCCCTTTGCCTTTACTACTTGGTGGATTGGGGGTTGTCCTTTAATTCCCATGCTACCATCAGTTCAGGGCTGTTGAGGGGGATTGACCTCCACTACTATGGCCTCATTCTTTAAGAAGTGATCAGTAGGTTCACTTATGACAATGACAATGTGTTTCCTAGGATCAAGGGTGGTGGTCCTCACTAAAAACTCCAGGCCTTGCATTGCCATCCCAAAATAAGTTGTCGTTGCTGCTTTTAGATGTGCCTGAGATATATTCACAGAGGGCCCTATCGTATCAGGGATCACATTAGGCTGGGAAATGATAGTCCCATTATTGAGAAGGGGCATTGGGGCCCACCCTTTTGTTGAGGTGGTAACTTCATTCTGACGGTAAGGTCCACAGGACCTGCTGCTTGCCAATAGGGACTTCTTCTTGGCTAGGGTATCTTCGATGGGGATATCCTTGTGATCTTTAGTCGAAAAATTAGATTCTATATTTAATGCCAACGAAGCAAATCTTGATCCCGAATCCATACACTACTTATTCTGCATATTGTTAGGAGTAGACTGCGTGCCTCCCATATCTATGACTGATTTCCTATAATTTCTCCTCACGCAAGTTGGCATGTGCATCCATGGACCAAATTTCGTGTCTTTGGTGGTGGGCTGGGTCAGCACTCAGTGGCCTACTTTCGAGGTTTTCGAGTAAACCTCCACTACTATGGGAGCCACAACTATAGCAACTGTACACTCTTTATTCACATGTCTGTAGCATCCATAGGTGAAACAAATGCATGGTAGTCCTTCATATTTTGCCCTTTGTAATCTCCCATCCATTGCCTCTATCCCTAACTATAATGTTGTAGTTAGTCCAAATGACTTTCCCCATAAGTTGGCCAATGGTTATTAAAGTGCTTTTGTGGTAATATTGTAGAGGCATTTCCGAGAACGTTACCTATGCAATCATAGCCTTCAGTGTAGTATTTGAGGTAGAAAATGCTAAGTTCCATGGTTGGACTGTGAGATAAGATCCCCTCACCAACCACAAGCCCCCTAGTAGTATATTGACATAATCATTAGGTTATTAAAATTTGAAAATAAATAATAATTTTTAGATCAATCTCCTTATACTTTCTGGTTGACTTCCACAAGGCCTCAATGCGATTGTGCAGTCCTTGTAATCCCAACACTCTGCCTAGTAGATGAACAACTACTGTTTGATGTAGTGATGCATCCAAGACGGTCTTAATCCAATCCAAGAATTGAATGGATGGAATGTCTATTCCATCAATAACCACAACATCTTATGAGTTAAGATCCACACATCTCCTATTTTAACTCCATTCTTGTGGCCTCTTTCTTGGACCCCATCAGCTTTTCTTTGAAGGATGGTAAGTGCAACCGACAATTGTCATCTCCTCATTTTCTTGGTCTCTAAACTTGACCTTCTTTGTGTTGCATTCATCATTGTCGTTCAATGAGTTATTAAGGTGGAGTGGTTCAATCATTCTCTGTAGCATTTTAGATTCAACTAGTACATACGGAGTTTAAATAGTACATGTAAAAAAGTTTTTCCCTTTAACATTTTAAATAGTTAGTTATAGGACTATCTTAATTGTCGGTGAATCAAAGCCACCTAAACCATTTAAGTTATGTTATTAAAAATTTTAATTTTAATGAAACCTATTTTATGACATTTTGGAATGAAGAAAATGAATACATATGAAAAAGTATAAAAGTGAGAAATGTGTCAAATACAAACAAATTAAAACTAAATTTTAAATAAATTACATCCACCTACAAAGAAAACCACAATGAGTATAATTACAACAACAGCAACACCCAGTAAAAGTTTCTCTGAAACGTAACTCTGGAGAGATCCAGTAGTAATTATAATTGTTAGAGAGTCATAAAAACTTATTATTCTTTCTACTTAATGTTTTGATATAATTATTATTCATTATATAATAAAATAGTAATATTTTAAATACTTTGTATTATTCTTAATTTTATTTGTATGCTAATTAAATGATCTTTTTCATAATAATTATGGTTATTATTTATATGTGAAATATTAAACTATAATATTAATAAAAATAAATGGATTATTTTTATTAATATGATTTTTGGAGATAGAATTGATATAAAATTATAAATTATATAATATATTTTATAATCTTAAAAATTTTAGAGAATATTTTATAAAATTTAAAAATTACTCGAAATGGTACCTAATATTAACTGATACTTGTACAATATCAAACGAAATCCAATATCATTATATATTATGAGTAATATACAAATATTCAAGTACAAACAAGTTAAAATATTGATAGCATTGGTCTTGAATACTCTGTGGATTCAAGTACAAACAAATTAAAAACTGAACTTTAAATAAAATTACATCTATCTGTAGGGAAACTACAGTGAATACATAGAAAAAGACAAAACCAATCTTTTTATTGTTTAAAAACTTACGCTAACTTTTTCTTTGTCAAGTGAAACTCACATTAGCTTTAGGCTATGTTTGGTTAGATGCAAGGTTTTTAATGGAATGAACTGGTTTATAATGAAATGGAATATAAATAGATGTAATATTAGAAAATTGTTGTTTAGGATGGACGGAAAGACTCACAATATAATATAGTGAAATAGTGTTTGGAATAAAGGTTTATAATATAATATAGTGAAATATTGTTTATCATTTTATATTCCATCCTAAAACCTTCCAAATCGGAGGTAACTTATTTTTACTGTTTATGATGGAATGAAATATAATGTAAAACCCCCTTTCCATCCTATTCCATTGACCCTCCTTTCAAATGATATAATAATATTCTATTCCATTAATAACCACCCAACCAATCATAGATTTAAGGAACTCATAACTATCTTTCATTTTTCATATTGTAATCCAGACCATTTCAACTCAAAAAGTTCATAAGATGACTTATTCAATTCACTTTATCTAAAGTCACTGAAATTCACAAATATCCCTTACTTATAGTTGAAATTAAAAAATAAATTTTAGTGTTTAAAAATATCAATACTATATTAAGATTTATTTTTTATTTTATTTACATTAAATTATGTTAATATAAACTTAATTTTGTCAACTAAGACCTTTTATTCAAAAAGCTTTCAAAATTTTTGGTTGATTGAAAAATGTTTTGATATCCACAAGGAGAATTTTTAATTGAAAAAATTGTCCTCTATGGATCTTAATTTGCATAATGAAAATACTAAATAACAATCTCTAATTCGATAAAGTGAAAATAAGTTTTAAAAATTGTATGAATAGGTTAATACTTTGTTTAACAAATCTTATAAAAAGACAAAATTTGAAATATTAATCACTTAAGAATGTTCAAATTCAAATAACTTTATAATTATAAATTATAATTTGATAATCATAATGAAAATTTTATATGTAAGAATTTATCTCCCCTTACTTAAATATTTACACTCTAAAAGTTATTTCAATATGTAATCTACGTTATGAAATATAAGTAATTTTATAATTATATATTATATATTAATAATGGCTTTGAAAATTTTAATTGCAAGAGTTTATTTCACTATATTTTAATGTTAAACTTTAAGCACTTTTATTTCAATATAAAATATACTTTACGAGTTGCAACTCCCTTAACTCTTGTAAATATTAACTTTTAATTTTAAGTTTTATTGATTCTTGTATGACAAATAAAAAGATAAATGAATAGTATATGACTTAAATATATGTATTTTCAAAATTTAATGGATGGATTTTCTAAATTACAGAATGTTCATAACAATTATAAAATAGCATATGAAGAGAAACATAAAATCAATTTATGGTGTTTCAATTAAATAATTATCAGTCTACATTTAGTTCCTAAGTTCTTAAAATTTTATTATATCTTTGGATAAGTAAATATGACCCTTTCTATATGCATATTCCTTCAAATAAAATGAAACACTTACACATTTTCTTTTTTTACAATGAATAAATTTTTTTACACATATTCTTTGTTATGGGTGAAGAAAAATCTTAAACAATTCAATTGTTATCTCAATCAATAATTAGTATTTTGATTACTCAAATATAATCTAAGAATCTCTTTCTTGATCATATAATGAATTAAGGCTCATATTATGCTCACATACTTACGAATGTAATGAAATACTCTAAAATACTTTTCAAGATTCCTTTTTGTGCTAAATATTTTTCTCAAAACTCATAAGTGATCTATTTATACTCAAAACTACTTCAAATGGTTGTTAAATGCACATAAAATAATTTCTAGCTTTTATAGGCTAGTCAATACTCTACCTTCAACTGGGCACTGGTTAAGCTATCCTTTAGTGAAAAACTTAGCCCCAAGAATGACAATTTAAGTAAGACCTAACTTAACTTGACTTGAAGTCAACATATTAGACTCGATTTGATTGGCCTTCAAGTTGAGTTCAAACTTGATAAGCTAACCCAAAGCCTAGCATAAAATGCTCAATGACTTGAGCTCCACCATTAAAACAATATTGTTTTGGTATAATTGATCCAAATGATACTATTTTTATTTGTAAGTTCAAAAAATTAAAAACTAAAACAACGTTATCTTGGTATGACCTTAACCTACTTAGAATGGGATCGAGCTACTTAGAATGGGGTTGAGTCAGCTTGAGCCTAACTTGTTGCCATCCTTACCTGACCCATTTTGTTTAACAATGTAACAAATGTATAGTGTTAGGTTGGTGAACAATCCAGCCTACATACAATGCCAATTAGTATTTTTGAAGTTCTTTCAAGATTTAATATACAACTTCTTTGGAAAAATAATTAAATTCAAAAATAATTTAAAAGCTTTCCAAATATTATTTTAAGATTAAAAGGCTTTTTTTAAGGTTCAAAACAACTTTTTTTTTAATTATGCAGATACTTATGCATAATTCAAACAATATATAGTATTCATGCAATTTTGAGCCCCTAGAATGTTAAAATGATTGAGCTATGGCTAAAGAAAGATCATAAGGATTTATTACATATGAAGCATCTCTATTCTTTCTTACTCTTAGTCCACTTAACTTGACTTGTCTTAAAGTTCTTTTGAAATATATTCGGTACTCTACTTTACTTATTTTGATCATTTGATCACTTAATCCTTCTATTAAACTTGATCTTTCACCTTTTGCTTGAATCATTAAAAAATTACCTTATTAATATCTTTAAAGATGAAAAATATTAAAGTAATTTATTTTTCTATCACTAAAAATATAAATTAAAAGACCTCACTTTGTATAATAATGTCTTCCTTTTCTACGATAACAAAACATTTGGTGATGTTTGAGTAAATAAAAGATGATGAATGCACTTCTTTTACATTAAAACAGTACACAATGTATGGTTATCTTAATTCATGCACCATTGATTTATATAGGTCAAGTTTCAAGAACACCATTCTCTCTCCTATTTTTCAACATTAAAGAGGATACTATATAGCCAAAGTGCACATAAAAAGTGTTTACAAAAAATGAATCGTTTATCAAGAGCTCATATGCCATATTAAAGATCAATCTATCTTTCATCCCATAAATACATGCAACATTGTTTTCTCTTCCTAATTATGTATGCCAAGTCAATATGTTTAATTTTTATCAATATAAAAGTAAGTGAATACCTCTTTTTATATATCACTAACGGTTACCTAATTTTCTTCCCAACTTGAATCAATAATTCATCTTTTAATACATTATTTACTTTGTTAGTATAAAGGTTCTTAATGATTTTATTTTGAAATAAAATTGTTTAGAAAAATTATAGTTGTTACATATTTGAGATCAGTGAAAGTGACATCAATTATTGATATTTATTTTATATCATTTGATATTGACCTTCAAAACAAAGAAATTAATACCTTCTAGATACCCACACAAACTTGAGTCTTTGGTGATTAGCTCTTCATTTTCGTTCACCCTATACCTTTTTGGGTTTACTCATCAAACTATGCTTCAAAAATTAATTTCTATCTATTTGATCATAAGCATCTAAAAAAATGATGATTTATATAATATAAATGATAATAATTTATTCCACATTAGTGAGACATAAGAATAATATATGTGTATATATATAGGCCTCGTTTAGATGTATTGGTAATTGCGAGCCCTCTTTTAGATATGTAGGGGTTTGGGGACCTTCTTGAATGATAGTAAGTCATAATAATTAAGTTTACAAAAGATAAGTTCTTCTAATAGAATAATTGTTTATGAGAATTATGAACATGTGTCATCTTTATTGATGAGACTAAGGCCTATGATGATACTAAGCTTAATTCATACCTTTTTTCATAAATATAGGCATAAAAATAAAATTAAGTTTGTGTCATGTCTTTTTAGTGTAGTTGAGGCCTATGAAAATTTTTCTTATTTTCCTTTAAAGTTATGCCCTATAAGTATAGTGTATGAACAACATATTTGAATGCATATGACTTCCTTTTTGCTTAAGAGTTAGATGATGATGCATGAACATTAAAGTTTTCATATATAGTATTGACATTGAATGAAGCCTTTTCATATTTGTAACAAGTTCTATGTCTATCCTTGGACCTTTTTTAGGTTCTAAACATGTTACTAGAAATTTAACTACCCTCGGTGAACATAGACAAAGAGTCTTTGAGATCATTAATCTCTTCTTTAATGCTTCATCATTATCAACAATCACACTCTTAGCATCATATTATGCACTTCATATTTCAATTTTTCATTCTCAATTATGTATGCCTATAATTTCCTCCCTTTTAAGCTTATTATTTATGGATATACAACGAGTTCTTTATGAGACAAATCATTATCATTATCATTAATATTTTTAAAACTAGAGGATACTTCACTATTTGTTAATAAATCATATACTTGCCACCTTAATTTCATATTCTTTACTCTCCTAATTAATTATATTGTCCAATTTGGCCTTTGATTCCTTCTTTATCTTGTGATCCTCCTTCTCATTCTCCTCACTTTTTCCTTTCTTGGTCACTATGTTTCTTGATTCAATAGTTAATCATCTATAATTTAAAGTCTGTGATAAAAATCATAAGCTTTTTCATATATTTGGATATTATTTAATACATTCTATCAAATGAACTAAGAAGAATATGCATAGCCTAATTATCCAAAATACTAAATCTCTCATTATTGCCATCCCAATCATTTTTATGTATAGCTTCCCTTAATTTAAAATCTTTGACCATAGAAAATAATCCATCCTATTTTTCCAACACATGTAATCATTTTTGTTAAAGAATAGATCAATAATAATATCTTGTCCCTCTATGTTAAAAAATGATGAAAATTATGCAATAATTATCTTAAGCCAAATTTCATTAGAAATTCTTATACAATGAATGATATTTATCATAAGATAAATTATCGATCCCTGAATGACATATAAGAGAGTTGAGTTATGTGTGAGTGAATTTTATTCCTCTTTATAACTTAATGAACTCATATACTAATATATATGGTTATGAAAAAAAGACAATCATAAAACAATCATCACAATAATAAAAGAGTATAGGGTGAGGGACATAAAATTGATTTATAATAGTTTAGCTAGACAATCAATGGCCTATGTCTACTCTCCGTGCTCTACTTGAGAATTTACGACTATCTTCTTCACTAGGTGAGATGAATCTTTTGTACATGTGCCTCCTAAAGGTAAGAAATTACTTTTAGAAAGAAAAATTTTCAAGTGAGCAACCCTACTTATGGTGAAGAGGAACTATTTTACACATTTTATTTGTTATGGATGAATATAAGCCCTAAAAGTTCAATGACCCTTTTAAGTGATATGTTAATCACTCCAAATATAATTCAAGAATTTCGTTCTTAATCACATAATGCATAATAAGTTAAATGATGCTCTACTTTCTACTAGCCGACGTCTCATTGGTTAGGGTATCAACTAGTATATTCCTTAATTGGACACTTTACATCATTATAACAAGATTAAGTTCTATGTTTCAACTCTTAACTAAAATCTTAATTTAATTAAATAAAAAGTTTGTTTGATTAGTGAACAATGTGACAATATTCAGTGTTAGGTTAGTGAACAATTTAACCTCTGTACAGTGTCAAATATGAAATATTCAAGTTCTTTCAAAGTTGCTAAAATATATAAATTAAGGTTTTTCAAAAATTTTAAATAGTATATGTGATGAAGTTTTTTACCCTCAACATTTAAACAGTTAATTGTACACACAATATGCAATGTATACAACTTTGAGTCTTTAGAATATTAAAAGTGACTAAGATTAGTTAACAAGAAAGATTACGACGATTTATTATACACATAATTATATATGAAAACAAATCAATCCCATCAACAAATGGCCCGACTCGATCGCATGGGGTCTAGTTTAAAATTCAACATAGCTTGTGCTATCCAAAGTAATAATGTTTTGGAGAAATTTTCTAAAACGACGTCCTTTAAATTTAAAAACAAAAATGACGTTATTTAAACTTAAAACTAAAATGAAATTATTTTCATACAAGGATTCGTGGTGTTTGAGTTGGACATCAGGACGGGTTTGCGTTTGACAGCTCGCACCTAATCCATCGTCTTCAAGTAAGTATGGTTGGACAAAAATGGGATTTATGATATGGATTGATTGTTGCTACAGGAGGCATAAGCACCCGTACAAAATGTCTCGTGCTTTCTTCTGACGTACGTGTTCATGTGGGGCTTTTCCTCATCCATTATGGGCTTTCCTAGTCCCTTTCTAAGTGGATCCTAACCAATCCGCCCTTAACACACACGCCTTTCTTTGGTAATAATAACAATTAAACTAATTAAGTAATTAAGCAGCCTGACATAGGCATTTAGGGTTGTCCTAAACAGTAACTATGATTATGACCATCTGCTTTTAAATTGTATACGTTATCTTCCTAATTTAATCGGACTTAATCTAGTGGTGGCAGGGAGGGGGTTATTGAGAAATACTAGGAAACTGTCGGTAATTAACTACCTGTACTAAAACAAAAGAGTGTCGTATTATTACCTAGTGTAATGTGTAGAAAAGTCATGGATAGGCACGAAAGAGAACTGACTGCTTCCTCTTATTCTCTTCTTTCTTGAGAAGTATACTGCTGGGTTTGTTTTATATAACAGCGCCTCTTTTCTATCAGAGGCACATGAATTGGATATGCATGTCGATGTTGGATTGGCTAAACACGAACCCACGTCACATTTTATTAACCTAAGCTTTTGGAACTAGTAATATTCGACAAACATATGTTTTGGGTCGCTAATGGCCTAATTATAGGTATAGCGTGGCTATGCATGGAGCTAGTATATAGCTAGTAAACAATATGGAAATATCTGTTTACTTTAGGATTCCTCTGCCATTGTAGCAGATATATAGTTTAATGAAGTTTGATTCTCTCATGCCTCAAGTATAAACTAATTAGTGCCTTTCGATGAAACAATCAGTAAGTATGTTTAGTTTTTGTATGGAACAATTTAATGCTGACTTTTGATTCAATAAAAATTATTCCGTTATAAACAATGAGTCAGAAATATTTGATTTTTATGAAATGAAATCCAAATATTTTATTTATAAGTTGTATGATTACTCAATTTTACTCTTTACATTACAATTTAGATGCTTCATATACTTTCCTTTATTCTTTTGTATGTATCTTCTTTCTTATAATAAAATTTAAATTATTAAATAAATATATGATAAGGGATTAGAGAATTGTAGGGCTCATTGTTAAAAGAAAAAGGAGTTGATTGAACCTTAGTTCTCAGTCAATCTAATATTTCTGAGTTGAAAGACTTATCTTTATCAATTAATACTCACTAACCATATATCTAATATGTAAATATTTGGCTTAGATGTTAGTATAACTATTGTATAATCCAAATGAAACATTACTTTAAAAATTAATATAGAAAGTTTCAATAAAGAACTGAAACTATGAAACAAGAAGTTAAACTAGATAGAAGTCTAAAGTTTCATAATAACACTATCAATGCAATGCGCAAGGCAAACCCTAAAAGCTAGCTTCACGATGAGTGTTTTAAGCTCCAAGGAAATAAAACAAAGCGTAAAGAGTATATTTATATTTAAATGGCTAAAACTGGCATGCAATTTCAAATTATCAAGCCGAAAATTTGGATTCAAAATCTTATTTGCTTTTAACGGATGATGAGAAATGGAGGAGGCACATGTACATGTGGAGGATTCTCTAACATATTAAACTGTGTGATGTACTACAAATTCCGTTCCGTGATTTTTGCCTGTAATAATTAACGAATAAATACGTACAATATTCTTTGAACGAAAGCTTACTGTAAAGTTGTGATAAAATCAAAACAAAAGATCACATATCCACGTCAATGCAACTTTATATCTACCACCACCCTTCAAAAAGAGTCTTTAGTTGACAATATACATGAGACCTTTATCTAAATCTCATAGCATTTTCAACCAATCCCTTTGCACGGCAACAAATAGTTATTTTCAAAATTATCTAATATATATGTACACTTATTATATATATCAATTTTATAAAATAAATCCTATTTACAGTCTGCTTTACTAAGATTGAGTTGCAAGGTATTGACATTTCCATTGGAGAAAAAAAAGATGTATATTGGAAAATTCCTCTCCTCGTACACTGAGCAAAATTCAATCTCACTAGTACTTTGTCCAATACACAGTATATTGTGATAAGAAATTTAAATTCAAGAAACTAACTGACTTGATTTGTGTTAAATTCTACCAACTTAATTATTTCTCCGGAGTGCTCCTAGATTTTAGCTTCACAAGTGGTGCATGTTATGGCCGTTTGTAGACTAGGGCTAGGCTTCTGATACAAGATTCAAGTGCATGCCATAATAAAACTAATATCAATTCGTCATCCCACTCTTAAAAGTAGCTCCCAGCACTGGAATTATAGAAAATACTATATATCGTGGACAGGAGGATGCTCCTCAAGAATAATAGAAAATACATTTATATGGTATCAACTTGCATAAAGGAAAGAATAATGGAGTTTTAAAATCCTTCAAAGTAGATGTGACTTTTGATTTTTGTTCATATTATTTGCACAGTAAATACTAAGCTGCCATGGAATTATTTGCATGTCTTTCCCTGTGTACAGATGAATATATATATATATGAAGGTTAATTAAGGGAAGTATTTAGTAGATAAGCTTCCGGACATGCAAAGCAAAGTGATGAATCTTATGAACGAGAGTGTAAGAGCTGACCCCATGCAGTCTGGAGTCATCTCCAAAAGCTTTTTAGGAGTGGAGAGAAAGAGAGAATCTTTGGTGGGACTCCTGAATAAAACATCTTTCCGATTGTTTTGCTTTATGTCTTTTTGATCCTTGTTTCTACAGATATATTCTTATCTCAGTTCAGTTCATATTGCTGTTGACAATACTTTGAATGAGTATGTGAGCAGTTGTCTGTCGTTAGAAGTTGCCCAAAACAAACCAAGTACACTCGCCAGTTTAGAACCTGAGATTTGAAAGTGTGTTTATGTCAATGCATCATGTCCCTTTTTATTTGGTTATTTTGTTAAATCACTCATCACTTCCACTTTCTTTTCTGTTTTTTTTTTAATAAAATTTTTGCATCCCATTCCCACCGCTGTCTCCTCCACTCTTCCCTTGCCATTGCTTTCTCATAATTTAACACTAATACCCACCAAATATCTCCCCTTTCTTTGTCTACCTTCCTCTCTGTCATCGTCTTTCTACAGTTACGTTGCAAAAACTAACAGAGCCACCATCCGGTTTTGTGCGTTGATAATCAAACATACCAAGAAGAGCACTACTGAGGCAGACCTCTCCAAGTTTCTAAGCAGCTTTCTCTCTTTTTCTCCCACAACCTAGCCTGGTACTGACCCCTTGCCACTTGCTGCAGAGGAGGGTACGAGCCTATATACTAAAACTTTCTGCTTTCACTTCTTCCTTTGGTCATTTTATTTCCTAAAGAGCAACCGACTGATCAATGGAGCTTGGTGTTGTTATAGCAATTGTGTTTTCCCTTTTTGTCTCTCTGCATGTATGTTTGTGGATTTTACTATGTGGGTTTCTTTCGGGTTGCTTTAGTATGCGCTGAAGGTCAAACTTACTCCAATTGACTTATGAATATGATTGTTGTCACCTGAACTATGCGCTCGTTGATGTCTCCACATCACCTTCCATATACCGCCTCGCTGATTTGCATATCTTTTATGTATTTCATCACATGTTGGTCATACGTGCTAGATTAAGAGCTTCAAAAATAGGCAGAAATTGCTCTTTCTGTAGTTCTCTGTTCTAAGCCGCTTCCCGACTATTCTGTCTTTTCTTTTCAAAACTATGTATAAGTTGAGTTCTGAGTTAATCTTTGTCTTTTGGATTAAAGGACATTTTTTCTGACTGAATTGAGTTGGTCAATTTTTACGGTAGTTTTTTTGACTAAAAATTTGTTTCAACTTCGAGTCTCAGCTTTTGGCCTTTAGGTACTTCTCGAAGGTATTATTTATGTATTTATTTATTTACCGTAGCATCCCAATCTTGCATAACTTTGAACGAGTGTAGGACTTGTCCCTTTTCCCCTTCTTTTCTAGATCCAGGACTAGGATACCTATGCTTGTTGTGTGTAAATTATATGGCTCCCTTCTTTAATATTGCTTTGCCAATAACTGTCTCCTGCATAAAAGATTCTTGGGAATACTTTTCTTCTAGTTCTGCAAATCTTTTGATAAGAACTCTCAAATACAAAACATGAAACTCTAGCTCTTCATTGGATAACCAATTTTCTAAGCCAAGTTGATGGCAATTAGTTGCTGTTAGCAAAGTTTTGAGAACTGATGAATGATGTCCTATACCAAAACCCAAGACATTAGATGAAAAAGATAAGTTCTTACACTAAGTGCCATTATCCTGTCGATATTTTAAACACTCTAGTCGTTAATTGTCAATACACGTTAAGAAAGGAAATTATTATGCACATGAAAAACATGATGTTTCATTCTTAACCCACTCCTGACAGAACTCTGCCTCTGTTGCCTCATATCTCCCTCTTTTATCACCAGCAAGGCCTATATTGAACTCATGCAGGGCTGAGGAGGAAGACGGAGGCAAGTTTATGGTTTGAATGCCTTATGTCTTATAGTTGAAATGTCAACATCATAAAAGAATAGCTAAGCCTGAAAACATTGTACTGTTAATGAGGTCCCTTAACTTGATCTGTCTTTATCTTCATAGTGGAATCGTGATTTTGGAAAATCCTTGATTATCAGCGATTCTGGAAAGAGTAAAACTGGCTTATCAATTTCTATTGAGTAAATCTGCCCACTCCCTGTTTGAGACTCCTTCATTCATTGGTTTCAGGTTTTGAAATTATCATGCTCTACAATGGAAATAATACGTGAATCGCCCCATGTTCTTTAGTTAGCGCACCTTTTTTTCTGCGTATCATTCTCTACACTGTAGCTTTCTTAGTATCTTTTGTTTATTTTGTCTTTTCACAGAGGTATTGTTAGTTGAAGTAAAATCGATTATGAAGTACTAAACTTAACATGCAAAATTAACAGGTAAGGATCAAGTAGTTTCACAGATGGTGGTTTAGACTTATCTCAATCTTGGCGTTTCTATGCAAGCTACTGAAGTGAATATGAAACTGAACATTGGTCTCAAAGTTGAGGCTTCCACAGAAAATGATTCAGAAGTGAGCAGTCAAGTTGCTTCAAACTTGTCCATCCTAGAAGCACCAGTAGGTCACTCCAATGACAGTCTGATAAACTCTTCCCTTATGAAAGACGTCATAGTAACTCAGTCTGGTTCTCAACCAGTTTCTTTGGACTTAACACTTAGCTACTATAATGATGAGATAGGGGGAAGGGATTCCGTTGGCTTCTCAATGTCAAGCACAAGCGAAAGTAGCAATGAACCACCACTGCATACTACTGCAGCGGCAACACCGCGGGTATTTTCTTGCAATTACTGTCAGCGAAAGTTCTTCAGCTCACAGGCACTTGGTGGTCACCAAAATGCGCATAAAAGAGAGAGAACATTGGCAAAGCGAGCAATGAGAATGAGCATCTTTTCAGAGAGGTATGCTAGTCTTGCTTCTTTGCCTCTGCATGGATCTGCGTTTAGGTCCCTAGGAATCAAAGCACATTCTTCAGTGCACAACAGCTTCATGCCGCCAGACAATAGAAGCGGTGCAAGGTTTGATCATGGTTCTCTGGGCCCGCCAGTCTTCGTGGAGGATGATGAGGCAGAACTTCTGTGGCCAGGTAGCTTCCGTCAGGTAGCGGATGCTGATGATAGTGCTCCAAGTTTTGTACTCACAACCAGCTCAAACATAAATTTATCGGCTGAAACTCCTCCAGTGGACTTGGAAAATTGTGCACCAGATCTCACACTGAAGCTTTGAGTCTATCAGAACTGTCTTCAATGTCTATGCTCCAATATTCACCTTTGTATAGCAAGATGTGCGGGGGCAATCAAATAATACTTACCTTCTATTTTGATCTTTACTTCGATGTTGTAATTTTGTATGTTAAGAGTAAAAGATCATTTTGGAGATTATGTGCTTGTTTTGGTCTGAATTAGTTCTTTGTTTTATTGTTATCATTCCAAATTGTTCACTTGGAATGAGGCTTGGGGATTTAATTTGTTATGGAAGCTCATCGCTCTTTTGCTTGTACCTGAATAATTTACAAGATCACAGAATGTTACTACTACTAGACCATAAGACGACCGCACAATCTATTTGAGAGCTTAGTCATTCTTCAAGCCGTCAAAAGCCCTTGGATCACCTGACAGTGACAAAGTCGCAAACAATGAAGCGAGTGAAGCTCATTGATGCCCTGGTTTGCTTATCCTTCACGCCCCCTCTTTGAACCTCCAGGAGCTCCTTCACCAGGATACGCTCGGTGCAGACCCTAAGGTTTTAACGTAGATTTCTGTTTTTTCTTTTCCCTAAAAAACAAAATCGGCTAGTTTGGTCAAAGTTTGAGACTCGATTTTTGTCCAAATCTAAACAGGCCCAAGCCTCTAAAACTATTCGAACTTGTGTCAATGTCATCCTTAAGAATAACCATGGTTGCCTAATAATAACACCGATCAAGGAATGTTGTGTATAACTAATACATATGAACTTGCAATCTTGGAGTATCGAGAAGAAAACGAGTCTCTTTAAAAGTTTTTTGGGTGAAGGTGGCTTGGGACACAGGCATGGCTTCGGGTGTGCTCTTTTTTGGAAATCAGAGGTGAAGACACGAGGTTAAGACACAGGTGTGTTCACGTGACAAAGGTGTTTTTGTGAAAGATATGATTTGATATACAACCAATGTTTGCACATGGATAAGGTAGAAAGATCCACAATGGCATTCTGAGTCACGTCTAAATGTGTAAAGAAGTAGAAGGATCAACGTCTCGAGACGTGGACTTGATAGATACCATATCATATTCTGGAAGGAGATAGTAAAATCCATGGTCTAGAACAAGGGCTTCTTAGCGTTCGTGTCACATGTTGAAAAAAAGACAATGACATCTATATCCAAAGACATCGTCGTACCCCAAACCCTGTCAATCAATGACAAAAAAGTACAGCCAATTAAACTGGCTCACTCGTAAAAGTTTTGCAACGTTTAATTATTTTTGTTCAATTTTTAATTTACTGATCTGATTCGTTCTAATAACTCTTGTTGTTAAAAACTGACCAGTTTATTAATTAACGGACAATTTTTATAAATTAATAAATTCTTACAAACCAAAATAAGTCAATTATTTTTTATTTAACAATATCTTTTTTAATTAAATTTTAATTTTTTTATAAATAAGAACAATCTCTTTCAATCATATTTTAAAATGTTTAATTTTATTTAATCTTTAGCCAATTTTATAATGGTTTAATACCGGTTAAATCTTTTAAACCTTAAATCTTTTATCTTGTCAGTTTAACTTATAGTTCGGTTTTTAAAATACTAAAGTCAGTGATAGTCAACCTTATCTAGGAACATCTTTTTTGGTGAATTTCAAACTTTAAAAGGACTTGACCTATTATAATCATGTTTAGAGTAGGTAAGGTTTATTAAGACCTTATTTGAGTATAATTATATCAACTAAGATTTGCTTATGACTATATGGTTATAAACTTATTATTGTAACCACGTTATACTTATTCAATAGTTGCTCGACTTTTGAAGTTGTAGGAGCATCCAAATAGACGAACCTTATTAAAAATCTTCTTGTGTTTTTGTAATTTATTTATTTCTATTATATTCTTGATGTGTTTTATTTATTAATAGGTAGAAGTAAAGTTGAGGTAACAATGATTTTGATTGTAAAGTTTGGCGTAGAGATGTTCAATGGAACCAAGAATTTGTTCGAATGATGAAAAAGAGTAAAGGATCCGTTAGGCCAACATTGCATATTGAAGGGGTTGTGAGATAATAAGTTAGAAGATAAAAATAAGCTCGATAAGGAAGAGTTATAGATGCGAATAACTAGAATTGCATGACTTTGTGTCATATATTAGGTCTTAGAGTTTACATCCCTTGTGTAAATATGAAAGAAGATAGAGAGTTGATAGATGTCAAAGTCTCTTATAAATAAATTATATATGAAGTAAAGACTATACAGTGTTTATAGCTACTTCATGTTTAATTCAAAGTTTTAAAATTAATTGAAGTTGCTAACTGCAAGTATACAACTCGTATAAAATAATATAGTAAGGTATTGCTCCTTCAAGGATTGGTCATTAAGCTTGTAATTCGAATTAACTTTTGTTTGAGTAAACCAAATAATGAGACATTGAAATGTATTGCTCCTTCGAAGATTGGTTATTAACCTTGTAATTCAAATTGACTTTTGTTTGAGTAAACCAAATAATGAGAGATTGAAATTACAAAAATTCATAATTTAAAGGCTTGCAAACATACTTCAAAATGTCACAAAAATAAGAACACAATTTTGGTTCAGAGAATCAAATTATAAAGGTTAGTGCCATTCTCGCCATACCATATAGTCCCTCACTTTGGTAATGTAATGATGCTTAGTCCTAGGCATTATAATGTATTGGTCCTTTCTCTCTCAACAATCGAACCAATTAAGCCCAAAATAACTATTAAATTTTTGTTTGTGATCTCTTAATCTACACACTTTATTTAACCATTAAGTGGATATGAAGTAATCTATTGTACAACCATCAAAACATCCAAAATCTCTCTTTAAATGTCATGTCAGCTTGATGTGTGAAGTGTTCTCAAGGCTTCTCATGGTACATCCAAACTGATTTCTAAACTCCATTTCTCAATGTAAGTAAGGCATATAAAGTTCACACATCATAAGCATTAAAGCAAACCATGCATTAAACCAAAGTGAGTACTTACATATTTATGATAAGAAAACCCTAAAATCTATTTAGAAATCTATTACAATTATCAGCATCATCCTCAAAACAAGTCCATACATCTTCTCCATACAATAACTAAACAAAAACAAACAAGAGAAGAGGGAATAAAAAAAGTTGGAACTATATGAGTTAGCTTGAGATTTCTTAAAATCACTTGATTCTCTTTGAAAATCCACCCAAAAATGTGTCTATCTTCCTTATTTTTTTGTGCTGCATGATCCTCCTCTCTTTCTATTGCTTAAAATGGGGTTTGTAATACCCTTTTGGGTACTTAAACCGATTTAGGATAGATGTGGTACAAGCTGGAATTGCCAATTGGGAACTTGGAAAATTTCAACTTCTACCTAGGAATTTCCAACTTTCTCCTTTGATACCTACAATAAGTCGACATCCAAGTAAGTTGATAATCAACACAAATAAGGTCCAAATCCTGTCCAAACATTGACATACATCCATGCAAGATGTATATACATCAAAACACATGAAAAGCGTGCAAAACCTAAGCTTAAAAACCTTCATTTATAACCTAACATGCAATTTATCATATACAATCACATACACATGCAAGTTATATGAAAATAGCACAAAACCTAGGTTAAATATCCTAGTATGTATACTAAACATACACATTATCATATATAATGACTTAGACAATTCTCTAACAAATATCACATAAAATGACTTATATGGTTTGAAGATGCAGGGAGGAACATATTTGGTACAACATCCCAATATATTCGACCAAATAGTTAATGACTTGTTAAGACTAAAGGGGACTATTATAGATAAGAATAAAGTAATAATTTCACTTTGTTATTTACATCAATATTACAAACAGTTGGTGGTCATACTTATATTGAGCAAAGATATAATTAGTATGGAGGACATCACTGCTGCATTATTGGGTGACAACCAATGGATAATTAATATCGATAAAATAAGGATGACTCATCTCAGAGGAGTTTTAGATCTACATTGAAGGACAAAGATAGTCTAATGCTACAAGTGTTAATAATTTGGATACATTAAAAAGACTTTCCAAATAAGAATAAATAGGGTGGAAAAAAGAAATATGATAATTCATCAAAGTCTGGTAATGTATTATAGAGCAGGGACTTGTATTGCAATGTTAAAGATATGTCTACATTTCAACTAGGAACTTTAAGACTTATATATATTGGATATAAGATGCTTATATCATATCATACTAAACATGTAACACCCCACTCCCGCGTGACCCCGAACCCGACATCGATGGTGATATCCGAATTCGTGCCCTGCGAAGGTAGCGTGCTACATCACTCAGTAAACTCTAACAAATTTTTTTTTGTAAACATTCATACACGCGAAAACAGTAGACAATCGAGTCTGCGTTAATTTGTATACCATTCCAGTCATTCCCAATCATTACAAACACTCAACAATAATTTAAAAATAGCCATTTAATGAATACCAATCCATAACCAAATTGGGCCCGCTATAAAAACAAAGCATTAATTTACAAAGCTTGCGGAATACAATTTTATGAATAACAGAAGGATGACACTAATGCAGACGTGGACTGATCCCGACCTCTATTCTTCATTTGAATGCTGTAGACATACTCCCGTGAACCTAACGGGGTATTCTTCTGAGTCCTGAAAAATATTTGCAAATTTTGGGTGAGTTTTGCGAACTCAGTGAGGAACCATCATCGATGGTTCGCCCAATTCATGCAACATGCCATGTCATATAACGTATACGAACACTGTTACATACTTGATTACATTTCACAATTTTCCTTGACCATAAGCAATAAAGACAGTTTATACACAGCATCCAATTAGTCATACATAATCAAAAGCATATATGTACCAATCAAATATAACACAGTTGTTTCATATTCCGCATTCAGAAGTACCACGTGACATAACCCATGTTCAAAAGTACCGCAT
>JAOTIZ010000002.1:14544396-14558160 GCA_027123425.1 Erythroxylum panamense | reverse complement strand
CGACAGAGAGGGAAGGTGGCTCGAGCTGGGAGAGGGCAGGTGGCTCGAGGGACGGAGAGCTAAACGTGGGAGAGAGATGGAGAGCTAAAGGTGGCAGAGAGCTAAACGTGGGAGAGATCGAGCGGGAGTTGAAAATACATTGGTGGGCTAGTGGGAGAACGTTATTTACATGGCCTTTCCCGACGTCTAAGTCTTCACAACGTCGGCCTATCATTTTTTCGACGTCTAACTATCTAAACGACGACTAACACTTGGTTTTTCACGACGTCTCTATACAACGTCGTGAAATCTTGGCCCCTTTCGTGACGTTCGGGAACACGTCACGAAAGCCTCCTACATTTCGCGACGTCTACTGAGAAGACGACGCGAAATGCGTCTTTTTCTTGTAGTGAATTTTCTTCCATCATGATTGTACTCTATTTTCATAGGAGACAATACCTTCACCATCAAATTTCCATTTTAGCGTAAATGAAACTGCCAAATGACGCATGATAAAAATAAAGAAAGGATTCGGAAGGTATGTATATGCATTCTACTGAAACTAGGGTGAAGCCCATCTATAAAACTAGCCCCTATGCACAATGCCAACCGTAATTAGCGTCTGGCCACGTTTCTCAGGCCATGGTTCGTTCAACATGTAAATGTCCCGGCAAATGTGGGATGATGTGGGCTGAAGCGGAAGGAATGGGATAGAAGTTTGTTGAATGTTGAGCCTATGGTATAATAGGAAAACCAAACCTTACTAGCAAGCATTTAATTAAGTTGTGGAGGCATGAAATACACCAATAATTAACTTAAGTTTAGGTCTTGAAGTAGTCATTCAACATATTGTCATGAAAATAACCATCCAGGCAGGAATTATTACATGCTTTGTCGATCTATTATTGTTATGTAATAAAATTGTATCTTATATATTAATAGGTGCAACAAAAACAATTTAAGAGTAAAGAATAACAACTGGGTGGGGAAAAGTGTCCTCAG
This sequence comes from Erythroxylum panamense, assembly GCA_027123425.1. Lineage (NCBI taxonomy): Eukaryota > Viridiplantae > Streptophyta > Magnoliopsida > Malpighiales > Erythroxylaceae > Erythroxylum > Erythroxylum panamense. The sequence goes on along the minus strand of JAOTIZ010000002.1, from coordinate 14,557,179 downwards.
TCCATCCTTGCAACTGTGTAAAATTTGCGACAGCGACTCCAGACAGATTAGAATTTACAGCAAATTGAAGGAGGCTACAGCTACTAGTGTAATGGGCACAAGGTTTCGATTCGCATTAAATTGTTCTGCATAATGTCTTTGCTTACCAAATGAGGTATGGGAGGTGACAAGGACCATTCGTGCTCTTGGATGTATATCAGCTAACACTATTTGGAATAGAAAACATGGGTCCACAAACGATAGAAGCACATATATATAGATGTATATGAAGAGTGAGTAAATAGTAATACAAACCCAACCCCCCCGCTTTAAATGCGGGGCGAACAACATAGTCAGCGACTTTCTCCAAGGACTATCTCCGCAGGACCCTCTAACAAGAACATGATGTGAAAGCTCAGTCACAAACATACACGCACCCCTACACAAAAGCCACAAGCTCTTTTCCTTCTTTTTCTCTCTTTTATCTCTCGTCAAGCAAGGGATGCATGGGCTAGTATCCACATCCCCATATGCTCTCTTTAACTTCACAGCCATGGAAAGTGAAAAACGCTGTCAGCGAACAGAATTACTAATCCTGCTGCAGCTGTCACAGTAGGACATGCACACAAATTTTAAACATATATGCGTATATCATATGGTCATCATAGCCTTATGATAACTCCTTTGTCTTACTTTTGTTCTGTCTGGCTTAGCTTGTCAGCCGAAAAAGAGGGAAAAGAAGACGACTTTGAGAGAAGCGAAATGTTAGAAGTCTGTATAATTAAAGTTGCTACTTTATCTTTGGTATTAAAGTTGCTTTTGTTTGAGAAAATGCAATCATAAAGTAATCGATTACAAAATCATTCAATCACCTCTCACGTCAAACCATCTTTGGAGGGTGTGTCAGGAAAAGTTCTGGCAATTCATTTATCACTGTCATTTTGAGGAATGGGCCTTACCTTCCATCTAACTTCTCTAGCTAGGTTTACCACCCTTTTCCCCTCCTCGAGAAGGAAAGATACATATGCGTTGCATACTCCCCTTCCTTCCTCTCTTTTCATCGTCAACATAATAGTATTCATTTGTCAACTTCAACCCCAGTAGTTGTACTATGTCTTTGTTTCTCAACTGTCAATGTTGTTTGTATGCTGTAAAAATATCAAAATTTGACCCACCAATTAATTCAAGTGATGTTCACACACTATTTATATATATATAATAATGTAGATTTGTGCTATCCTGGTTAATCAGTATTTCTACAGTATAACTTGCTTAAAACAAATATCATTGCTTTCTTGTGGTAATAACGTACAATTTATCACGTTAAACTATGATTTATATTTGTATAATCTGACACGCTGCAAGATATTTGGGCTGCATATCCCAACTGTGGAGGTTCAGAAACCTTAATTTCCTGTCAAAGCTTGGGGTCACAAATAGATACATACAAAAATGTTGATGATGGAATTGATATGAATAAAAATGCGAATTGTAACGGTGTTGTTGTTAACAACAATCTTGTTTCTAGTGATGAAAAAAATGAAGAACATGTATAGAGTGTAATTTCAAGCCATTAGAATTAGTTTCCATCATTTACAGAGGATATTTAAAATTCAGATGTCGATATACTGATCATTAATCAATTATTTACATTTAGAGAACCAGTGGGATTCATTTTATGAGTGTGGGTTGAACAACTCTTCTGGAGTAATGAAGATGCTCAATTGGTTATATAAAGTGATATCACATATACTGCATGCTTGTTAGAAATATATAGAGATTGAATCGCTGGGAGGTGTGCATTACAAGAAAACCGATGAAGATCGTCCTTGACTTTTGCGTGAAGTGAAGAAAATATTGTCATGTCAAGAGACGACTGCAAATAATGGGAAGACCACTTACTTGATTATGGATTAGTTATGATCAATCACAAGATTATTCAAGTTATGAATTACTCTTCTTTGCTAGTATCTACTTATGTATTCATGGCAATTAAATTAGACCATTTAAATTTCATAATATCTCTTTTATGTTAGAAAGAGTAAGTTATTATTTCTTGTTTTGCTTTTTCGCTCAGGAAAGTTCAGTAAGTACAATCTACAAAAAGAGCAAAGTAATGGTAATATTTCTAATTATTTAACATATAGGTTTGATATATCTTGTAAACTTGGATCATATTTAACTCTTATCCCTTTATATAAAGATGATAAATTAATAATTGTTTAACTAATTTATCATGAGATTAAGTAGTATCTTTCCAAGTGAACCTTTTAACTACCTTTTGGTAGAGTGTGTGGAGTGTAGCGAAATAGACAACTTCCAATCTTGTCGCTACTTGTTTGGCCTCATTCTTGGGTTGACCTCACACTACACACACCCTCTCAACAAAGGATAACGCAACATTAGCATTATTATAACAAATTCAGCCTTAAAAGAGAAAAATGGTAGCCCGAACAACTGTTGAATGCTTCAACCTGGCTAGGTAAGAACTCCTTCGGGACTTGTAACGCCCAGTTATCATGAAATTTTAAACATTGTGTGCAGATTTATCTTTTGCAAAATAGGGTTCCTGACACAAAATTGTTAGGCACATTGTTTATGGTATATATTGGAAAGTATTTCTTAAAAATGTTTTGCTCCCAGCTGGGTACGCTCTACATGTAGATACACTACAACATATATGGATGCTCGTAAGTACAAGGGTGGTTGCAGAATGCAGAGATTGCAAAACGGTGGGAAGGAGAGATTGATTGGGAATATTAGAGGGAAGCGTCGGTCTAATGTGGGGAGTCTGGTTCACAGGACATTCTTTAGGTAGATACTGTGGCTTGGGTGTTATTTCACGCTCAAACTTATTCCATTGTCAAAGGGTATGTAAAGCAAAGCACTAAAAATTATCTGGACCCCATGACATTTCATTTTATTCACTTCTCCACTACTATACTGCTTTGACTATTAGTACTACCCTACAACTTGTACCTTTACCACTGTAATGGCTTGGAATTAGAGCCCATTGACGCCTACAATTCAGAGACTTAGCCAGTAGACAGCAAGCAATACGTACGAGCTGGACCACCTCCATTTAAAGCATGCCTCTTTTCATTTAATTCCAATCGTCCTTGTCTTGATCATCATAACACATCCACATACATTCACAATGTACTTCATGCATAAACCACAAAAATAAGTTTTTTTACGGAAACCAATTGTGATTATGAACAAACTAATTATAATTGGTACTGCTGATATTGGACAATGAACACCCTCAATTTCTTTATCCTTTTCTATACCAATGCTCAAACCTATTTTTTGGTCCGTTATTAAGGAAATCCGAAGTTTCTAAAGCCATTCTCGCATTAAATGTTAAGAAATGATAGCAATAATTTTATCAAAAAAAGTAAAAATTAAAGACACGTTCAATTTGTTTCGACTCTAAAAAATGACGTCTTTAGTCACTACAACAAAGTAGCCATTTAACTACTTTTTTTTGGCAATGTTTCAAAAATCGTCAATAAAATCAACCATATTGCGATAATTTTAAAATCGTCATTAAAATTAAGCATTTAGCAACTAGTTATAGAAACGTCACAAAAAGATCAACATTTGGTGATGAATGTCAAAAATCGTTACCAATGGTGAACATTTAGAGACAATTCCTAAAAATCGTCACAAAATGGTCTACATTGGGTGACAATTTTAAACATTCGTCACTAAATATACTTTTGGTGACGCTTTTCAGAAACCGTCTTCATAATTTGGTAAACATTTGGTGATCAATTTTCAAAATCTTCACCAAAGGGGTCACATTTGGTGATGAATATGTAAAATCGTCATAAAAAGACGTTTGGTGACTATTTTCAAAAATTGCTACCAAAGGTTCGTAAATATTTAGCAAAATGTTTTTTGCTACATTTTTCACGTTGTCGCTAAAAGTAACCATTTGCTGACGATATTTGAGAAGCGTCACTAAAGGATTAACATTTGGTGACGAATTTTGTTTTCATCGTCACTAAATAGTCCACATTCAGTGACGATTTTTGAAAATCGTCACCAAAGATTCCGCAGTAATTTGCAATACATTTGGTGACGATTTTGGAAGGGTTCACATTTTCTAAAATTGTTAAACTAACATTTTTGTAATCTATCATAGTTAAGATATGTTTTAAATTGGAGATTTGTTTTGAATGTTTATAACGTATTGTTGGAAAAACACACAAAACATAATTTTAAGTGTTAAACAATAGTATTAATTAATCATTTATATTTGTTAACAGTGCAAAACTTAGTTATAAAAATTTTAATAATTGTATCAATATAATAATATGATATATGGAGTAGTACGAACTTTGAATTTGAAGGTTAACAATTCTTACAGTTATAGAACAAGAACAATAATAGTCTACACTCAACAATACGTAGCTTGACCCTAACTAGAAGAGATGTTGTTTGACAAATTCTTATAGATACAACAATAAATCAACTTTAAAGCTGAATCTAGTTGATTGTATTGATAAATGACAATGATATAATTAATTATTTAGATTCCAATTGACATGAAAATCGGTAAAGATAAATGAATCCCGATGTCTAGATTCCTGAGAAGGGTCCTTGCATGGTAAAGGAATCAATTGAAACAGTGACAGTTCTTCCCTCAGGTGTAAGGTTTTTTTACACTCTCTTGCAACAACATTTTCGCTATAGTTAAACTTTTAGAGGATACAGTGAATGAGTCGCCAAATTTAGTATGGAAGATAAGTTCTCCAGATAAACTGCCAGTACAAAACGGTTTTCCTAAAACACAATTAGTATAGAACTTAGATACTATCAGATTAGTAAATCGTTAAACGAACCGAAATTGGAGTGACATGTATGCGTGAATGACCAGACGAAGTCTGTGGAATTGATAAAATTTTCAAAACAATCAATTTTTCTAATCATTTATAGGCCATTGTACCATCGCTCCCGCCTCTATGGGCATACATGTCATCTTCGGGATTTAAGGAAGCTGAAAACAACATGTAGTATATATCATCAAAAGTGAATATATATAATAGCTTCATAAAAGGAAATAAGATGTACATAATAAGGAAAGTGACATTGTTTGGATGATTCTAAATACTTTGAAGTAGAAGATCGACCATATAATTCAAATGGTTATTAGTATATGAAGGGGAGATTTTTTCTGCATTGTTTATTTCTTCAGTAGGGATAATTTTGCCACATTCCTCCCAATGGAATAAATTAGTACCATCCGGAACTAATTTTCATGTCGATATTCCTTGATTAATAATGTTAAGAGGCATATTCTATAAATGTCGATTTAGAATAAAATGATGATATGTTCAACTCGATGATAAGTGAAAGTAGTCTAGTTTAACACTTATACATCTTCAATGTGCCTAATGATATGATAGATACCCTTACTAAAATTTCAGAAATCTATTATGTAGTTTGTATCATATGCAAAATTTAGAATTTAAAGTAGAATAGACATGGCTATGTTTTTGATGTACAAAAATATGGTATTATCTATATTGGGCTATATTACTATTAGTGGAAATGAATAAAAGCAAAATACGTTTGAAGACCTTTCATCAAATAGTTATGAAGCGTTGATGATGGAAGTGTTAAAGGTCATTAGGAAGAAGCCAACCCATATACAAACAACAAAGACAAACAGTAAATCATCTTTGAAACACAACCCATGCATCAAATGCATAATTTAGAACTTACAATAAACACCTAAGGGTATAGGTTAAACTTAGCACAACTTTGTTAATGAAAATCGAACAAAAAAACAAAACCGATTCAGTTAATGATGATTCTCTGACGGTGATGACCACAATACAGAACCCAAACAGAAGAGAGGAGATAGTGGTTTGCGGGATGAAGGATTTTGAGAAATGTTCATGACTTGAATGAGAATGGAGGTGCCTTTTATTGTGAATATGATTGAAAACCTAATACAAAATGACGTCATTTTTCTTGTTTAGGTAAACGATGTCATTTCTTATTTATTGTAGTTGTTTGTTCATTTTTCTCGTTTAGGTAAATGATGTTATTTCTTGTTTGCTACAGTTGTTTGGAAGTAATATTAATTAATTTGCTATGATCTATTGTATTTGGTCGACATATGTCAGATGTGGCGACTAATATATGATTCGACTAATAAGGTTAATGGTAGATGAAGGGAACAAGAACAATATTGTCATGTTCACTAAACATTAATTCATTAGGTAATAATGAGATGTGGTTTGCATTTTTTATTAATTCAACTAATAACAAAAATAAAATACTAATTTTAAAAAAGTTTCCAATTTAATTTTGTTTATCTACCAAATTAAAATTAAAGATTAGTCATTCCTAAAAATTAAGCAAGTGAAGAACAATTCCATATATAAGTGAGAAGATAAAATTTTCATTTTGTATGTACTAGGAATATCTCATATATATTAATCAATTAAGAAAATTAAGAAAGTAAGAGATTGCTTTAGTTTTGGCAACGATGTGAAAATTTGGTAGCAAATTGTCTACCACTTACGACTAAGTGTGGTGGTTGCTCGAGAAATGGTCTTCTGCAACTAAACGTACTCCATGGCAAAAAGCCTCGACTATTTAAATTAAATGTATCTTTTTATACAAATAATAAGGTTAATGGTAGATTAAGGGCTAAAGGGTATATGTTGTCATGTTAGTGATGGATTTGGTAAAAATAAAATGTGATTTGCATTCCTTATTAATTCAACAAATAACAAAAAGAAGAAACTAATTTTTTAAAATTTTCCAATTTTATTTTGTTTGTCTACCAAATTAAAATTAAAGATTAGTAATTCCTAAATATGAAGCAAATCAAGAACAATTGCATATATAAGTGCAGAAGACAAAATTTTCATTTTGTTATTTGTAATAGGAATATCTCATAAATATTAATCAATTAAGAAAATTAAGGATGTAAAGAAAATGCTTGGGTTTGGCGACGTTATGTATAATTGGTAGCAAATTGTCTACCATTGGTGACCATAGTTTTGTTCGTCGCAAAAGGGTGAATAGGTTAAAAAATAAGTGGGACGACGTCGTTTTGCCAACATTTGTTATGACATCGTCTTGCCTACATTTGTTTTAACAAACGTGAGAGCTTTTCCTCCCTCCCATTTTCACCGAAACTTTACTATTGAAGCTCAACTGGCCCTCTTCTCTTTATCTGCCTTATGTCCTCCTTCTTTTGTATCTCAAATATTATACTCTTCATCTGCCTTCTCACCTTCTACTTGTTCTTTGACCTCTTCTAGTTCTCTCATCGCTTCCCATTGTCGAAGGTGAGTCCAGTTGTTTATTTCATTTGTTAACCAATGTGAAACCCCTAACTAAGTTCATCTTTTTTTGTGTTTCATGTTCAATTTTTGCATTAGTTGGTGAATGTGTATAGGTTTTTTTTTTACAAATTGTGTCTTCCTCTATTTGATTGGAGTCAAAACCGAAGATTTTGTTTGACATCTTCAGGTATATTCTCCCTGACCACCATATGTTCGACAAAAAACCTCTGTTGTATTTTGTTGGATTCCTTACGCTATGGTTTACATATTCCTTGTCAAGGATTGAAGGAAGCTCTTGCATGGTACAGAGAGGTTGTTCCATACTTAAAATTGTTAGGTGTTGCAATCTTCTCTATTCTTATTCTCCCCATAGTATGTGATTGCTTTCAGTTCTTCCTTTAGCCATTTACTATGATTGCAGAACCAAGAATGACCTCAAAATAAGCCCTAAAAGCTTATGATCTCAATTCATTTCTAAAAGAATTTGAAACTCTTAGAAAATGAGTTTTCTTCTTTTATTGTATAAATAAGATGGATAAGAGTTGGATGTCTCATCTAAAATGTTTAATTGAATATGTAAAAGGAGTTCAGAGTTTCATACAATTTGTAAAACATCAAATGGGTGACAAACGTATTATTCGTTATCCATACATCGATTACTTAAATGTCAACTTCCAAATTCCAGATGTGGTATATAATCACTTGCTAGTTTGAGGCATAGATAAATTCTATACTCTATGGCTTTATGATGGTGAACGTAAGGAAGCAAGTTGTAGTAGAAGTGGCGGTACATGTTATAATGACAATAACAATAATGATGTAGATGATTGTGATATGAATGATGATGGGATTGACGAGATGTTAGACAATTGTCATAATTATATGGATACTATGAATGAAATAGGAATGCCTAACATAATTGGTAGTTTTATAGAAGATAATTTTGAGAAGTTATTGACAGTTGCTCAAGACAATTACATCCGGGGTGGTCAAATTTCTCACAACTATCATTTGTTGTGAAGTTGTTGCATTTGAAGGTTTATAATAAATGGAGTAACAAGTCCTTTGACATGTTAATTGACCTACTAAACGATGCATTACCTATTGGACACAAGTTGTCGAAATTTTACTATGATGCAAAGAAACTGTTAAGGGACCTTAAATTGGGATATATTACAATTCATGTTTGTAAGTATGATTGTGTTCTTTTTTGGAAGGAAGGTAAATATCTTCATGAGTGTCCTATTTATGGTACATCAAGGTCGTAGGTGGATGATGGGAGAGGGAAAAAGATACCGAATAAAATCATGCGATACTTCCCTATTAAACCACAATTATAAAGACTTTTTATGTCAACAAAAACAGCCATAGATATGAGGTGGCATAAAGAGAAACGCATTGATGATAACATTATGCATCATCTAGCATACTCAATGGCAAGGAAAGAAATTGATATAAAGATTTCATGATTTTCACAAGATTGTCATAATGTTCAACTTGGATTGGCCTTAGATGGATTTAATCCTTTTGATAATATGAGTACTTCATATAGCATGTGGCCAATGATTCTAGTCCTATATAATTTACCTCCATAGAAGTGTATGAAGGAGCCTTTCATATGATTGTCTTTGCTTATTCCAGGACCTACTGCTCTTGGTAAGGATATAGATGTATTCATGCAACCATTAATTGATGACTTAAACGATCTATGGGAATTTGGATTACAAACTTTTGATGTTATTGAAGGCGAAACATTTATAATGCATGCTGTTGTTTTGTGGACTATAAATGATTTCTTGGCTTATGGGATTTGTTTTGGGTGGAGCACAGGTATATGGCTTGTCCTGTATGTAACCATCAAACATACTCAATGAGGATACAAAGTAAAATATGTTATGCGGGTCATCGTCGTTATTTGAAACATGGGTATAGATGGCAAAGAAGTAAACTGCTTAATAACACAGTAAAATTGGGTGAAGCTCCGATGCAGTTGTCTGGTGATGATATAGTTTACTAGCTATCATATTTGGGTGACTTTACACCTGGCAAACACCCAACTAATAGAAAGTGAAAGAGAAATGATGTTGAATTGAATTGGACAAAAAAACATATTTTTTAACTTACCATATTGGAAGGAATTACTATTGAAGCACAATATTGATGTTATACATATTGAGAAAAACATTTGTGACTTCGTTTTAAAGACTGTCACAGGAATTGATGAGAAATCCAAAGACATAATTAATGCTAGACTTGACTTAGAAGACATGAATATTAGAAAGGACTTACATTTGAAAAGAAGAGATGATGGGTCATATGTTATTCCCCCAGCTTGTTACAATATGTCAAAAAGTGAGAAACAATCATTCTGTCAATTCCTTCATTCAGTCAAATTTCCTGATTATAATTGTTAAAGAGGGAAAAGTGTCAGGGTCAAAAAGTCATGATTTTCATGTACTTTTGCAACGATTACTTCCTGTTAGAATACCTGGGTGTTTGCCAAAGGATATGTTCATTACTTTGGGTGAATTGGGAGAGTTTTTAAGCAATTATGTTGCAAGACACTTAAAGTTAAATAGCTTGATTAAATGGAAAAAGACATAGCATTGATTCTATGTAAGCTTGAACTATTATTCTCCCCATCATTTTTGATGTTATGGTTCATTTTCACTTACCATATCGAGCAAAACTTTCTAGACTAGCTCAATTTTGATGGATGTTTTCGATTGAAAGGTAATTCATATTAAATTTAATAAGTTTTTGCTATCTTATTTATTTGTAACAATTCCTAAGTTTATAACTAATTATGTTCAGGTTTTTATGTTCTCTTAAGCATTATGTACATAATAAAGCTCAACCAGAAGGGTTTATTGCAAAGGCTAATATACCAAATGAAAGTTTTAATTTTTTTCATTTTAATTAAATGATGTGGAGACAAGATTTAATAGATAATAAAATAAAATTGATTTTCATGACGACGGTGGGTTGTCTATTTTCTCCTAAAATATTAGGCCATTTGGTATGGGTAAATATGTAAACTAAAGAAAAATTCGAAATCACCCATTGGTATATTTTGAACAATTGCGAGAAAGTTGATACATACATGGAGTACGTATATTCCTTTTCATTCAAACAATCATATTACAATTTTTTTCATTCACTCTGTGATCTTACTATTGTTGCCCTTTTTAAACAGAGAACACAAAGAGACAATTCGCAGCAAAGGAATTATTAATGTTGAAGAAAGACATAGGCAGAATTTTGTATCATGGTTTAGAAATCGAGTAAGTTTCATATTGATTACATATTATGAAAATATGAGAATATGTCTCATCCTTATATTTGTTTTCAATTTGTCATATAGATGATACGATTACATAACCGTAACATGTAAGAAGCGACAACAACTTTATATAGTTTGGCATATGGGCCATATATCTGTGGCAAGAAATACACACATTGCATTGTTAATGGGTGAGATTTCACATACAAGATCCAGATAGTCGAATTAGAAGTCAAAATTGTGGGGCTGTCATTGAAGGACATCATGACACTGATTTCATTGGCTTCTACCATGTCATATGTGAAATAATAGAATTGCACTATATCAAGGATAAGAAGGTTGTTCTACTTAAATGCAAATGGTTTGATCTAATTGACATGAAAGTGAACGAGCATATTACTAGCATAAATATTAGTAAGACATGGTATGGTAATGATCCTTTTGCAAGGATATGATAATGATCCTTTTGTCCTTGCAAGTCAAGTCAAACAAGTTTTCTACATCAACGATACTGTATTGGGTAGCAATTGGAAAGTTTTTCAAAATTTTTATCAAAGGAATGTCTTTGATTTTTGTAAAAGGGATATTGGTCAATTGGATGAGAATGACGATGCAGATGAAGACTATCAAATAATTGGATTGGAGTTCAATAATGAAGGCATTTCAGTAGAAGATGCAGATATATCTTCATTCTATAGGAGAGATGTTGATCTTAACATAGTTTAAGTAGATGAAGTCCAAGCCCATCTTACTTATGCATTGTTTGAAATGTTATGTTCATAATTGCCTTATGTTGTTGATGTTTTACTTATGTTAATTTTCAATGATTAGATGCATATTTTTAATGTTTCACTTATGTTTATATGGAATGTTATGCCGAATGTTTAGTATTTAACTATTGATCTCCTTATATTCATGTGGAATACTGATGTTTGAGTTAAGATTATGTGTTATCTTCATATTATGTTGTAGTTGTTCAATATAATGGCACCTGGTAGAAGTAAAAGAAAGAGGGTGACAACGATCAATGAACTTCCTCCCCCACAACAACCAACTCAATCCGACCCCATCGTTCAACAACCAACAATTGCATCCTCAAATGAAGATAGTCACCAACAACCTTTACCAACATCGTCTATTAGTGCTAAGGGATCTTCAGGTATGTTATTGTTAACCAAACATATTTACATTAATGCTGAAATTACTCATTACATGTTTAGTGTGTTTTTCTTTTATGATATTTTTTTATTTTCAGGTTCCAATACTAGCATTAGAAAATGAGGTAGAGGTATCACAAAAAGAGTTGAGATGCAACAGATGAATGTTGTAATGAACAACAAGTTGTTTGTGACCATTGACCCCATGCAATGTTGCCCTTTGGATAAGATCCAATCTACAAAATTTTCCAGTGTGTTGGGCGTCGTTGTGAGGAATGAATTGCCTTGTCCTCAATATGCCAGGCAGTTGAAGGAAGATAACTTGCTCTAAAATGCTTTGGGTAAAGTTTCGGTAATATTTCAATTCATTTCATTATATGTATTGTGATTTTACTTAACAAAAACAATAAGTTAACTTATTCGTGTTCTTCACAAATGAAGCTTAATATCATTGATATCGACAAGCCTGAGCTTTCAAGTTGTGTTAGTTCACTGTTAAAACAAAAGGCAAACGATCATCGATATAAACTTCATAAATATTACCAGTCTTTTCCTTCCGATGAAAAGGCAAGGAGACATGTTCTGGAATTGGTGACTCTAGAAAATTGGACTGTCATGTGTGGTCATTGGGCCTCTGCAAAGGTTCAGGTTTGTTTTATTTCTTTTCATATTTCCTTCCATTAATTTTGTTTATACAATTCATGACTACTTCTCTTATTTTAAAAAAAGTGTGAGAAAGCCAAGGTGAACAGAGCAAAAATAAAGAATCCTCATAACATCGGCTCTAAATCATTTGTCGTCATCCGATAAGAATTTGTAAGTGTAACATTTTCAACTTATTATTCTATTTCTTAATATAATAAATTATATTATCTTTTAATTTTTTAAATTCCTATAAAAGAGCCTGACGTAGAACGTATCGTAGAAGACTATCTCACTTGGGCCGACAGCCAGAAGCCCAAGCGAGGTGGACCGAAGAATTGAAGATTGCATTTTATATTTTTGAACTTAAAAGTGGACTCATAAACTCATAAGTGGATCCACGTTTTAG
>JAOTIZ010000002.1:14532297-14544296 GCA_027123425.1 Erythroxylum panamense | reverse complement strand
TGCAAGCTAATGAGTTGTACCTGAATAGAAAGAAGTGCATTTTCATGACTGATCAGCTCTTATTCCTGGGTTTTGTTGTGAGTGGTGCTGGCATTAAAGTGGACGAGGCGAAGGTCCGTGCCATCAAAGAGTGGCCTACGCCATCCACTGTGCGTGAGGTCCGGAGTTTTCATGGTCTGGCTACTTTTTACCGTCGTTTTATTCAAAATTTCAGTGCCATTGCAGCGCCTATTACTGAGTGTTTGAAGAAAGGCCAATTCCAGTGGACTGATGCTGCTGATGCTAGCTTTGCTGCGTTGAAGGAGAAGTTATGTACTACTCCGGTGTTGGCCTTACCGGATTTCGACAAGCTGTTTGAGGTCGAATGTGATGCCTGCGGTTTTGGCATTGGCGCCGTGCTTTCTCAGGAAAAGCGTCCTGTGGCATTTTTCAGTGAGAAGTTGACTGACTCGCGGCGTACCTGGTCCACGTATGATAAGGAGTTTTATTCTGTCGTGCGTGCTTTGAAGCATTGGGAGCACTATCTGATCGGTAAGGAGTTTATTTTGTACTCTGACCATGAGGCTTTGAAGTTTTTGAATAGTCAGAAGCGGATTAGTAGTGATATGCATGCCAGGTGGTCCCAATTTTTACAGAAATTCCCATTTAAGCTTCGGCATAAGTCAGGAGTTCAGAATAAGGTGGCTGATGCATTGAGCCGCCGTGCTGATTTGCTCATGATTCTGAAAAATGAATTGGTGGGTTTTGAGGAGCTGAAAGAGTTGTACGCTGATGATAATGATTTTCGTGATGTTTGGGCACTATGCACTCGAAATTCGAACTCAGGGGATTATCATGTTACGGATGGTTTTTTGTTCAAGGGCAATCAGTTGTGTGTTCCTTGTTCTTCTGTGCGGGAGAAAGTTATTCGTGATTTGCACAGTGGTGGTTTGGCTGGGCATCTTGGGCGTGATAAAACTTTGGCTGCTGTGGCTGAGCGTTTCTTTTGGCCAAAGTTACGTAAGGATGTCGATACTATTGTGAAGCATTGTTTTGCCTGCCAGTCTTCCAAGGGGCAGTCACAGAATACTGGTTTGTACATGCCGTTACCTGTGCCTGACACTATTTGGGAGGATCTGTCTATGGATTTTGTGTTGGGATTGCCTCGTACACAGCGGGGTTGGGATTCTGTCTTTGTTGTGGTAGATCGGTTCTCAAAAATGGCCCATTTCATTCCTTGTAAGAAGACTGCGGATGCTTCCAACATTGCCCGCCTTTTCTTTCGAGAAGTGGTTCGTCTCCATGGCGCTCCTAAATCTATCACTTCTGATCGGGACAGTAAGTTTCTTGGGCATTTCTGGCGGACTTTATGGAAGCTGTTTGACTCGCAGCTGAATTTTAGCAGTTCTGCCCATCCGCAAACTGACGGACAGACAGAGGTGGTGAATCGTACTTTGGGAAACTTGATCCGCAGTATTTGTGGCGATCGTCCCAAGCAGTGGGACTTTGCATTGGCTCGTGCTGAATTTTCCTACAACAATGTCGTCCATCGTTCTACCGGACGTTCACCGTTCTCCATTGTTTATACTAAGGTACCTCATCATGTTCTTGACTTAGCAGGTTATCCTAAGGCTGCTTTGAAGAGTGCTGCTGCAGAGAAAATGGCTTCCGATTGGCAAGCTGTTCATGCTGACGTGAAGCAGAAGATTGAGGAGTCGAATGCTAAGTATAAACAGGCCGCTGACCAGCATCGCCGGGAGAAGTTGTTTGCTGTGGGTGATGAGGTAATGGTCTTTCTTCGTCGTGAACGTTTTCCTGTTGGTACTTATAGCAAGCTGCAGCCACGAAAGTATGGTCCGTACCAGATCCTGACGAAGATTAATGACAATGCTTATGTGGTGGGGCTGCCAGACAGTATGGGCATTTCCAAAACGTTTAACGTGGCGGACATTCACAAGTACTACCCTTCTGATGAGGTGATTTATCCTGATGATGCTGTAAACTTGAGGACAAGTTTTTTTCAAGAAAGGGAGACTGACGTAGAACGTATCGCAGAAGACTATCTCACTTGGACCGATAGCCAGAAGCCCATGCGAGGTGGACTGAAGAATTGAAGATTGCATTTTATATTTTCGAACTTAAAAGTGGAATCATGAACTCATAAGTGGATCCACGTTTTAGTTACTTTCTTTCGAACTATTTAAACAACTTTCGTTGATGTTATTTGCTATCTTGGAATTAATAAAAACCCTAGTTCGAAAGTTTTCTCAACTGTTCTTGAGTTTCTGGATTGAAGCTCGTTTATACGCTACTTAGACTGCGTCAGAGACAAACTCAACTCTAAGAACAAGAGTGTGATAAGATCACACTGTATAAGTTAACACACTACAAAGAAGATGAAGACTGGATATCTGAAGAGGCATAAAGTAATTATGTATGTACAAAAAAAGTTAATATTACAGTTTATTTTTTATGTAATACTAAGTAATAATTTTTTAGTTAACTCGATTTTGTACTTTAAATTGTAGGACAGGATGCAGGAGTCATTATAGACATTATTGTCTAAGGAGAATCAACTCCATGTTGATGACATTTGTAATAATATCTTTAGTACAAGATCGGGGTATATCAAAGGTCTTGGGCATGGTCTTAAGCCTTTTGGTGCATCTTCGTCACGACCAGTATATGTCATAGTGCTTCAAGAGGAGAACCAGTCATTGAAGACTAAGTTACAATGTATAGAAGAGAAGTTAGATCTTAATGTAAAAGAAGTCAACAAGATTAAAAAGATAATCAAACAATTACTTGGCTCAAACTATGTTAGTAGTTGTGACGAAGAGGAGTCTTAGTTTGTTTATAAATTTTGTTCGAATTATGTAATTAACATGTAATTTTTTTTTAATAAAATGTATTCGATTTTCAATGTTTATTTTATTTCAATTTATTATTATTTAAATAATAATAAATTGAAATAAAATAAATTTAAATAAGATTTCACCAATATTAATTATAAAATGTAACTAATTTATATTTCAAACAGGCTTAAAAATTGTAATAAATTAAATTAAATTCGTTTTTAACAATTATAATATAATTTAAATTTAAAAATAAATGTTTGTCGCTAAAAAGTATTAGCTACTAAAACAAAATCGTCACAAAATGTTATTATCTACGTTTACAAGAACGTCTGTAAAAACATTTACTTGCAATGAACAATTAGTAGCTAAAACTATTCTACTACAAAAACAAAATCGTCAGTAAAAATATCTACCTACGACTACGGTTTAATAGGTAAAAATCTTTATTTTTCAAAACATATACATCACAAAATCCTATGTACGATGTTTTTGGCTCTCGTTGGATATATGTTTTACTGCCGAATATATTGTGTATCCAAAATCCTTTT
This sequence comes from Erythroxylum panamense, assembly GCA_027123425.1. NCBI lineage: Eukaryota > Viridiplantae > Streptophyta > Magnoliopsida > Malpighiales > Erythroxylaceae > Erythroxylum > Erythroxylum panamense. The sequence continues at coordinate 14,540,911 of JAOTIZ010000002.1, read as the reverse complement.
GCGGCGATTTAAGAAATGTCGTAGATATTGTTTTGCTACTCGGATTCAACGATCATTAAAGTGACGATTATTTTTTGTCGCAAATTATAATTTCACTCGATTTTTTAATATTTACCGATGTTTGAATTCATTGCCAATAACCTTATATGTTGTAGTGAGTGTTGATTGCCAGGCAATAATGGTGGGAAGCTTACAATAGATGCTGTTCTTCTTTTACAACTGATGAAGATAAAATGTTATTTCTATATAAGTAACTCTTTTGTAAATAATATTAATTAAAGTTAAAGAGGTAAAAGTCATGAAAATCATACAAAAGCTCCAAGCCTCTTTAATGTGAAAGAGAATGAGGATGCAACCGGAGCTGATGCAACACTTTATTAGCTCTGATCAATGCGGATCGTCTGTATATATTTTATCCAAATACTTACTTCCTCCTATCTAAAATAAGTGTCATTTTAGAGAGATGTACACTTATTAAGAAAGCTAGTTAAATGTTTGATATACTCTTATTAATTGCATGTTGAATTGTCTTAAAAATATAATCTGTATAATTAGGATATGAGAGAAATTAAACGATAATTTTGGAAATAGAATTATAAACATACATAAAAAATCGTGAATGACACTTATTTTAAATAATTAAAATCTCTCTAAAATGATATTTATTTTGAATAGGAGGGAGTATTATTAAAGTGATCATGGACTCATAACCCGTTTACTAAGAATCATCAAAATTTGTCATTCGACATTCATTAACGTAACTAAAATATTGGCTTACCTTTTCAACTCACTAGCTAATGCTTTTGAACGATAAATATCCAAGAGGAGTGCTTAGTCAAGGCTAGCTTTCTTTCTATGCTTGTCGTAGCTAATTAATGGAGCTTAATTCTATGTTCTAAGGACAAGTGAATCGAGAATGCATTGCAACCTAAATTATTTGGTGTACCTCATCCATGTTTTCGTATACACGTAGTCAAACACTTGCGTTAGAATTGAGACAGACAAAACTCCTATAAGACCTAGATTAAGCAATAGCTTAAAGAGAACTCCTGCTTTGGAATTGACCCCGCTTTCTGCTTCCGCATTAATTTGCACCACCTCCAAAAACCCATAGAAAAAGAAGAAACGAAATGCGATTCTCTTCTTCCAAGTATCTTTGCATTAAACAAAACAGTCCGTATACGACTACCACTTTTTACTTCTTCACATAACTGGTAACCCCAAGACTCCTTATTCTCATTTCTGCTTTGTTTTTTTTTCTTATTTATTTCCGAATTACGACAACTTCATTTAGATGAATTTTTATGTTTAGCTTGATTGTTACTCGACCAATAAAATATATTTCATCAGAGACAACAAGAAATAGCTATTGCTCGCATCCTAACTGTTACAAGTTGCAACGTCACTTTCTTCACCTTTCTATTGGTTGTGCCAAAAAATAGTTAGGCCTATATCTTGTAAGGAAACACAAACTAACTTTTGAAATGAGGTTGGCTAGTTCATTAAGGTGATAACTTCTCATTCCCCAAATTAACTTTTGGAATTTGGGGGGGGTTTCATTAACTTCGTTATATTATTATTAAATTCACTTTTTGTGTCGTCAAAACATTACAAGTCAAAATAATGCATTCAGAAACAGAGGAAGGACAGCATTCAGTGTATCCCAAATTAGCATTTAATGCACCGTCCAGACACTACCTCTGGGTGGGTGATTCCTTTGGTCACACTGGGAAGGTGACATAGTAAAATCCCTGTTAGAAAATGACACCAAAGAGTTTCCCTATGCAGAACATGTTTGTTATCTTCAGGGTCAGCATTTAAAGAAACGGGTTTAAATGATTTACGATTTAGCCTAGGTTTTTGGAAACTCTAGCGTAGACATAGTCAATGAGCTAGAAGGAGTGTTTTGGACGGTCATCTGGATGGATGAGATAATAAAATCCAATGCGCCAGACAAGCTTGTTGAAAGATTGGAAAGGGAATATTTGGGAATATGAAGAATTAGAAAGGGCGACGACGGTCATGTACAAGTAAGTAGAAGAATTAGGGTTTACGATGAAATCAAACAAACAATAATAATGGACTCTCTCGATCACCAAGGTCAATGGGTCTATCTTAATACTCTACCTATTATAATATTCCATATTCTCGGAGGCTAAGGAAACAATATTCTATACAGATGCACACAGTACTTTATAACACGGACAGAACTCAGAAGTGATACACAGATATATCATATTTTTTTTTGTTTTCTATGTTAGTAAGTAATAAAGGGAGCTGGTGAAAGAAAGAAAGAAATAAATAAAGAAAGAAAGAAAGAGGGTGCTTAGCGCAGAAGGTGGGGGGAAAATGAATCAGAAGAAAAAAGTTATTCTGTCTCTAATATCCCGTCGTCTCCGGGGATGGAAAACCAAAGTGATCATATAAATCTTTTTCTGAACATTTTATGACCTGTTGCTTTGACTATAGCGAGTGAGTAAGTGAAGAAGGTCTTTGTTTCTCTACCTTATTAGCTAGTGTCATTTTCCAACATATACTAGCCCTAGATATCCTCTTTCCTTTCTTTTCAATACACTTTCTGAATTTCTTATATCTTTTGTGTTCTTTACAATTTCCTTTTTGCTTGAGCATCACATCCTTGTTTCGCTCTTTCTCTTCATCTCTCTTTCCTCAACATGTTTGTTTGTTGATGAAGATTTTATGTTCATTACTCCTATCCCTTTAAGCTATTAGCCATATCCTCTCCCTTTATTCTTGAAACAGAAATCAAGCTAGGCGCTCTTTGTAACCTTTTAAACTTTTCTTACGCCAACTTCAAATCTCTCTCTCACATTCATAGTTGCAAGCAAAAGAGAAAAAAAAGATCCAACAAGACATGCGGGAGATGACTCCATTTGAACTTTTTCGTGTTCTCTAGTTTCCAGGGGAAAATTTGCCCCAGACAAGCAGCTATCAGGTAAAGGAAGCTAGGTAGTGAAAGATGCCCTTAGATGGGATTTTCGTCGAACCCTCTTCAAACCCAATTCCTGATCTTTCATTACACATTAGTCCACCTAATAGTTCCTCGCTATCTTCAACATGTGGCAGCATCAACGACAAAGCAGATGCATGCTACAATCTTCTGGGAAGACAAAACTCTTTCCACAAATCCGATTGTGTAAGCTCTATCAGAACAGATTCTCAGGCTTATACAGAGCTCTCTTTAGCACATCCATCAGGGAAAGCCCTCAACGGAGACATACCAAACAAAAAGAAGTTCACAAGCCGTGGAAACGAAGAACCACCACACGTGGCTTACCGTCAACAAAATCACCTTCATCTTCGCCATTCTGCCACTAACCTAAATCACATAAATCATGGGGTATCTCTGCTTGATGTGTCGGATGGTTCAAAGCCAATAAAAGGGATTCCAGTCTACCAGAACCGTTCGTTTCCTTTTATACCTTTTGAACATTCTAGAGACAGAAAAGATCCAAAGATGTGCTTCTATCCCCCTTCATCATTGTGCTCTCCGAGTGTCTCGCACTCTTCATCAGCTTATAGAATTGGTGGAGGTATAGATCCCATGTCTATGCTAAACTCAGGCCCGGGTCAGTCTGTGCCTGGTTACGATAAGTTAGCACCAACAGCAAGGTTTAATGGATTTCCAATGGATGCTTTCAAATCGTACCAGTTGCACCACCACCAACACCAAAATCAGTATGGGGTTGGATCAGCTGAAGCTTCTCATGGATTTGTTAGATCAAGATTTTTGCCTAAGCATCAAACAAAGAGGAGTATGAGAGCACCAAGAATGAGATGGACAAGCAGCCTTCATGCTCGATTTGTTCATGCCGTTGAGCTTCTTGGTGGACATGAAAGTAAAGACGAGTTCTTTATCTTTTTAATTCTTTCTATTACTCTTTCCTTTTTTTTTTTTTCCTTTTTTGGTTCAGTTCATCTACTTATGATTAGGTTATAACAGTAGTTAGATTTGTGTGTGTGTGTGTGTATTTTTTTTTCTTTCCTTGTCCTTCTTCGGAATGGTTTAGGAGCTACTCCAAAGTCAGTTCTGGAACTCATGGATGTCAAAGATCTCACATTAGCTCATGTGAAAAGCCATTTACAGGTAAAGCACAACTGAGATTCTCTTCCTTTCTGATCTCTCTCTTCCCCTTCTTCTTTCTACCAAAACGTTACACGGTATTATAGATGGGTCCTCAGACGGGTATAATATGAAGAGGCCAAAGAAGGCAGTGATAGATGGATGGATCAATTACAGAAATAGTAAATAGAAGAGAAATGAGTCTGAAACTTCTCAGACATCTCAGCTGGACAATTTTCTGCTTTATGAGAGAGAAAGAAGAGACAAAGACAAAAGTAGTCATCATTGCCCAATAATGCACACCACATTACCACGTTATCAAACATCAACCTCGTGATTAATGACTAACCCAATAAAATCTCAGTAGAGGGATATATAGAGAGAGAGAGAGTTCTAAGCATCTAAAAAATATATAAAAATTTTCCTCTACTAATGTTTTATGTTTTTGAATGGTGATGACTCTTGACTCTTTTGCCAATGTTCCCCGATGACTTTGCAGATGTATAGAACTGTTAAATCTACTGATAAGCCAGCAGCCTCCTCAGGTAATTCGTATTGCTAGGTCTTCATTTCAATCCTTGTGCTTAGCAGCACCTTCAGATTACATGTTTTCATATTAATTGCTTTGTAAACTTTTCTTTATTAAACTAATACGTTCTGTAGTTTAATTGAAGAACTAAATCGAATATCCAAAGTCCTATCGCTATTAGAGATAAGCTCCGTAACAGTTCTCTCATATTCAAGTACATTATCTGAAGTACTAATATAGCATTCACACATGCATAGATTGGAGGTAACATTTTGCGTTATCATGCCATGCCATGCATGCTTATTATGGATTTTTCTGTTTTAAAATTCTTCAAGGACAATCAGATGAATGTGGGGATGAAGATACATTGCCAGTAGAAAGCACAAATGACCATAACCTCCGTCGATCGACAGATACAGCAGGACCATTAGATGGGTCAATGCAACAGGATATCGACTACTCATCCAGTGCTACTACTCTCTGGATTAACTCTTCCAGGTATATTTATGTATGTATGTATCACAATAAATGTCAGTACTCATCTTCTTTTTTCTCTCTCCTTCATGGCCTCTCTAGATCATATACAAATATATCTTTGCATATTAAAATATAAATACTGAGTTATTTATATCATATTAATATAAGGGAGATGAAATGAGTCACCCCTTCATCTCTATCATAAAATTGTATGCATTATTTTGGCTTATAGCAAAGCTATCTTAGCTCATAAATACAATGCAAACCCCACGCCCCCCATTTCTTGAGAATAAAATAGATGTTGGAGACTGGCAGCTTTTACTTTTCTTCCAGTTTTTTTTTCTTAATTGCTTTCTTTCTTTTTCTTTAACAAGATCTTTCATTTGATGACATGAGAGATTTGTCCCTGGATGCGATATTACAAAAAGAAAAGCAACCATTACTTGCAGTCAAACTATGATTAGGCTTAAAGAAAAGCAACCACAGTTACACTTTTCTTTTTATCCAAACCTTTGTAAGCCAACGCTCGCTGTTCTTTTTTGTATTATAATCCTCCTACTTTAGGTTATATTCAATCCACCAGGATATTTTCCGAGTATTTTCTGTAGTCAATTTGCTTAAGCACTTGCTTCCTTGTAAGTATTTGGTTCTTTCATTTCCTTTGTTTTCCTTCTTTCACTCAACCATACTACTTTATTGTATAAGATCTCAATGAACTTACCATTGGGATTTGGGATTTTCATCTAATTTTTTTACTGACTTACTTGCCAAGGCAAAAAGTATGTGAAGCTGAACTCAATTAGGTTTCGTTTCAGTACATGGTAGGAGGTTTTTACATATCTTATACCTAGCTACGTATTTCCTGCACCCTTCAGAAATCAGTTAGTGGAGGATTGATCATTAAGTTACGGGTTTATCGGTGGATACTAGCTTGCTAGTAGTTTGATCGTTTAGCTATGGTGTGTTATTGTGATCTATCTCTTGGAAATTTGTAGTTGTATCAGATTCAACGAACACCACTTTTATGGCATAGTATATTCCATAATCAAGAACTAGTGCTAGGTTAGAAAAGTATTTCCTTCTTTCTGAAAGAGTTAAGAGACTTTCATTGGAAATTACATTCGCAGCTGAATTGGTTCTTGTGTACAAATATAAACCTTTTCTACTCTAGTTGCAATTAGAACAATAAACTCTTCATATTCTATTGAGAGTGTTACCTCTTGCTCTAGTTTTGTTCCTCGCACCGATTACTTCTTGTAATGTCGAGCCAAAAAAATAAAGAAGTTAGTGAAACCAACAATGTGTTAATCACACCCAAGGACTAGAATGTTTACGCAGCCATGTACAAAAGGACCTCTCCATTGTCCCTACTCGATTGATACGAATCTTCTTCTCCCTGCTTTAAATGATGATTTTCTTGTCCTAGCTCATGTTCAATTTCAAACGCAATCCTGATATCATCTTGGAAATCTATGCTGGGATATTCACAGTTTATCATTCAATGCTAAATCTGCCTGTTTTTCTTGTTAATTATCAAGGTTTTGTGTTAAAGTTGCTTTTTCATTTGAAATAATCCCTGTAGCTTCTACGGATTAATCGATTTGAAAAATCACAGGAAAAATGTTGGCGATAATTGCTTAATTAGGGGTTTCACTTCATCTATGAGCTTAGATGATTTGAATGTGCATCTAACTAGCTAACCAAACTATGTATATCTTCTTAGTAGAGAGGTCTGGCCAGAATCAAAAGCTACTGACATGGACGGCAGTCAGCAAGCGATGTTCCAATTCCAAATTGGATCTAGACACGACAGTGAGGTACCGACCTAATCCATCACCACAACCCGTTAATCAGTTTTTAAGTTTATGTATCATTAAGAATATGCTATGGATAACTTTTTTTACATTTAAACGAATCATGCACCTTCTTAAAGTACAATAGGAACTTCTACTAGGGAAGAAATAATGAATCTGGTTTTAAAAATCACTGTAGGACTGCAATTCGACCGGGATGAAGAGCTGCAGGAATCCAAGCTTGGAGTTTACATTAGGTAGACCAGACTGGCAAGGCTGAGCCCTTCGTTAGTGATGCAATTCTTCCAGTTTCATCTGTTTCTTGCATTCGTTACTATTGCATATCAAGTTCTCCAACGATATATATATCTTCTAACATCAAAGACGGATCATATATAGTTGAGCTGTTCTTATGTTGTGATTTAATTCAAGTCATGAAGACGAACAAGTGAAGAATAGAGAGAATAAGAGTGAGGAGGACCTGATGTTTGGTAATGAAGTGGTTTTTCTCATATGTCCTCATCTGTTATTTCTGGTTTAAAATACAGAATCACATATAATTCCAAGAGAGAGAGATGTGGAAAAATTCTTTTGGTTCTATAGTCTATTCAAAAGTGAAATTCAGCGATCAATATCAGAAGACAACGGGGCTGGCCAATACCCAATAACCAGACAAGTCATTCTTCTATTTTTGATTGGTATCATTGTTTGTAATTTACTTGTAAAGCTCAAATTAGCTAATTAAACTGTCAATCATTTTGGTCTGGAAGAAAAGTTGTTTTTGCTTTACTTACTGTGAGATGTGACTTATTAAGGCAAATGGACGTGAGCGGCACAAAAGTTATACTGGAAGGCAGGAACTATGATTGTGGTCCTTTTCCAAATTCCAAGTTTTCTGATGCTTGCAAATTTAATGCATCTCAACTTTAAGACGCAGCCCTAGTTTAGTAACACTTTTCTATGCCTCGTTGAAAGCAAACTCACAATCGCTTTCAATTTGCTTAAACAAAAGTCAGAAACATGGGACGAAAAATTCATCATTCAGAGAAAACTACATATTGATCAGTTGTTTCGTGTTTCTTTCCTTTAGTTGTTTCTTTGCTTTGATTGAATATGTTTGACCCATAATCAGAAAATAATGCGATCCTCATGTGCCAATCAAGTGGAAAAAGAGTACTACTTATCTAACCACAGCGACATCCTGTTCCTATTTCGTGAGAACTTCTTTGTCTCCAGTACAATCTCCAATCATAAATTTAGCCGAATTCCATGTCTAACGTCGAGGAGAATACTAGCAATTTGAAACACACGAACCACCTTCCAAGTTTACTTGCTTATTGATCAAATTGGCCTAGTATAAGGATTTGAAATCAATGTTAGACATTTTTTTTGTCCTTAGGGACAATTTTGTCTATATCTCATAAAGTTGGACAACATTAATTGCAATTTTTGTTTTTTAAATTAATTATCAGTTAAGTTGTGCCATTTAATCCAGATAGATAATAAAGTAGTCCAATAAATGATCTAGAATAATGGGTCGAAGTCTGGGTTCAAAATAGGTCCAATTAGTATAGACAGGGTCCATATCGGTCTTGTGATGGAAAAACCCGATATAGAAACTATATAAAGGTTAAGGTCTCCTACAATTGCTTATATATATCATTCACGAGCATAAGGAATTCCTGACCCGTTAGGGAAGCTCGTGTTTTGAAGAAATTGTAGAAAGACCTA
>JAOTIZ010000002.1:14483002-14494883 GCA_027123425.1 Erythroxylum panamense | reverse complement strand
TATTGTTATTATTCTACTATTAGATCTAGTTACACCTAGTTGTCATAGCAATAGTTATTTTTAGCCCTCTCTTTAACGTGAATGGATTTTTTTCTAGTAATTAATATAGATAAATAAAATTATAATATATTTTTTCAATTCAATGGTTTTAATTGTTACAAATTTTAATAGAGAGACCATTCCTTTAAGAAGAATGATGGACCACAACTTTATATCCTTCTGATAGTATTGTTGGCTTTTTAAGGTGAAAACCAAAAGAAACTTGTTGAAGAGCAATCATAAGCATTATAACGAATTTCGTACCGTACTAGCTAAAAAGCGGTACAAAATGGGATATCTTGATACTAGATTCAAATAATAGCTTATCCCGGTCTATTTTGCCTGGTGTAAGCCAATATTGCTAGAATATTAAATAACCCATGTGATTTATAGTTTAAGTCCCATAAAATGAATCCAAGATGATGATTATTGGGTATTACATCAAGGGATCTCAAATGGGTCAAAGACCCTTTCCCTCTCTTTTTTAAAAGTGAACCAACATGATCGTTGGTAAAATGATATACGAAAGGTTATCTTAACTATTGGAGAAATCGCTAAAAGTTCAAGCAGAAGAGAGGAACTAAACTTTTATCAATAACATAAAATCTTACAAAACAATCATGGATACAATTATGTCTTAAATCGATCCATAAATGTCTTTCAATTGGTATCAGAGAATGATAATGTATGATTGGTTTTTTACCATGTATCATTTCGGTATGATTTTGTTCTTGTTTGTTTTGTATGAATGGAGTGTTAGCATGATTATGTATTTTCATGGCATTGTTTTCCTCATATATGAAATAGACATAAGAACACAGACATGCAATGAACATTCAATAAAGATATGTATGTGTAGCCTTATTTGTTGTCTGGTATTAACGGTGTTAATACAAAACATAAACACAAAAGAAACTATATGTTGTGTTGATAATGCCATGCATGGAAAGGTAAGGCTTGGGATAGTTTTCAGTTGGGAAAAAGAAACAAAACCAACCATTTGTTTTTGGACTTACCGTTGTGTTACTGTGTTAAGATATATGTTTATGGTTGTTAAAAAGTAATGAAATTTTCAAAAAACCATCAAAGATGAAGGGTAATTCACAGTAGAGAGAAACCAAACATGTCATGCATGGATGTTAAGATAAAACCGAAAGTTTTCAGTATGAAGAGAAACCCAACACAAGAGATGCTCTTAGTAATGCTTGATATGGTTTACGTATCCTTTTTGATTATCATGTTGGCCAGAGATGCTCCGGGTAAGGTGGGAGTGGTTTTCATGTGGAGAGAGAGAAAAAAAACTGAAACTGAAATGAAACTAGGCGTCTGAGGAAGAAGACGTTGGCACAGCATTTGATGCGTGCACTGCACACGCCAGATGCTGCTTTCGTAAGCAGAAGGCTAGCGCATACATCACATACTCCAGACGTTTGCGCACGCCAGCATCTACCACTATAGGCATGTTTTTGGACTTGCCGTTGTGTTACTATGTTAAGATATGCGTTTATGGTTGTTGAAAAGTAATGAAATCTTCAAAAAACCATCAGGTAATTCACAGCATAGACAAACCAAACATGTCATGCATGAATGTTAAGATAAAATCGAAAGTTTTTGGTATAAAGAGAAACCCAACACAAGAGATGCTCTTGGTAATGTTTGATATAGTTTACATATCCTCTATAATTATCATGTTGGCCAGAGATGCTCTGGGTAAGGTGGGAATGGTTTTCGTATAGAGAGAGAGAGAAAAAAAAACCTGAAACTGAATTGAAACTAGGCATCTGAGGAAGAAGACGTTGGTGCAATGTTTGACGAGTGCACTGCACACGCCAGATGCTCTGTCCGCAGGCAGAAGGCTGGCGCGTGCAAAACACGTGCCATACGGGCTTCCAGGCCCAAAATCAACTTATGAACTATTTTTCAGTCTTTGGGCCATTAAAGGATAATATTGAGTTATTAAATAATTATGGACTTTAACCCCAAGGAAAAACAATTTTAGGATGGAACATAAGGAATTATTTAATTCATAATTGCTATATTTTCTATGCATAATATAATTTTGTAAATTAGTGTCATATTATACGTTTTATTTTGTACTTTGAGAAGATGCTTATAGAATTCACACTTCTCTTGGGTATTATGGCTCGTAAATAAAATCCTACACCTTTAAATCATGCCAATTGTTATAAGATTTCCAAATAACCTAGTTGGAAATATGTTAAAGTAAGAAACCATCATATTAATACTCCTTTAAATTTGATTTATGAAATTTAAGTGAGTATTGATTACATTACATAAGATATATACTATGCTACTACAAGGTAAAGAATGGACTTTGAAGACTGTTGGAGATATATAGAGAAGTTATAAGTATCAATTAAAGTGAAAGCATTTCAAAAAAAAATATGACCAATGTAGAAAGAATGATAAGTCGTCCTAACTACATAAGTAACAAAATCTTTGAGGAGCTCATTTCTTGTTGGAACCACCCATATATTAAGGTATGACAATTATTTGAACTTTTCATGAATTAGTTTCATGATATGTAATTAATATAATGTTTCAATATGTAGCAAATTTCTAAAATAAATATTTGAATTAGAAAACAACAAACTAAAATGCATACAACTGATTATAAGAGTTTTGTAATTATTTGCACTAAGTTGGTAAATTGCTCAGTGAGTTATAATATATCAAGAAACTACCTAAATTTTCTAAATTATTTTAAAATTATAATTACTTGTTTCAATAGATAGCAAAATGAAAGAGATAATAAAACTCCATTCTAGAATAATAAAAGGTGTCTTTCAACTTATAAAAGAAAGTCTAAAATATGTATAGGCAAGTTATTAAAGCTAAGAGAGAAAATTATGAATAATATTTTGTCTTGTAATAATTTTCTATATTGTTGCTACTTTCATTGAGATGCCTATATTTATTACTCATTGCATATTATGTTATTATACTACTCATATCACCTATATTCTATTTCATTTTTTCTATTGTTGATATGTTCTTCTTGTCAAAACGATTTGTTTCTAGTACAATTAGAATTATGGTGTGAGTTTTTGTAATTATATATTGTACTTGCATTCATTACTATTGTTTCTTGTTCGAAATATAGGAATTGTCATTATAATTTGTTTCTTATAAACTTGCAGTCACACTTGTGAAGATCAATTTTATTGAAGAACCAATACATTACTTTTCTTTTATAGGCTTACATTGAAAAAGTGTAAGAAAATTATAGTTAAAAGTTTGATGAGGTTGTGATTGATATGAGAGTGATAAGGCCTAGATGTAATAAACTATTTAGAAAGGGTGTGAAATCATTTGGCATGAAAGAAATTAATATGGTGACTGAGGCTTTTTACAAAGTTCCTAATGAGTATCTCTAGTTCGTCGAGATTGTACTGGAAGAAGAGATTAACTAAAAAGTAGAAGCTACAAAGGAGAGAATGGCAAAGGAATTAGAAAAAGAGAAAGTCAAATGATTGGAATGAAAAGGCAACTATAATAACAATAATAATAACCCAATGAAAGTTACGCTGATACATAATGTTTGAGATGGTCTAATGGTACACAATCTTACTCCTAACTGATAGAGAATTTGTTTTTGATAGACCCACATGAAAACAAAAACATACATATTAAAATAATAAATAAATAAAAATAAAAATAGACATAAAAAGTTAATAATAAAAATAAAAATAAATAAATATGTGTAAATTAAAATATAAAAATAAGAAGTAAAATAAATAATATAATAAATATAGAACAAGGTAAAGTATAAAAATAAATGATAAAATAAGTAAATAAATACACAAATAAAAAAGAAGACAAGTAAATAAATAAATAAGAAAAGACAAATAAAACAAAATAAAGCATATAAAGAAGAAAAGATGAAACAAATGTTCTCTCTTATTCAATCTCAACTTGGGCAAGCCAACACGATTAAAACCAACGTGCTTTATAAATTGGTTGCACCTAGTCAATCAAGAAGAGAATCTTTGTCTAAATCGAACATATCAATATGAGGAATATCAAGTGACAAAGTTCCTTAATTATCTACTATCATACATCATCTTGTTAACTTTTCTACTGAGATCAATTGCTTATTTTTTCCATTTGGAAATCTAGTACACCCAATGTAAATTGAAAAGTTTAGCCCTTCTAACTTTATTTATAAAAAGAACTACAACATTACGTTGTTAGTTTTTGAACTACATTAATTGTTTTGATTAAATGGAGGTCACAATAAAGTAGTTGATATTTTATTATTTAGAAATATCAACTTGTTTATGATGGTCTTAAAATAATTTTATTCTACCTTTTTTTTAATAAAGGTGATGACTAGAAGTAGATAAGGGGGTATATGGAGTAGAGTTTTAGAGTACATATACATATTAGTTTTGTTTTGTATTTTGGTTGATGCACTTATATTTCATACAGACTTGAGAAAGAATATTTATGTACATATTTTAAATAGTGATTTTTATCTATATTGTATTTTAGATATGTTAAATATTGAATTCCACAAGTCCATATAGACTGTATGATATAGTATATATAGATATAGGCTTTTGGTCATTAACATTTAAGAATACATATTTCATGATATATTTTAATGTGTGTATGGCTATGAATGTTACCTACTTAATGTCAAGGATTTGCTTTTACATTCATATATTGTTGCTAATGAAAGGATGAACCATTACTTGTGATGTTAGATACTACTGCTTTAAAAGTCATTTCATTGTATTATAAAGACTCAAACTGTTGTTATATTTATTAATATTGTTGTTATAATTTAAAATTGTTATGATTTCTCAATTAATACTAGAAGCAGTATTATTCATTTTGTTGCCTAATCAATAAACTTTGTTGTCTTATACTTATAATAACACCATTTTATTTAACAGTATGAATCATGATGTTTTAATAAAAGAACAAACAATAATTACTCTTTTACTTATTTATTTTATCTATCACCTAATATCTTTTTTATGTATATCCCACAAATCCTAAGATTTAAATAATGATTTCATTTTATTACTCTAAAACTCATATTCTTCTTCTTTGAAGATAAGAATTATAGGTTGATAAATGCTAACAAAAATCCTATCTATTCATTGTCATGTGTGAATAAGCTCTGACACTTGTTTTTTTAAATAAAGGCCTTGACACCATTTTTGTTAGAAAGTTTATACTAACAATAATGCAAAAAGGAGAAATGAAAGAAGGAAGATCAAATTGCACAGAAAATTCAGCAGCTATTAAAATGGAAAAGACAAATATAAAGTAAATAACAATTCTATTTGTGCCCCACCCAAATTACTTTAATTTGAAAGCTACAAAGTAGGAAGAAAACTAAAAAAAACTAAAAAATAAGGTAACCATTTTAATTTTGGGTCATTACTTTAACAATTACACTTCTTTTTAAAACAATAAATAGAAAATTTTAAAGAGAACTCTAGTAATTAATTTTCCTAAATTTTGATATTTATAATAATCTTAAATTAAATTAATTATATATTAAAATTTTAAAGTAGTCAAAATTTGAGAAATAATTGATTATCTAAAATTAAAACTTAAAAGTATAATTTGCACTACTATCATTTAACAAAAAAAAAAATAGTCTAATCGTTACCTAAAATATTAAATTAGATGATACTTTATCATTAATTTGTCTTAAATTTAGCTAATTGAAAGATTATTTCAATTAAAGTGATATGTCACCTACACAGTTTAGACTTTATCAATTTATTGACATTTTATTAGTTAACAAAATAGCATTATTGAAAGAACATAAAGTTATAATTAATAATTATAGCAACAAAATAGAATAGAATAGTTAAAAGATAAATCAAAATAAATGTCCAATATTTTACGTTTGACTAAGAACAAATCTTAACACCTAAAGTATATTTTTCTCTAAATCAAATTATAAATTTCTATAAAACTTTTCTGCATCATACTTGGCAATCAGTCATGTTCTTTATGTTCTCCAATATAAGTTTATCATAATCTATGTTTGCATAGATATTCTTGAAATTATTTGATAGCATATATGCATTTAGGGTTTAACCTTGAAAGATTGATCCTTGGAGATAATAAATAAGCACTTAAAGAGACAAGGTTAGATATTTTTTCTTTTTTTTCTTCAATTCAATTTTGCAAGAGCAACAAATTACCTTTTACGCACAAGAGTATCACACCTTATTTTTTTTGGGAGTCAATAGCATAACTCTTTAAAAGTCAACCAAAGATTAAAAAAAACACTCACAAGAATTAACCAATTGATTAATATGAGACTTAAAAACAAACTAATGAAACAAATGTCAAGATTTACATTGAAAATGTTCTAGTATAGAGGAAAAAATTCATGGGCTAAACCAACAAATAGATCCAATAAATTCAAATAGGAATTTACAAAATTTAATCCCGAACAATTGACCTTGCTCGAAATATTATCTCACCCTATAACTACAAGTTATCTCATCAAATTTTAGGATTGAAACCAATCAATGTAATACCTTTAAAAAAATCTTTATAAACACATTATTTTTTAAAAAAATCAACAAAAGGATGATAAAACTTCTTTTTGTTTGCTTTCGCTTATTTTTTTATTTTTTGGTTTTTTAGCCACTCTCATATTAAACCTACACATATTTCTCTTTTATATTATGAAAATAATATTTTTCCAATGCCATTCATAGTCATATATATGGTCGTATAATTGACTATCTTTTCTAGCTTTAAGGAAATCAAAGATATACATAATCACAGAGAGTTACAAAATCGTCAGACATGGTCTTGTATATCATGAACATAGGCATGTACATGATCGTGTATGTCTTCATCCTTTCACGTCATTCTACATAAATTTTTAGAGACTTATATGATTAACTCACATGGCCATTTAAGTAAAGGACATGGGCATGTAGCACCTTACACGATCATGTCTACATAGAAAAGGTTGTTCTAACCATCATCCATCTTGTCTTCACTCATTCACCATCCCTACGAACCATAAAAGTTTCTACGATCACCAAGAAGTCATAATTGTCTAAAAATAGGGCTAGATACTCAACAATCCCCCACTCCAGCCCAATTATGGGGAAGACCTCATGATGCTTTAGCTTCTACTTAAGAGATATCCCAACAAGCTTACTACAAAACTTATGCTTGCTTTTGGAACCACTTTGGTCAACATATCAGCACCATTCATGTCTGTATAAATATTCTTCAACATCAATTATTGCTCCCCAATTATAGACCTGAACCAATGATATCTGACATCTATATGCTTTGTGCAATAATGATACATAGTATTTTTTCTCAATTCAATAGCACTTTGACTATCACAGAATACTATATATTTTTCTTGCTTAACATCCAACACTTGAATGAACCTCTTCAGCTAGAGCATTTCCTTACCAACTTCCAATGAAATTACATACTTTGCGTTAGGAATTCATAAGGCTACATACTGTTGCAGCTTGGATTGCCATGAAATGCCCCCTATAAACTTAAATAGAAAACATGAAGTGAATTTTCTACCATCAATATCTCTAAGAATATCTCCAACCATATTTGTATCCGTATAACCTTATAGAATTGGCCCATTAATCACTAAAACACAAATTCCACTTAGATGTACCTTTCGAGTATCTCAAAATCCATTTCATTGCTTCCTAATGGACCTTCCCAGATTAAAAAACTATCTGCTCACTAACCCAATAGCTTGTCCAATATCAGCTCTTAAAAACACCATTCCATAAATCAAAGACCATATTGTAGATGAGTATGGAATATAAGAGATACCATTTTTCTCCTTTTCTATTTAAGGAATTGCACGCTTACTCAACTTGAAGTGAGATTCCAGGGCATGCTAACTTGTTTGGCATGCTTCATGTTGAACTTTTCTAAAATCTGTTCAATATATCTCTTTTTTGACAACTATAATTTCCTACTCTTCTTATCTTGCGTTATTTTCATGCCTAAAATCTCGTTTACATGTCTTAAATCTTTCATATCAAAGGGTTTAAACAAATCTTCCTAAAATTTTTGGATTATTCCAGCATTTTGACCCAAAATCAGTATGTCATCAACATATAGAAGAAGAATGATGAACTTCCCACTTGTGAAATTCTTGAAATACACACAAGGGTTGATATAAGTTTGCATGTAACCACAACCTATCATAATGGAGTCGAACTTCTGATACCACTGCGTTAGAGCTTGTTTCAACCTATAAGCTTTTCTTCAATTTGCAATTTGGATTCTCCTTACCTTTATCCTTGAAACCTTTTAGTTGCTCCATGTATATCTTCTCCTTTAAGTCCTTATACAAAAAGGTTGTTTTAACATCCAAATACTCGATTTCAAGATATAAACTAGGAGCAAAACCTAATACTATTCAAATTGAGATCATCTTAACCACTGATGAAAAGATGTTATCAAAATCTATACCCTTCTTTGGATCAAACCTTTCACCATTAGCGTTGTCTTATGCTTCACCATCTTGTCACCATCTTTCTTTATCTTAAACAACCATTTATGCTTTAGTGCCTTTTTGCCTTTTGGAAGCTTCACAAGCTCATATATATCATTCTTCTTCATATAGTTCATCTCTTCGTACATAGCTATCTTGCACATTTTTAGGCTCCCTTTAGTAGGAACTAATATATATTCTGAACTTAGATATCTTGTAAAAGGCCTTTTCTCCCTTATTGACCTTTAAAGTTGTATATCATTAGTTATTGGATCCTTTTTCTCCCCTTACTCATTATCCTCAATGAATTCGTCTTCAAGATTGTCTAGATGTGGTTTGTGTAGCTCATCATTTCTAGGATATACCTGATCACTATTAGTATGTGTTTGGTCAAACTCTTCATCCTTCACCTATAAACTAGTCAATAGTGGTAAAAATTAGAGAACAATTGACAATACCATAAGAGGAGCTACTATATATAACCTTATCTCCTCTTAGAAGGTCTATACCTCTTTCGTGGTACTGGAAAATCAAATCTCTGCTCTTGATCACTTTATGCTTCTCTGGGTCATAGAGTGAAGCCAAACTAATCATCACCATAACCAACAAAGATGTAAGGTATCGCCTTTGAGTCAAGCTTCTGTCTCTAATCATGAGATTCATGTTTAAATATCTTATAACCAAATACTCTTAGATGATGATATATGCTATATTTACTTGTCTATGCTCTCTTAAGAATCTCAAAATTCAAGGGAACTGAGGGAGTTTGATTGATTAAATACACTGAAGTTCGGACTGCTTCACCCCAAAATGTCTTTAGTAACTTAGAAATTTTAAACATGTAATGAAACATCTCAATTGTTCTATTCATCCCCTCAGAAACACCATTATTTCGTGGAGTACTAGGTTTCGTCCTCTCATCTTGAAATATAGTAATCTTTAGATACCTTAGAAGTAAACTCACCTTCATTATCTGGTCAGAAGCACTTTATCTTCCTCCTAACTTCCCTTTTTACTGTGGTATGAAACGTTTGGAAAGTTTCAAAAACTTGACTCTTTCCTTTTTAATATGTGTTCCTAAGTCTTCCTCAAAGCATTATCAGTAAATATAACAAAATATTTGTACCTCCTTATGGCTCTGACTCAATTGAACCACAAACTTCTAATTGCACCAACTCTAATATTTTCATCTTCCTTGTATATCTTCTTTTGAAAGAGACTACATACTACTTTTCTTTCTAAATAATGATCACAAGAATTAAACGGTAGGATGTTTTTGACTGTGATAAAAGATTTATGATCTAGTAATTTTATTCCCTTCTCACCTCTTATTCCCCAATCATCGATGTCATAGATTTGGAGAAGTTTCCTCTTCATTTGTATATACTTCTCAACCACACACCGTTAAGTATGTCTTTACAATATGTAGTATATCTATCCTCAAGCAACAATAACTGCTTCATTAGATAGTTTTCACTTCCTATCCATAAAAATGTGATAGAATCCTTTTTAATCTAACAAATTTATCCATAAATTAGGAGACAACAACATTTGACATTTATCTGAACTCAGATAGCACCCATACCAACAATTTTGAAAATATTTGATTTTCCATCTTTTACCCTCCTAAAATCTTCACTCTTATAGTTTGAGAAGTACTCCCTTTTTAGAACATAATGATATAAAGCTCATGTGTCAATCAACCACTTAAAACCAAATCACTACTATAAAGAAATTCACTTGTTGCACAAACTAAGGACAATTCATCATCCATGCTTGTAGCAATTGTGGCTGCATTCTTACCATCTCCATCATTCTAACGATCTTGATTGTTTTGATACCCCTTCCACCTATAATAAAACCTTTTAATTTTTCTTAACTTGTAGCAATAATAGCATGTCTTCACCTCTTTCTCACATTTAGACTTCAATCAGTTCTTTCTTACAATAATAGCCTACACATTGTCAACTCCTATCTCTTTTCTTATGATTTCTTCTTTGAACATACTTTCTTTGATTACTTCCAAAGAAATCATACCTTCAAGAGTTGAATTACTGATTGTCACCACCGATGTCTTTTAACCATCTGATAGTGAATTCAATAGGAACAAGGTTTGAAATTTGCCATAAAAAATGATCTTCATGGTAGTAAGCTAGTTGATTATATCTTTGAAATCATTTAGATGCTCTGGCATGGATTTGCCATCATTTTGATTCAATTTTACAATCCTTTTAATTAGATAGGCCTTATTACAGGCATTTTTCCTTTCATAGACCTTCAAGCTTTTTCCACAGCTTAAAAGGATTTAGTTCTTAAGACAAATGGTTGAATATACTGATCTCAATATATTGTTGAATTATGCCCTTTGCGCTTCATCTTTTCCCATTCTCTATATGACATCGTCTTTGGTTTTGAAGGAACATCATCCTTCACACCTTTGACCACATAAATAGGAACAAAAAGATCCTTACAATATAAAAAGTGCTCTACTATGGGCCTCCAATTAGAGTAATTTGTTGATGTCAACTTGATCATAGAGATGCTATCACCTTCCATCATGATGGCTCTAATATAATCTATTAGGAGTTGATAGGTGTATATTGCATTGTATTTTTATAGGTAACTTGATATGTGATTAGTGGTTAAGTTGATTGTTTAGTGTGTGTTTAGCTTAAGATTTGAGTTAGATCAAAAACATGTGTTTTAAGTGTTCTTTGGGTGAGAACATGTTTTTGAGCTTCAATTATATATATATATGAGGTGCCATGATGAATTTGTTAGTGTTTCAGGACATTTGGGAGAGTTTCAGAGGAGAACCGGATGAAAAAACATGGCCATGATCATGGGGGACCTACCATGATCGTGATAGAAGCACCAACATTGGGCCACGATCGTGACAAAAGCTCAAGTATAAGGCCATAATCGTGGGGAATCTGCCAGGATCATGATAGAGAGTAGGTAAACTAGCTACGATCGTGCACCAAGGGCCATGATCATGGCCTGTATATAGACAGACGTGGAGTCACTTTCATATTCGAGTTTTCAAGAGACGTTTTGGACATTTTAGACCTTAGAAAGACATTAGGGTTACCTTAATTGGTAAAGAATATAAAAGGATTAGGATGAAACTGACCGCGCGTCGTAACGCTAGTCAAAATTAATTAACTAGACTACTACTGTAGCAGTGGTGAGTCTAGGTCGATCCCACAGAGAGTGCGTGTAAAGTTTATGAAATAAAATTAATTGGTGTTTACACTAAAAGGGGGGATTTTGGATTTTTAAAAGAACAAAAATAAAAATGAAACTAACTAATAAAAACAACTTAAAGAAAACATGCAATAAAAT
>JAOTIZ010000002.1:14460977-14474402 GCA_027123425.1 Erythroxylum panamense | reverse complement strand
ATCCGAAATTTGGAAAAGATGAAGGTAAGAGTCGATTTTCGATCTTTGATCTTTTAGAGAGTTTTTGGTTTAGAATCGTGGAAAATGATATGGGTTTGTGTTTTATGGAGTCAATTTTGGTGATTGCTTAGTATGATGGGTTTAATTTTGGATGACAAGAAATTAGGGTTTAGGTCAATTTTGTGATTTGGGGGTTTTGGCAATTTATGATTCAGATGGCTTGATTTTATGAGGGATTAGTGTTTTCTAAGTTCAATTTGAAAAATTGAGCTATTTGATGATGTTGTGTTGTGTGAAATTGGTTTAGGAAATTTTAATGTGGAAGAAAGAAAGAAGCAACGGACAAATTGGCGATTTGGACCAGCTTCTAGTGTCGATTCGAGGTGGGTAATATGTTTATATTTTGAATCATAAGCTAGTTATGCATTTTCGAAAAAATTAAGAAAGTAAAATTGTTTTCAAATTACCGTTTCTGAATGATTAAATTTAATGTTTTCTTATGATTTAAAGAATTTGATTATGTTGCTACGATTTTAGCATTCCTTGCGTTTGAATGATTGAGAATTTGTGATACGTGAATTCGTTGTGTCATTGTGTTTTGTGAATAATGTTATGTTTGAATACGATGATGTATGCCATTGAAATTGTGTCACGACATTTTGAATGGAATGGAAAGAAGAAAAGAACATAAAAGCATTTCATGTTGATAATATGAGTTTGAGCATAGATTGATTGTGTTTTGGGCGGGAGAGAACCTATTTCGTTAAGTCACGTGCACGTTGACTCCCCTAGCCTGCTCCCGGCTGCCTGCTTGAGGCCCATAAGATCCGAAAATGGACTCGTCGTGTTTACGGTAAACTTCGGTTTCCGTCGTGTTATGGAACTCTCGAGCCAATTGTGTGCATTTCATCATTATTGTGATTATGATGCATAATACGTGTTATGACTGATAGAAGCGTTCATATTATGCTTTATGTGATGCATTTATGTTTCAGTTTTAATTATGAATTGAGAAAAGTTTTGGATTTTCGAGAAATGGAAAATTGAGGTTTTCAATTGTGCAAGTTTCGAAAACTATTTATAAATGATTTGAATGATCAGAAAAGTTTGAAAAATAAGCTTTTGATGTTGAGAAGTGATTATTAAAGGAAAATGAGTTTTACAAAGGTTTTGCTTATTGTTCATTTTATAAACATGTTATCCACGAGCTTAAGCTCACCCCCTTCATTCCCATCCACAGGTGATGAGAGGAAGATCGGGTGAAAGAAAGTGAATATTTTATTGTGTGTATGTGTACATATTGATGATGTATTATGGAATATTTTAAAGCACGTATTTCATAACGTAAGTACATTATGGATTTGTATATGGAATGGTAAAATGAATTATGAATTTATGCATGGATTGGAGAGATAAATTGTGTATGATTATGGGTTATGGATTGCGAATGTATAAGAGTGTGAATTAGATTTGTATAAGAAATTGATTGAGGATAATTTTCCAGGAAAAAGGAAAATTTTATGGATTTGCATATATTTAAATAAAGATGGTTACCAGATAAGAAAAAAAAAGAGAAAGAAAAACAAAATTTATACCGATTTTGGTTTGAGGTTGGCTTAAGGTTTCCAACGCGATCGTTGTTGTCTTTATATTGTATTCATGGATGTCGGACATTTGTTATGCTATTCGATGTGGCTTCATTTGTATACTTTGTTTGTAAGTTTGAATTCGATCCGTATCTGTTTCGCCTTTCATTGTAACCGTTCCGATTTGCTTCTTTCGATTCTGTATTCGATTTGCATTCGCTTTGCTTCCGCTTTCGCTTTCGAATTCTCTTTCCGCCACTTCGTTTTGCGTTTCAGTTTTCCATCTTTTTCGGTTGGGATCCGGTTCCCGGATCGGGTCCCAACAGATAGTTTAGGAATCCTGAGCATGCAATAAACCTTCTCCTCAATTATTCTATTCATCCTCTCAGCAATACTATTACATTATGGAGTACTAGGTTTAGTCTTCTCACATCTACTGTCATGTGATGTATAGTAATCTTCAAAAAACTTGGAAGTATACTTACCTTCATTATATGTTTGCAGGCACTTCAGATTCCTCTCAGTTTCCCTTTCTACCATGATAAGAAACGTCTAGAAAATTACAAAAACTTGACTATTTGCTTTCAACATGTATACCTAAATCTTACTTGAAACATCATCAATAAATGTAACAAAATATTTCTTACCTTTTAATGACTCCTCAATTCAGCCACAAATGTCTGAATGCACCAGCTCTAATATTTTTGTCTTCCTTGTAAATCTTCTCTTGAAAAAGACTTTATGTTACTTCCCTACCAAACAATGACCACAATAATCAAGTAGTAGGATGTTCTTGATTGTGATAAAGGATTTACCAGCCAATAACTTTATTCCCTTCTCACTCATATACTCAATCGTTGATGCCAGAAATTTAGAGAAATTTCCTCTTCAACTGTATATACTTACCAATACACACCTTTAAGTGTGTCTTATACAATGTGCAACCTAGCTCTTCCCGAGCAACAATCATTGCTTCCTTAGATAGTTTCCACTTCTTATCCCAGAAAGTATATTGGAATCTTTCTTGACCTAACATATTAGCTAATAATAAATTTAGCCATAAATTAGGGATGTGTCATACATCTCTCAAAGTCAGCAAGCATCTAACATTTGTTTGAATATATCACCATATTAACAATCTTGGAAAAATTTTAATTTCTCATCTTTACACTTCCAAATTCTCCACTATTATAGTTTCAGAAGTAGTTCCTTTTTGGAATATAATGATGTCTAGCTCCTGTGTCAATCAATTACTTAAAACCAGAATCAATAACATGGAGACATTCACTTATCACATAAAGTAGGGACACCACATCATCCATGCTTGTAGTAGTTACAAATGTATTCATACCATCTCCATCATTTTGATGATCTTCCTTTTTTTTATCCCTAGTCCACTTATAGCATAACTTTTTAATGTGTCGTGGCTTATCACAATAATGGCATGCCTTCATCTTTGTCACCTCTAGACTTTGATCAGTTCTTGGACATACTATGCCCTTTGGAATCTCTACTCTTACTCCTTCCTCTACTTTCTACCATAAAAGCCTTATGTTGTGAACTCCTTTCTCTTTTTTTATTTCTTTATTGAAAAATACTCTTTTTGATTACATCTAAAGAAAACACACCTTTAGGAGTTAAATCACTAATTGTCACCACTGTTTTTTCCCAACTATCTGCTGTTTTTACTTAACAGAATTAAAGCTTGAAGCTCATCATTAAAAATGTTCTTTATAGCAGTAATCTTATTGATTATGTCCTACAAATTATTCAGATGCTCTGACACATATTTCTTAGCTTTTAGTTTAAGTTAACAAGCTTTTTAAATAGAGAGGCTTGGTTATGGGAAGTCTTGCTTTCATAGAGACCTTCAAGCTTTTTCCACAACTCAAAAGAATCCATTTCTTGAGACTTATGGTGTAGCACCCCACACCCGCGAGACCCAAACCCGATATCGAGGGTGATATCTGAGCCCGTGACCCATGAGGGTGGTATGCTAGACTGGTCAAAACAGTTCAATTATTCGTTAAAACATTTTTTTTAAAAACACTTGAGTGAACGGAAAACAATAAACAATTTCGGGCCCGTGATACGAAAACCCTTTTCAGTCATACACTTTATCAAAGATCACATTTCAACACAATATTAATCAATTAGGGCCCTCAAACAATTCAGTACTATTTTGCGGAATACAAATTTACAATATAAATCAGAATGACACAAATGCAGACGTGAACTGATCCCGACCCTTACTCTGACTCTCTTGCAGTAATCATACTCCCGTTTCACTAACGGTGTACTCTTCAATCCCTGAAAAATAATTGCAATGTTGGGTGAGTTTGCGAACTCAATGAGAATCCATCATCGATGGTCCACCCAACTCATGCATATATACAATATATCACATAATCATAATAACACATTCGGAACGCTATACACAATTTACACATTTTCACTATAACATAATTCAGACATGTCACTTCCCTAGTTGTCACAAAAATTGCACACATTCTCAATTTTCACAACACAGTCAGATGCATAATGTATGCAAATTCTCATTTTATGTCAGTATTGTGACTGAGCGTCAATACTGTCCCGATTCGGGCACATTTCACAGTAATCACATTTTTGGCAAGTAGGAGAGCCCTCAGGGTATGCACTACTGCCCGCTCACGTTAGGGATAGGAGAGCCCTCTGGGTATGCACTATTCCCTTTCGTTACACAGTAATCGCATTTTAGGCAAGTAGGAGAGTCCTCAGGGTATGCATTACTGCCCGCTCACATTAGGGATAAGAGAGCCCTCTGGGTATGCACTAATCCCTCTCAGTAGCAGCTCCAGTCACAACCATTAGTTATTAACCAATTATGGAATTCGTTTATCACAATTATAAGGCATTTCACCTTTTTCTCGGCCCACATTCAGTCATATACATATATGCAATGCACATATATCAAATCACATTCACAATCAATCCCATATATATCAATCAATACTATTTATCGCATTCAGAACATTCACTCACAATTTCAGCACATTTATCTCACACTTGCATCACTTACATTGGCAAGCAATTCACATATTCACAGAACACTTAACACACAAGGATTGAGGAACCAACTAGGTTACTTACCTGTACTTCCGAGCTACAGCCTGGAAGTCCCAGCAATATCCGTGGAACCTCGATCCATCGGAGCCTCTACAACAATCAAATAGTTTCCAATTACTAATGCACAGTCACTTATAATTCGATGATGCACATGCTCTCAATAACATATGTACTATGCCTATTCATGATTTTCCCGGTGTTATTTCCCCTTTTTTCCACTCTCTTTGACAAATTCTATCTTTCCACTCAATCGATCACTAAAGACTCAATTCCAATTCAATAATATGATACATAACTCTGCCACTTCCATTTCTAATAGTAAATTTCCATTTGCCAATTTATATACACTAGGCTAATCTCACAAAAATCTCAAAACTAATATCATTTGCACTAGATCAAATTCACCTATTGAAGACTCCAATTGCATTCATAATTCTCACAATTATAACCCAATTATCAGAACCCATTCTTAGATTGCAATACAATCACATCCTTAACTTCCTTTCACTAATCGGGATTCTCATAATTTAAATTCAAACCTTTATTCTTTTCTTCATTTGTAGACCTCTCTCTCTAGTTCACAACGAATCAAACATCACCTCAATTGGAGGTCTACATCAAAAGTTAAGCCCTAAAACCAAACTAAATCAGTTCAGAAATCTGGTCCTCGCCGTGACGTACAGACACTCGTCGCGACGTGCGGGAGTCGCTCGCCGCGATGTGAGGGAGAGGGTTCATCGCGACGTCAATGTTTCACGCTCGCCGCGACGTCCCCACCTTACTCGTCGCGACGTCTAAGCAATTTCCACGTCGCGACGTCTAAACATTTTCTTCGTCGCGACGTGCGACCCTGGTTCGTCTTCTCCGAATTCCTTTTCCTCTTTCTCTCTCTAAAATCCAGTAATAACTCACTCTACACTACCCAAACTTACACAATAAACCCTATGAATGCCTTTAACACAATAATAAACAACATTAAACCAGTAAACTTACCGATTCAAGCTCAAAATCTCAATCTTCGAATTCCTCCAATTCCTTTCCCTTCTCTCAACGCCAACGGTGAACCCTCCAAACTCATCAACTATTCTTCTTCTCTCAAGGGTTCCCATCGATCGTTAACCACAAGGGAGAGAAACAAGCCAGAATCAAGAAGAAGAAAGGAACAAGATCACCAAAGAAGGAGAAGAGGGTTCGTGCCCTAGGAGAAGCGACTTTCTTTCCTTTTCTTCTATTTGAAACCTAAGGCATTTATAGGTTAATCACTTAAGCCTCTAGTCTTTATCCTCAAATCTCTTTCTCTTTTCAACTTCATTTCCGGTCCAATTCATCTCCAAATTTCAATGGCTCGACATATTAAATTCCAATATCATATATCTAAATTTTCCATTGCCATATACCCATTATTCTAGCACTATATAGTCAATCAGTCCATTACTCGGAGGATTTCTGGTTCGGACTTTTTTTCCCGAATTTTCCAGAAAAATTCCGAAGAGTCACTATCAATTGCCAATCACTCTAAACAGTTCCAATTTAATCATTTAAACCCAATTATTCCATAATTCCTAATAAATCCCAACTATCTCACAAATCACAATTCATATCACATTCACAAATCAAAAGCCGGGAAATTGTCATGAATGCATGTACCTATATGTCCATGTACCAATGGACTCATTCCTCTACAATTAGAGGCCAAATGAATGCTCAGTCGATAATGTGGGGTAAAAACCCTATCCCGTCCCAATTTACCAATATAACATTCCCATCGGTGACGGGATGTTACATATGGTTGAATAAATTGATACCAATCCATTGTTAAATCGTGCCCAAAGTTTTTCATTTCTTCTTTTCCTATTCTCTATCTAACATCTTCTCTAGTTTTAAAGGAACATCCTTCACACCTTTGTCCACATTAATAGGATTGAAAAGATCCTTATAATATAAAAAGTCCTCCATTATGGGCCTCCAAATAGAATAATTTGTTGATGTCAACTTGACTATAAGACTATTTCCACCTACCAGCATAATGGCTCGGATGCCAGTTATTAGGATTTAATAGCATAACTCTCTAAAAGTCAACCAAAGATCAACAACAAAAACATTCACAAGAATTAACCAACAGATCAGTATAAAACTAAATCAAGATTTACATGGAAAACCCTTCAATGTAGAGGAAAAATCATAGGCCAAACTGATAAATAAATCCACTAAATTTGAATAAGAATTATAAAATTTGATCGTGAGCAATTAACCGTTGCTCGAAATAATATCTCACCCCATAATGATAAGTTGTTTCACTAATTTTCAGGATTGAAACCAAGTTGATGTAACAATCAATAAAACTCTCAAACTAACCTTGAAAACAATCTTTATAAATAGGTTCTTATTGAAAAACCATCAACAAATGGATTTGAATACTTTTCTGCTTTCTTTCGTTTAGTTTTTCTTCACTTTTTGGTGTTTTAGCTGCTCTGATACTAAACCTACAACCATTTTTATATTCCAAAAATAGGATTTTTCCTGTGTGCACACGAACACATACACGATCGTGTAAGTGACCACGTCTTTTCTAGCTTCCAGAATTTCTAAAAAAAATTGTGCCTTGTGTTGGCCTCGAGCTCGGACTCCTTACCATCCCTAGTTATAAAGAGTTACACAGTCAGCACATAGCTGTGTATGTCATAAACACAATTGTGTACACACAAATGTATATCTCTACCTTTTTACATTCTTTTGCACACTTTTTTAGACACTTATACAATAAAATCACACAATCATGTGCTACTCGCTTATGTCTACCTAGAAAAGCATATTCCAACTGTTATTCATCTTCTATTCACTCATTCATCATCCCTACGAATCAAAAAGTGTCTACAATCACCAAAAAGTCATACTTATCTCAAAATAGGGTTGAACACTCAATAAGTGAATAGAAGATGGCTTCACTTATTTAGATGTTCATGCATGTTTCTTCTTACGTCCTCCAAATAACTATTTATTTTGTTCATAATTTTAAGGAATATGCCATGAATAATTAATAATTATTTAATTTTTATTTCTATTTTGTTGTAATTTTTAATTTTATTTTCTATTGAAAAATAAATATTTATTAGTTTTTAATATTAATTTAGTTATAGTCTTATCACTAACAATAATAAAATACTAAATTCTAGTTGAAGATAAATTATTTTATGAATTAAATTCTTGTACAATATTAACAAAAAACTAATAACAATTCCTCATGTTTTACCAAAAATAATAAGTAAAATAACAATAACATCTAAATTGTAGACTAATATTCATCTATTAATACATATTTTAAGTTCTAAATCAGTATTATCATCTAAAAGTAACTAATTAGCTCTTAAACATATTTAACATTAATAAATAAATATTTTTAAAAATTAAAATTTACGTATCTTAAATTTATTAAATAGTTATGCATTTAAAAATATTTGTAAATTAATTATAAATTAAATTAAATTAAATAATAAATTAATATCAGCTATAATTTTTATTAATAATTATTGTTAGATATTGTTTAGTTAATAAGCAAAATTGATTTAAAAATCAAAAGTGATTTTTGTTATAATTATAAATTATGAAAAATGAAAAAACATAAAAATTAAACCATTTCATTTTTTTCCATTATTGGCAGCATGGTTATGGGTACCATTTTGTACCTGTTGGAGAATGTTTCCCAAATCGTAGGTACTGTATTGATTGTAGATATTGGTTGGTATTAGTCAGTACCGGAAATACAAAAATTTTTGGGACTAAATTACATTAAAAAAATTTTATGGACTAAATTGAAAAAAAAAACTGTAAACCTAAAGACAGCAAACCAGTAGGTCCAGCACTCATCTTCACTCTTACCCACTCTTCAATATTCTCCACTATCATCACCCATGCTGCCACTCATGACTGTCGCCTGCGGGCTTCAAATCTTCCGTCCCATTTTACCCATTACCCTCTGTCCCAACAACATCCTAGCCATTTAAATTTCCTCTTTCTTAATTATTGTATGGTTGGGATGTTGTTGGGACAGAGGATACTGGGTAAAATAGGACAAAAGATTTGAACCTGTCGCCTGCCTTGCTACCTACACTACATGCTCACCTTACTGTCTTCACTTTTTACATTTTCTCCACCATAGCATCTTCATTAGGGGCCAGAATCTAGATTGTCATTGTCATTGTCGTTACCTTGGACTAGACCGCTTGCTTGTCTCCACTGTCATTGCTCTCCTGCTCATCTCCCCTAGTCTATTATCTTGCAAGTTGCAAAAAAAAAATCTAGAATCCAAATCCAAATTCATCTGGTTTTATTGAGTCACCGACCCGACTCAACCCATGACCTTATTAACTTGGTTGCAATTTTTGATGCTTTGTGTGTATTTTAGGTTGCTTGTTTCTGCTCTGGATTGAAATTGCATTGTTTTTTTTGTTGTGTTATGTGTGTTTTGTGAATGGTTTATAAAATATACATTGAGCAATCCGGTCTTGAAAGTCAGGGTTAGTTGTGTAAATTGTGTCTAGTTTAATAACATTTAGGCATTGTAAATTCACGAACATATGATATCAAAATAATATTGTGTATGAATTACTAAGGAACATTTAGATATTGTGAATTGTGTATAACTCAAAAACATGTCATATTATTTGTTATTTTAATAATCATAAAAATGAGATCAAATTTAATTTATTAAATTGTTAATTAATTTATATGAAATATTTAATTTACTAAATATTGTTTGTATATAAAATATATTTAACGTATGATTAATAATTTAAATATAAGTTTAATATATAATTAAATCATTTAATATATATAATTAAGTTAAGAAAATTAAATGTTTGCATTTTTATATTGGTTATTGTTGTCATTAGGACATAATATAACAAATATTAATCCTATCTTATAATTAGCAAATACACATTCATTATCTTAGTTTATAGGTAGTTAAAAACATAGTATAAAACAGTATGTGAATTTATGAGAGAATTCTCATTACTTAACATAATTTGAAATTGTAAGTGTTTAAATCATTTTTTAGATGTGTAATATCATGAAGAGAAATCATTTTTACAATATGAATTATCATAAAGAAAGATGTAATTTAAATCATTTTTGCGATGTGTATTATCATGAAGAAAAATCATTTTTACAATGTGTATTATCGTAAACAAAGATGTAAGACAGAGTCTATCTACAATCTGGATATGCTTATAATTGAATATTG
Organism: Erythroxylum panamense; assembly: GCA_027123425.1. Lineage (NCBI taxonomy): Eukaryota > Viridiplantae > Streptophyta > Magnoliopsida > Malpighiales > Erythroxylaceae > Erythroxylum > Erythroxylum panamense. The sequence continues at coordinate 14,464,466 of JAOTIZ010000002.1, read as the reverse complement.
AATTTTTATAGTTATGTAATGATATTACATACAAAAATTGTATTTATGAATATGAATTTATTAATTTAATTTTGACACATGTCTTTATTTATTTTTTAGACAAATAGAGGGGAGTTCAAATACTCCTGATAATTCAATCATTTTAGAAAGATTTGATGATCTAGTTTAGACTCATGTTAAATTGGTTCTTAGAATGAAGAACTATAACATTTGTATGTAAACAAACATTTGAAAGGTAGGAAAATCACCAAATTAAAGAAGCATTTAACTGGGATTAAAGGTGAAATAAAGCCTTGTAAAAAAGTGAGCCATGAAATGAAATGACAATTAAAGACCTTATTTGAAGAGTATCAACATAAAAAAGATAGACGACAAAGGCTAAACTATGAAATTGGTTATGGAAGACTTTTCTAATGGTCAGGATGATAGTGAAGATTTTGAAGGTGATAGTATTCCTACCTGACAAGAAGGAAATGTTGCAACTGATATGAGGAAAAGAAGAAGACACTTATCTAATATTTTTCACTAAAAACAACTCTTGAAGCTTAACCTTTAATCCGTAGTGCCTTATAATATAAAGAACTTACTCATAATGAAAACATGACAATGACTGGATGGTGGTATGATTCAAGTGTATACTAGCCTATAGTGGATGCTATTGCCTCTTGCGGTCTAGGATATAAGACTCCGTCAATCATGAGTAATGGTTAGACAAATAGAAGACATGAACCCTTTATCAATTTTTGAGCTTATTCTACTAAAGGATAATATTTTTAAAGTCTATTGATGCATATGGCCTTGTTAAAAATGTTAATATTCTATTTCATTCATTTGATTAAGTTATGAATGAATTTCAGCTAGAAAACATTGTTCAGTTCATTACTGATAATGATTATGCTTACTAAGTAGTTGGGAAAAGATTGCAAAGTAGGTAAAATTCTTTTTATTAGACTCCTTTTGTTGCACATTGCATTAACCCGGTATTGGAAAATATAGTAAATGCTAGATATTTTCCTATCATTGATGAGGTTGTATAGAAAGCAAAGAAAGTGACCAAGTTTATTTATAATTGTGTATGGTCTTAAATTTGATAAGAAAGGATTTCACCAATGTAACATATCACTCTCGTAAGACTCGAACCCAACATCGATGGTGATATCCGAGTCTGTGCCCTGCGAGGGTGGCATGCTACATCACTCAGTCAAATCTCAGTACACAAATTTTTTTTGAAACAAACTTACACTTACGTCATATAATTTGCAGAAAACCATTTACATGACATAATCGGTAAATACAAGGACCACAAGGGTCCTCTGATAAAAGCATCATAAGCTACAAAAATTATCACTCTTCTGTAGACGCAACTGATCCCGACCTCTTCTATCACTCTCAAGCGACCACAATACACCCGTTGCCTAATGGGGTATTCTTCTGAGTCCTGAAAAATAATTGCAAATTTTGGGTGAGTTTTGCGAACTCAATGAGTGACCATCATCGATGGTCCGCTCAATCATTGCACCAATATCAATACATAACTTATTTTCACACTGCTGCCTATTTGATCACATTTCACAATTCACATAACCCATTTTTAATACATACAAGTCTCTCTCACTTTCCACTTAATATCATTTCGCTGTGACTGAGTGCCTAAACTGTCCCATTGAAGGGCTCATTAACATCTGCCCCTTATTCGATAGTGGATACAGGGCTCATTATTACATTGAGCCTGAGGCTCTAAATCACTTATGAGCTCAAAGCCCATTTCCACATGTTGAGCTAAAAGCTCTGATCGGTGGTAACTCAGGTCAACAGCCATTTTAATTCATGCAACATCAGGCATATCATAATTAATCATAATTTCACAATTAGAAATATCCCATGACTGTTATCTCATCCGTATGTGGTACTGTGCCATTCATTCAATCAAAAAATATATCAAAATAAAAAAGAAGCATGAAACACTTTTTTCAATTTAATACGGTGTTGTGACCGGGCTCCTGCACTGTCCCTATAAGGGCACATTAATCGTTGAGCCATAGGCTCTGAAACTGTCCAATTAAGGGACTATCCCCTTTGGGGGCTCATTAATCATTGAGCTAAAAAGCTCTGAAACTGTCCCTTTTAGGGGCTCATTAATCATTGAGCTAAAAAGCTCTGAAACTGTCCCCTTTAGGGGCTCATTAACCATTGAGCTAAAAAGCTCTGTAACTGTCTCCTTTAGGGGCTCATTAATCATTGAGCTAAAAAGCTCTGAACTGTCCCCTTTAGGGGCTCCTTAATCATTGAGCTAAAAGCTCTGAACTGTCCCCTTTAGGGGCATATTAATCATTGAGCTAAAAAGCTCTGCTCGGTGGCTGCTCTGGTCACAACAATCAATTTCTGTTCATGCATTCATATACGAATTTCATTTACCACAATTCATCGCTTTATTAAGCACTTATTCATCTAATGCACTTAATTTGCCTATGAAAGCCACAATCACATTTATATAGCAAAGTCAAATCACATGTATCACGATTCAGTTATATCATAGGCAAGTCGTTCACAATTTCATGTACCCATAGTACTTCTATATTACAATACTCCAATACTCCGGACCTTCTGTCCGGAGCTCACAATCAATATTGTCCCACCATTATACTCCAGAGAATTATGATCAATGAATTATAACTCATAATAAATTGAGAACCGTCTAGGTCACTCACCTGACTTCCGCGCTAAAGCCTGGAAGTCCCGGCAATGTCGGTGGGCAGACGTCCCAAATGTGCCTCTATCACAAGACAAAGCAGTTCTATTATACACATCATCCAATTCAGCACTAATGCACAAGTAGCAAATTTATAAATACGCACTATGCACTTTCGTGACATTCTCGGTACTATCACTAAAATTCCCGTCATAATAATTCCTCTTTATCAGAAACTCACTAGACACTAAGATCATGTAATTTGTTTCAGAAGAATCACAAGGTTAATCTCCAAATAGATCCAGACTATCTTTATGTCGAAAACATATTTTACACATAACTAACATCCAAATTTGAGAACTCTTAAGGACCAATTCAACACTTCTCATCTACATAAAATACGTAGACCCTTGTCTCAAGTTCATTACAAATATGAAATTATCTCATTTGAACATCGGTACAAAAAGTTATGGCTTAAAACCAAAACATAACTTCTCTGGAAGCAGGAGTTCGCCACGGCGAAATTTAAGCGCTCGCCGCGGCGAGGGAACAAGTGTGCGCCGCGGCGTGCCTACACCGTGACGTGCATTGCAGCATGCACACTCTCCTGCGCTGCGGCGTGCACGCTTGCGTACACCGCGGCGTGTGCATGAGCATGTCGCGACTTGCGAGTCCCGTAAGCCTTCCGAAACCAGATTTTCTAAAAAATTTCAATCCAATTCTTCATCTTTCAAAACATAACTCACCATAATCCCAAAACAACACTCAAGCATCATTTTCCAACTCATTTCAAACCCATA
>JAOTIZ010000002.1:14436815-14449469 GCA_027123425.1 Erythroxylum panamense | reverse complement strand
AATATCCACAGTTCTAGAAGAATGAGAGTGAGAAGTTAGTGAAAGAAATGTTGGATTTAGGAATCATTCAACCAAGTGTGAGTCCGTATGTTAGCCCAGTGTTGTTGATTAAGAAAAAGGATGGGGGTGGCGTTTTTGTGTAGACGAGCTACTTGATGAATTGAAGTGGGCTACCATCTTTTCAAAGATTGATTTAAAGGCAGAGTATCACCAAATCTGAATGAGAACGGAAGACATAGAAAAGACAACATTTATGACTCATGAAGAGCATTACGAATTCCTTATCATACCCTTCAAATTGACTAACACACCAGCTACATTTCAATCCCTCACGAATTAGGTTTTAAAAACTTATCTCCAAAAGTTCGTATTGCTTTTTTTTATGACATCTTAGATTACAGTGCCAACAATGAAGATCATGTTTGTCACTTGAGGACAGTCCTAAATTTGCTCATATCCCAACACTTGTATGCCAATTGGAAAAAGTGCATTTTTGGACAGGAAACATTAGAATACCTAAGGCACATTATATCAAAAGGTGTGGTGGTAGTTGACATTAGAAAAATTTAGATTATGGTCAATTTGCCAAGACTAGGGAATGTGATGGAGTTGAGGAGCTTTTTGGGGTTGACAAGATATTATAGGAATTTGTGAAGAACTATGGAGATATTTCCTGCCCTTTGACATGATTGTTAAAAAAAGGAAGGTTTCAAGTGGATTAGAGAGAGTGAGGCTTCCTTCCAACAACTCAAGCAAGTCATGATTTCAGCACCAGTGTTGACATTACCAGATTTCACTAAACCCTTCATAGTGGAAATCGATGCTTCGGCAAATGCCATAGGAGCTATCTTGATGCAAGAGAATCGACTTATTGCCTATTACAGCCAGGGCCTGTCCACTTCCAACCGACATAAATCAGCCTATGAGTGTGAACTGCTGGCTGTTGTTCTGGCGATGAAGAAATGGCGTTCATTCCTTTTAGGCCATCAATTTATCATCAGAACCGACCAGCAGCTACTTAAATTTTTGCTGGAACAACGTGAAGTACAGCTTGAGTATTAGAAATGGCTATCCAAACTATTGGGGTACACTTTCAGCATTAAGTATAAGGCGGGAAGAGAGAATAGAGTAGCATATGCTTTGTCGAGAATTCCAAATAAGGCAGAAGTAATGGAAGTAGTAGCAATCAGGACGATGGATATGGAGAAAATAATCAAGGAGATTGATGTTGATTCCAACTTGTCCAAATTGAAGCAAGAGCTCCTAGAAGATGGTGGGTCGCATCCTCCATATAATAATCCAAGATCGCTTGTTTTACAAGGATCGGTTAGTAATTCTAAAAACTTCAGCCTTAATACCAGCCTTGATCACGAACAGCCACCAGAGTAATGTAGGAGGGCATGGAGGTGCTCTAAAAATTTACAAGAGGCTAGCAAATGAACTGTTTTGGGAAGGGATGAAAAATGATAATTACAGGTTTGTAGTTGAATGCTTCGTCTGTCAACAAAATAAATACTTATCGTTGTCTCCGGCTGGACTTATGTAGCCTTTACTAGTGCCACAACAAGTTTGGGAAGAGGTTTCTATGGATTTCATAAAAGGGTTGCCAAAATCAAAAGAATTTTCAACTATCCTAGTAGTAGTGGACAGACTTAGCAAATATCCACATTTCATTCATCTCAAACATCCATATACAGCCCAATCTGTCACTTATATCTTTGTACAAGAGGTGGTGCGTTTGCATGGGTACCCTATCTCGATTGTGTCTGATAGGGATAAAATATTTCTGAGTAAATTCTGGAAGGAAATGTTTAAGCTACATGGCACAAAGTTAAGATACAGTTCAACCTACTGTCCACAAGTGGATGGGCAAATTGAGGTTGTCAACAGGTGTCTAGAGGCTTATTTAAGATGCTTTACTAGCAAGCAACCTCAACAATAGGCACGTTGGGTGGGATGCGCTGAATATTACTATAACACGTCCTTTCATTCAACTTTGGGCAATACACCTTTCAAGGTCCTCTATGGAAGAGATCCTCCCACTATCACTAGGTACAGAATTCAGTTCTCTATTGTAGACACCATTGACGCACTGCTGTAGGAAAGGGACCAGAATTTATCCGAGTTACATCACCACTTGATGTTAGCTCAATAGAGGATGAAGTTGACAATAGATGGTAAGAGAAGAGAAATGGAGTTTCAGGTGGGGGAAAGGGTCTTCGTCAAGTTGGCACCTTATTGCCAACAATAGGTGGAAACAAGGAGTAACACCAAGTTGGCTCCGTGTTATTTTGGTCCCTTTGAGATTATACAACGCATGGGACTAGTTGTGTATCAGTTGAGGTTGCCCCCACCAGCCAAAATTCACTATATTTTCCATATTGCTTAGCTTAGGAAGGCCTTGGGTATTGATGATTCAGTCATAAGTATGCCTGACTATTTACTCATTCCAGAAGCTACTCCAGATTATCCAACTGCACTTTTGGCCATCAAAAACCTCACTTCTAGCCCAAATTCAGAAGTGCTTATTCAGTGGAAAGGCCACCCGATTTCTGAGGCTACATGGGAGTTGTTTGAAGACATGAAAGTTCGATTCCCAGATTTTCACCTTGAGGACAAGGTGAAGCTGATGGGGCTAAGTAGTGATAGACTGACAGTAACTCGATTCTATGTTAGAAGAAATAAAAAGAAGGAAAAGGAGTAATAGTGCAGAGGGGTAGTCTAGGCTATCAACTTTCTATATTCAGTTAGTTAGTTAGTAGTGCTGATAGCCAATTATCAGGTTGTCAGCTAATCGAATCTGTTAGTAGCTACAGATTCTCAGTATAAATAACACAGAGGAAGGAAGAGAGAGAGAGTATCGTAAAGTGTCATTATGTATGATCCTTATGCTGGAGGTATTGGACCTTGAAAACCAGGATATCAATTGTATTCTTTCTAAGAATCAATACTAGAATATACATTTTCCATACCTGGCTTTTGGGATCCTATCACAAAGATGTTATGTTCTACTAGGAAAGGTGATTACTTCAATTAGTTGGTGATATAAAATTAAAATACAAAAATGTTAAATGCACTCTCTTTATTTTACGCAAGTTGACTAGGAGTTTTAACTAGCTTTAATAGCAATATTTGTATCTATTAGACTATGATTTGATTAAAAGGATTATCAAATTATGATTGTGATGTTGTTAGAGATTATGATTAGTAAAAGGATTATTAGGGATTATGATTGTGATTGTGATTTGATTGAAAATTTTAGGTATTATGATAGTAATTTATCTTATATGAAGTAAGATAATCTAGTATACAAAGAGAATGGGAGATGCTAGTTTATATTCACTCATTATTCCTCTTCTTAATTCATATCATGACATCAAAGCAGGTTTTCTAATCCTGCCTTTGACTTTTCCTCCATTCTCTCTCAACCGACAACCTATTTTTAAATCTTTCTAAACAAAGTAAATAAATAAGACTAATTTTAACAATATAGCACTAAAAACACCTTAAGCAGCGTCCGACCAATTCAGAGGAGGAGGCAACTTTAGCGAGTGCACCAGGTGACGTCGACAACCACTATTCAACTGGCACGTATGTCTATTGACCTTGTTGCTATAGATTGAGTTGCACTAATTTCTAGAACCTATTGGTGAATTGTTCTTCTTTTAATTATTGGAAAACAGATTTTGTGTGTTAAAGTATAGTTGGTGATGTGCTTTTCCGCCTTTAATTGTTGGAAACTAGGTTTATGTGTTTAACTATAGTCACTAGTTCTATCATATTAGTATCTCATGATGGTTTTAGTCCCACTTTCGTTATTATACAACTATTGATATTTAAAGTTCGATTTTTTGCACTATTGTTCTTCGCCTAATTCTCATTGCCATGTTTTTATATCAATTGCATCAAAAGCGACTTCAAAACTGAAAGTGTTGAAGGACAATCACCCATTATAGTTCAATAAATCACAAATTGAAAATTGAGAGGAACGAATTATGTTGATTGGGAAAAAGCGGTCATTATGTATCTCATGGTGCTAAATAGGTATGAGCATCTCATGAATTCAGCTCCTTATATTAAGCACTTGGGTATAAGAAGTGGGAACAACATGAAAACCAAATAATAACAAGCCTCTAGAATGCCATGAAGCCAAATATTACTGATGTGTGTCCATATGTTAACTCTGCAAAGGAGTTATAGGAGTATATGAGACTTTTATTTTCTAGTAATGTTACTCGTACATATGATTTATTTGTGGATTTGTTTAAGTGTGAGCAAGTAGAGAAGAATCACACTGAGTATTTTTCAGAAATAAAGAAGCTATTTATAAAATATTTAGTAGCTCAGTTGATAACAACAGATAAGGATCAAGTTTTAAAGGGAAGAGGACTTATTCATGAAGAGATACCTGGTTGGGTTAAGACCATAAATGGACCAATTTGGGCCTAGATACGCAGTGCCACTGAACTCTGTTCACTTGCTAAGATATATTCACAAGTATCTCCATCCTTAAAGGGGCAATATAAGAAAGTGGTGACAAGTTTGTTCTAGCTGCTCACAATAGTGGAAAAGGGGTAATGGAGGTTGAAGTAACTAGGGTGGTCGTGCAAAAAGAGGCAAGGGAGGCCAAAGAAAATGTGACCAATGTAGTAAGGATGGGTATGTTTGGGACTGTTGTTGGGACTTACACCCATAGTTATGTCCAAAGCCCTCTCAATCTGCTAATATTGTGGAGGCTTCTAGAGGTTTTGCTTGACTATGTGGAAACAAGATGGTTTCTAAAGAAGAATATACCTCTTTTTTCCAGTATCAAGCTGGCAAGCAAGCATCACACCAATTGCGTCATTTGCTCACCTAGATAATCACACAGCTTGTATATTGTCCTTTGCTAAACCTTAGGTTATAGATTTTGGAGCCATTAACCATACTGCAAGTAACCTAAATTTTTTTGATCAAATTACACTTGTACCATACTCAAACCAACTTATTGTTTGTAATGATTCCATTACTAGAATAAGTAGGGTTGACAATGCATTTCCCTCTTCTTCAATGACGTCACCAGCAACATTATATATTCTAAAACTTCAGCTGAGCTTAACATCTGTTAGTAAACTAACCAAATCATTGAATTGTTTTTCGTCTTTTTTTATCATTATGTTGTTATCTAGGATTTGAAGAAAAAGAAGATGATTGGAGCAGGGTGTGAATTTGGAGGTCTCTGCTATTTTGATAGTTGTTCAATCGTCTGCTCAGCTATTACTTCACCTCCCCAAATCTATAGTTGCCTTGGGCCATCCATCCATCCAAAAATTAAAAAAAACTAATTACTAATTTGAATTCAAATCCTCACCTAATATTGAGTCTTATCAACTTGGGAAACATCATCGTGTTGTTTTTCTATCTAGAGTTAATAATATAGCCAAGAGCTCTTTTGCGTTAGTTCATTATGATGTTTTGGGTCCATATCGTGTTACGTCAAAACTTGGTTTTGGTCACTTTGTTATTTTTGTTGATGATTGGTCTCGAATGACTTGGTTATATCTAATGAAAGAACGTTCCAAATTGTTTTCTATTTCCCAAATCCTTTTGCCCTAAGATCAAAACTCAATTTGGTTGTCATGTTCGTATCCTCATAAGTGATAATTCCAAAGAATAATTTTCTAAAACCTTTAACTCTTACATAAAAAAAATTATCGTATGATTCACTAATCTTCTTATTCTCACACAACATAACAAAATGGTATTATTGAAAGAAAAATAAGGCATGTCATAGAAGTTGCTTGAACCTTACTAATTGAGATAAAGGTTCTCAAGGATTTTTAGAGTGATGATGAGCTCACTACTTACTATCTTATTGATAGAATGCCATCCACCACTCTCAAAGGTCATATCCCTCATATCCTTATTTTTACTAAAACCCCTTTGTTTCCTCTTTTGTGTTGTATCTTTGGATGTGTCTATTTTGTCCACCAACTCTAGCCAGGAATTGACAAATTATCTCTATAAGCTATTAAGTGTATCTTCCTTGATTACTCATGGAAACAAAAAGACTATCGTTGTTATAGCCGCTTAAAAGATTTTTTGTGTGCTCAGATGTGACCTTTAAAAACATTGCATACTTTTCTGAGATTTAAAATGCCAAAAGCTTCCATCATCATTGGCCTTCACTTTTTGACAACTCCTTGGATAATTGTCCTAGCAGTTTAGAAAATTCACTTGTAGATTCCAATCCTCCTTATCTTCCTCAATATTCTTGATAAGATTTGCAAGTGTATTCTTGATGACCTTCTTGAATGGTAGATGGCCATCTGGATGAGCTGCTTCTCCAACCAATAATTTGTCTCCAAATCTAGAAAATAGTGATGCAAACTGGCCTATTGCCTTGAGGAAAGGTAAACGATCTTGTACCAATCATCCAATTTCTAATTTTGTTTCTTATAACTATGTGTCCCCAGCTTTTTGTTATTTTTTTTATCAAACCTAGATTATGTGTCAATTCCTAAGAGCATAAGAAAGGTTATACAAAGCCTTAGATCGGAGCAGGCTATGCAAGAGGAAATAAATGCTTTATGGTCAAATGACACCTATCATCTTGTTACTCCTTCTCCTAAGGGTAAAGGGCAAACTACAGTGCATAAGGTTCTATGTTTTGTGAAGGTTGAGGGAGGGTCATCAATTGTAAGCATCTTTTCCTTTATCTTTTACAAAGAGGTTATTTCCATAACTCGAACTCATAACCTTCCAATTACAAAGGAGTAATTTTACTAGTTACTCATCCGCTTGATGCCTCAATTAGTGGTTGTCGATAGGTATATACTATTAACTCTTACTAATGGGTCTATCGAATGACTCAAGGATCGCCTTATTGCTAAAGGATACATACAAATCTACAGTATTGATTATTCTAAAACATTTTCTCCTGTGGCAAAAAAAATGACATCAATCTATATTTGTATCTCTTTAGTCACAACTTATTCTTGGCCTCTTTACCAAGTTGACATAAAATGCATTCCTGAATGGTGATCTATAAGAAATAATCTATATGAAGCAACCTCCAAGGTTTGTTACTCAGGGGGGGTCTATGAAAGTGTGCCTATTGAAGAAATCTTTATATGGTGTAAAACATTCTCCTAGATCATGGTGTGGAGTAGACCATTCGGTGTTTTATCAACACACAAGATTTGGTAAAATCCTATTGATCATATATGTCTATGATAATGTTATTATTGGTGATGATGAAAATGGAATTCACATATTGAAAGAATTCTTACAACAACAATTCTAAAAAAGATCTTGATCTACTGAAGTATTTTTTGGAAATCAAATTTCAAGATATAAAAATGGTATTTCTCTCTCCCACCAGAAGTGTGATCTTGATCTCATAGAAGAAGCTGGATTGTTGGGATGTAAATTGGTGGATTCTCCAATGGATCCCAACATCAAACTTGATGTAGACTAGGGAGAACTTTTAAAAGTGTTAGGAAATTATAAAAGATTGATTGGGAAATTTAACTATCTTATAGTTACTAGGCCTGAAATTTCATTAAGTACAAGCGTAGCGAGACAATTTAGGCAATTCCCTCAAACCAATCCTTGGAATGCGACTATTCAAATCTTGAAATACCTCAAGCGTAATCTTGGAAAATGACTCTTATATAAGAACCATATGCATTGTTCACTTTAGGTTTGTAGTGATGTTGATTGGGCTAGTTCTATGACTAATCCAAGATCTATTATAGGGTATTGCATGTTTGTTTGTGGCAATCTAATTTCATAGAAAAGCAAAAGGCAAATAGTGCTTTCTTGTTCAAGTGTAGAATCAAAATATAGAGCCATGACATATACAACTCAAGAAATTGTCTGGGAAAATTGTATGTTGTAGGAACTTGGATCTCAACAAATACAACCTGTAAGCTAATATATGATAATCAAGCAGCCATTAACATTGCTTCTAATCCATTTTTTTATGTGAGGACAAAGCTTATTGTGGTAGACTATCATTTTGTCAAAGCTAAGGTACAACAAAATGTGATAAAAACTACTTATGTAAATTCTAAGTACCAGTTGGCTGATCTATTCACTAAGGATTTAGTTGGAAGTTATGTAACAAAACTACTAAGGATTTAGTTTGAAGTTATGTAACAAAACTATGTAACAAGCTCGGAGTTTATGATGTATATGTTTCAGTTTAAAGGGGATTATTAGAGATTATGATTTGAAGTCACGACCTAAATGGGTGAGTGATCCCTATGAGGGATCGAGGTTCATAAACCCTGGATTATACGTAAGCCTACCTCTAACAACAAAATAAATTCAAACCTTAAAAAAGCAGCAAGTTTATACAATACAATAACAGTAGTGTGCGTCAGAAAGAAGTTTTACAACTCATGAAATCATGTCACTATAAATGCCACAATACAAGATAAATGAAAATAAAGAAAGAACATACACAAATGTAGGTAAGCGCAGCGGACTCATCATGGGAATCACTGCTTCGAAGTTAGTGATAGCTGACCTGAAAAAAATAAAGTTGAAAGGAGTCAGACCTCGCTGAGTAAGCTCATACCGTCCTATGATAACCAATGCTATGCACACAGTCATGCATGAACATCAAAATACATACGCATCATGTTATACATGCAATCACATCAATATCACAAATAAATTATGGGGGAGAATATCTGTAGGGCCCTAATCTCCAAGGGTAAGCCCTCACAACTCTAAACCTCGAATGAATGCTGGGAGCTATACATCACCAACAACCCATGCATGCTCCTATACTCATGCAGCCGTAAGGCTCTCTTAATCCAAAGGGGATACGAGGAGCTAAGCATCACCAACAGACCAACCCTCGCTCAAAGCATCCAAAATCATAAGCGTCACAAATAAGGGTCCAATCGGAAGTCAAGCATCAACCAAGATTGACCCATATCATATCCCAATATTATAAACAATACAACTCTCATAATCATAACCAGTGTGCATCTAATCCTGATGCATACCCATCAGGTAGTACGTCCTATAGATCTTTTCTTTCCCATAATCGAACATAGCAATACATATCAAATTATTAAGCATGCAATTTATCGAGTAAACATTCAGTTGTGCAATGACTAATGCATGTATACCCAACCCAACACATCTGCTCAGTTAATTCAATGTAAAGGCTAATACTAAAGCATATACACATTACTGTATATACGCGTTCGCTATTTATATGTGTGCGTGTGTGTGTGTGTGTGTGCGCGCGCGCGTGCACGTACGTGCGTGCGTGTGTGTGTGTGTGATTATGTATTGCTACATGTTTTCATCTATACCATCATTGAATAATATTTATTTGTTGGTACAACTACGGTAACAGTAAGTTAGTATGAACTTACCTGGTAATTAACCTTGTTCGTCCAATCCTTCTGATGGGTCCCACTCTCGCTATACCTAGTAAATCCAAAGAAAATATCTCAATCAGTCCTAATTAGGAGTTATAGGACTCAAATAACAATTTAGGTATCATCCTAATTGCCTAAGTAGTACATTTATAAAATTTGGAAATTTCTTCTATTCTCGCCTAAACGTTTCGTGATTTTTAATTCGTAAACCGTTAAGAATCTCACTATGGTTCGTTAGAGAAAAATGATCGGTATAATTTTTAGAAAAATTTTCACAAAAATGACTAAAATGGTCGCTGGAACAGTACATCCGGTGACCGAAATATTCCTCTGGTCACCAAAATATTCCCTACAATCATTGACAAAATTTTAGTCTCAGAATTTAACGATTTTTATGACAAATGAAATCTGTTAATGAGTAGTTCTCAACAAATTTAAACAAATTGATGAAAAATGAGCTGAAATCCTAACCAATCTTTCTGTCAATTGACGACGATCCAAGATGCGACTGGCGATGAGATCATAGGACTTTTGTTCCTAACGTCGAAACAAGTCAAATGGTGGTGGCAACAACCACTGGAAGCGATTAATCATCAATTGACATTTTTCGTCAATTTTTCTCCTTGATTTTTGGCATGATTATGGTGACGATAGTGGCTGAAATGAATATGGTTATGACGGGCTCGTCGAGAGGAAGAGATAGGTATATAATACTAACCAGTTTAAGTAACCAATGGTGAAGAATAGTTAGCGAAAGAAATTCATAAATAGTAACTTTTTGGATGGTTAAAATGAAATTAAGAGAAAATGGGGAATATATATATATATATAAAGCACTTGGGATGTTACATTTGATTAAGAGGATTGTTAGGGATTATGATTGTGATGTTGATAGAGATTATGATTTGATTAAGAGAAGATTATGATTATAATTTGATTGAATATATTTAAGGATTATAATTGCGAATTTTTTAATATGAATAAGATAATATAGTATATAAAGGGGGTGGGAGCTGTTAATTTCATATGCTCTCACAATCCCTCTTCTTAATTCATATCAGTATCTTATTGTAGTTTGTTTTTCTTAACATGCTTGTTTTGTACTCTTTGAGCACCTATTTAGGTCAATGATCTTTTATTCCCCTTTACTCTAGATTGGCAATCGACTTATCATGGACTTTTGCTTATGAGGCCTCTATTGGAGTTCATGAGAAACGGAAAGTCTTGAATTAAGACTTTGTTTGCTAGGTCCATTAGGTAAGGCCCGTTTTTTGGCTACTCAAGATCTTGCCATCAGTCAACGGTACGAAGATAAAAGGCAACTATCATGGTGGTGATAACTAGTTAGCTAGAAAAGCAAGTTATTCTCCAACATAGTTAAAAATAGGACCAAGGCTATTATTTCAGGTTTTTTAATGATTATTATAATTAATATTACTTAATTACCTCAACACACAAATGGTTTATGATATGAAAGGATAATTTAAGTAATATTGATTATGATGACTACTAAAATAATGAATTAACCATACCTTAATGTTTTTATTAAAAAATGAGGAATGTAATAAGAAAAAAATTAAGAACTTATTATCTAGGTGATTTTAGTGATAATTATAATTAATATTGTTTAAATAATTGGCATATATCACGAAGCATTTGTTAGTGTATAAAGGTAATTCAAGAAATATTAATTATGAAAATTATTAAAATAATGATAATATAGAAATATTTTAAAAATTGGAATGGATAACAAATTGATAAAAACACTTCAAGTTTAAATGTTCAATTAGTATTAAACCATTATAAAAATAGTATATAGTGAATAAAAAATAGAACTATAAAAATTAGCAAAAGGGTAATATAAGAATGAAATACTTTATTGAAATAAAAATAAAAACCTAATGTGTATTAATTAATAATAAATTTAAGAATTTTAGCAAAAATTAAAGAAAACAATAGGAAAAATTGTTTTACATAGTAATACATAAAATGGGAAAAGATGAAATCAAATAAAACGTACATCACCTAACATCAACATTTTTTGAGCCGAAAAAAAATCTCACTTACAAGTTGGGTCTTAAGAATAAAATGATAGCTACAGTCATGCTCACGCAATAGCAAATGTGATTATCTTCCACTTTGTGGTACCCGGTATGAATTTTGGGAATAGACACTCTGTTATCATAAATGAGTTTCATTAATTTGATGAATTTTCTAACTCCTCATTGTATATGCCCTTCCAACGCATTAATCATCATGGACAATCGGCGTTCCTTATAGCCTTAAAGTTAAATCATAGATATCTTGTCTCAGTTCTCCTTAGCCATTGGTCCACCAAAAATTTTGTTCTATATTCTTTAATTTATTTTACTTCAAGTTTTCTCAAAATTAAAATTTTTCGATTTTTGATGTATTTAAGCTTCATCCATTGTTCATGACTTTGTAGATATTGGACTTTTGTCAGTAAAAAACGATAGATTGAAAAGCTGTTGGACTCTCCTGAGTATATAGAAACTTTTTACTCAAAAGATTTATATTTCAAATTAGATTTCCATATAATTGTTGCTCAATTTCATGCATGAAGTATCCATTATCTTACTCTTCTTCATGTAATTTACCATCGTACTCCAGCTAATCATATTATTTGTCTTATTCAATGACCTTGTGATGCAGGAACAAGAATTACTATGGAGATGGCATGCGTGATGGGGGCCAGCTTGTCATTCCAGTTGGACCTATGTCTAAAGTTAGGACTGAGAGACTCAAAGAGGCTTTCTATGCCCATGTAGGACAATTTGTAGAGACAATGGAGTGCACCAAACCTATTGAAGGAGAGCTATCTAAATCATAGCCCAAATTGATTCATTTATCTCAAATCCTTGGATCGGACTCACTTAAGACTTGAAGACTATTGTGTTGGGCTACACATCATGATCAGACTTGGGAGCACGTTAAGCCAGGGTTAGACATGTTTTTTATTATTCTATTTTGGACTTGTTTTAAGTTGTAATTATATTTTGAGTTTCTATATATTTTAATCCTAAGTCTTTTAGCATTAAGCCTAGGTATAAATACTTATGTTTTAGGATTTTTGGAATACAACTTTGATAATATTTGTTTTCTGTGAGCCATTGGCCATATTGAGAGGAGAAAACCCTCTTATTCTTTTCAATTTATGAATTAAACTCACTTATCAATTGAATCAAATTTTGGAGTGATTTTGATCCTACTAACTTTATGTAAGTGTGTAAATCGAATTACACATGTT
>JAOTIZ010000002.1:14424265-14436715 GCA_027123425.1 Erythroxylum panamense | reverse complement strand
TGTTTAAATAATTGGCATATATCACGAAGCATTTGTTAGTGTATAAAGGTAATTCAAGAAATATTAATTATGAAAATAATGATAATATAGCAATATTTTTAAAATTTGAATGGATAATAACTTGATAAAAATGCTTAAAGTTTAAAAGTTCAATTAGTATTAGACCATTATAAAAATAGTATATAGTGAATAAAAAATAGAACTTATAAAAATTAACAGAAGGGTAATATAAGAATGAAATACTTTATTGAAATAAAAAATAAAAACCTAATGTATATTAATTAATAATAAATTTAAGATTTTTAACAAAAATTAAAGAGAATAATAGGAACAATTGTTTTATATAGTAATACATAAAACAGGAAAAGATGAAATCAAATAAAACGTACATCACCTAACATCGACATTTTTTGAGCCGAAAAAAAATCTCACTTACAAGCTGGGTCTTAAGAATAAAATGATAGCTACAGTCATGCTCACACAATAGTAGATGTGATTATCTTCCACTTTGTGGTACCCGGTATGAATTTTGGGAACAGACGCTCTGTTATCATAAATCAGTTTCATTAATTCGATGAATTTTCTAACCCCTCATTGTATATACCGTTCCAACCCATTAATCATCACGGACAATCAGCGTTCCTTATAGCCTTAAAGTTCAATCATAGATATCTTGTCTCAGTTCTCCTTTACTATTGGTCCACCAAAAATTTTGTTCTATATTCTTTAATTTATTTAACCTCAAGTTTTCTTAAAATTAAAATTTTTCGATTTTTGATGTATTTAAGTTTCATCCACTGTTCATGACTTTGTAGATATTGGACTTTTGTCAGTATAAAACGATAGATGGAAAAGATGTTGGACTCTCCTGAGTATATAGAAACTTTTTACTCAAAAGATTTATATTTCAAATTAGATTTCCAGATAATTGTTGCTCAATTTCATGCATGAAGTATCCATTATCTTACTCTTCTTCATGTAATTTATGATCATACTCCAGCTGTTCGTATTATTTGTCTTATTCAATGACCTTGTGATGTGAGCAAGAGTAAGAATCACTGTAGAGATGGCATGTGTGATGGAGGCGAGCTTGTCATTTCAGTTGGACTTATGTCCAAAGCTAGGACCGAGAGATTCAAGGAGGCTTTCTATGCTCATGTGGGTCAATTTGTAGAGAGAATGGAATGAACCAAACCTATTGGAGGAGAGTTATCTAAATCACAACCCAAATTGATTCATTTATCTCAAATCCTTAGATCGGACTCACTTGGGACTTGAAGATCATTGTGTTGGGTTACATTTCATGATGAGACTTGGGAGCGCGTTAGGCCAGGCCTAGACATGCTTTTATTATTCTATTTTAGACTTGTTTTAAGTTATAATTATATTTTGGGCTTCCATATATTTTAGGCCTAAGTCTTTTAGCATTAAGCCTAGGTATAAATACTTATGTTTTAGGATTTTTGGGAGACAACTTTGATCATATTTGTTTTCTGTGAGCCATCCGTCATATTGAGAGAAGAAAACCCTCTTGTTCTTTTCAACTTAGGAATTAAACTCACTTATGAATTGAATCAGATTGTGGAGTGATTTTGATCCTACCAACTTTCTTGATTTGTTCTTTACCCGTTATCTAGATTGCTCGAGACAAGTTCTTCGTGAGGTCTAGTAGGTAAATTTGAAACCCTGCATATCATATTTAGTTTTCATTAATTGAATCTATCCTCTTCTTTCTTCTTTGAATCTGAATTTTTTTACATCTTTCAATTTCGTGAAGCGCATTATTTGTAAAGTATCGCTATCCTATTCTTAGGTTAGATGATACGCTTGATGAATTGCATGGTGCACGTATCTTTAGAAAGATTGATTTGAAAAGTGGATACTAGCATATTAGAATGAAACCAAGAGATGAATGAAAAATTGCTTTTAAAACTAAATATGGGTTGTATGAGTGGTTAGTCATGCCATTTGGTTTAACTAATGCACCCAACACTTTTATGAGGTTGATGAATCATGTCTTGCGTGCATTTCTTGGTAAATTTGTGGTTGTTTACTTTGATGACATCTTGATATATAGCACTAATCTTGATGAGCATGTCATGCATGTGAGGTGTGTCTTAGATGTACTGAGATAGGAGAAACTGTATGCAAACCTAAAGAAGTGTACATTTTGCATTGATAGACTTGTATTCTTAGGGTCTGTAGTCAATGCTCAGGGAGTAGAGGTTGATAGTGAGAAGGTGAATGCTGTTCGAGAGTGGCCAACGCCTAAGAGTGTTAGTGAGGTGAGGAGTTTTCATGGACTTGCTAGTTTTTACAGGAAGCTTGTGAAGGACTTTTCTACTATTGTTGCTCTGTTGACTGAAATAGTCAAGAGAGAGAAAGGGTTTACATGGGGTAAGGAACAGGAACATACATTTTAGAGTTAAAGGATAAGTTATGTTTTGCTCCTATTCTTTATTCACTTGATTTTGAGAAAGCTGTTGAAGTTGAATGTGATGCTTCTGGGCTTAATATAGGTGTTGTGCTTTTGCAAGAAAACAAACCAATAGCATATTTCAGTGAGAAGCTGAGTGGTACACAACTCAACTATCCAACCTATGATAAGGAGCTTTATGCTGTGGTGAGAGCATGGGAGGTGTGGCAACATTACCTCCAACTCAGAGAGTTTGTTATTCAGACGGATCATGAGTCCCTAAAGCACTTGAAGGGACAGGGCAAGCTGAGTGAGAGACATGCCATTTGGGTGGAGTTTCTGGAGATATTTCCATATGTGCTACATTATAAGCAAGGAAAGGAAAATGTGGTAACTGATGCTTTATCTAGGAGGTATTCCTTAATTTATACTCTTACTTCTAAATTATTAGGATTTGAGCAGCTTAAGGACATGTATATTTCTGATGATGATTTTGCTAATGTGTATGCTGCTTGTATGCATGTGGCATTCTAGAAGCTGTGTGTGGCTAATGATTCTTTGCGTACTTTATTTGTGCACGAGGCCTATAGTGGTGATTTGATGGGTCATTTTGGGGTTACTAAAACTTTGGATATTTTGCATGAACATTTCTATTCGCCTGGTATGTGCAAGGATGTTGAGCGTGTATGTGCCAAATGCATTGCATATAGACAGGCAAAATCTACTGTTAAACCCCATGGATTGTATACCCCTTTACCTGTGCCTACTGAACCTTGGGTTAATATTTCCATGGGTTTTGTTTTAGGACTGCCTAGAACAAAGAAGGGGTATGATAGCATCTTTGTTGTTGTTGATCAATTTAGTAAGATGGCACATTTCATTGCATATCATAAGACTGATGATGCTGTGCATGTTGCTGATTTATTCTTTATGGATATTGTTAGATTGCATGGTATTCCTAGGTCTACTGTTTCGGATCGAAATGTTAAATTTTTTAGCCATTTTTAGCATGTTCTGTAGAGAAAGTTGGGTACTAAATTGCTTTATTCTACTACTTGTCATCTACAGATAGATGGGCAGGCTGAGGTTGTTAATAGATACTTAGGTACCTTGTCGCGTGCTGTAGTTAGTAAAAATTTGAAAACTTGGGGTGATTGTTTGTCATTTATTGAGTTTGCATACAATAGATGTGTGCATTCCGCCACAGGTTATTCATCTTTTGAGCTTGTATATGGTTTTAATCCTTTGACTGTCTTGGATTTGGTGCCTTTATCCTTGCATGAGTTGTCTAGTATAGATGGCATGAGGAAAGCCGAGATGGTTAGGGAATTGCATGCGAAGGCGAGACATCACATTGAGCATAGAAACAAGGTTTATGAGAAGCAAGCCAACAAGGGGCGAAAGTTGGTGACTTTTAAACCTGGTGTTGGGTTTGGTTGCATCTGAGGAAGGATATGTTTCCTACCCAGTGGAAATCTAAGCTAGATCCTAGGGGTGATGGTCTGTTCCAGGTATTGGAGAAGATAAATGACAACGCCTACAAGATTGACCTGCCAGGTGAGTATTCTATTTCTGTAACTTTTAATATTACTGATCTTTCTCCTTTTGATATGGATTCAGATTCGAGGATGAATCTTCTTCAGGAGAGAGGGACTGATGTGAGCAGGATCAAGAATCATCATAGAGATGGCATGCGTGATGGGGTCGAGCTTGTCATTCCAGTTGGACCTATGTCTAAAGCTAGGACCGAGAGACTCAAGGAGGCTTCCTATGCGCATGTGGGCTAATTTATGGAGAGAATGGAGTGCACCAAACCTATTGGAGGAGAGCTATCTGAATCACAGCCCAAATGATTCATTTATCTCAAATCTTTAGATCGGACTCACTTGGGACTTGAAGACCATTGTGTTAGGTTTGCACATCATGATCAGACTTGGGAGCGCGTTAGGCTAGGCCTAGACATCTTTTTATTATTCTATTTTGCACTTGTTTTAAGTTATAATTATATTTTAGGCTTCCATGTATTTTAAGCCAAGTCTTTTAGCATTAAGCCTAGGTATAAATACTTATATTTTAGGATTTTTGGGAGACAACTTTGATCATATTTGTTTTCGGTGAGTCATCGACCATATTAAGAGGAGAAAACCCTCTTGTTCTTTTCAACTTAGGAATTAAACTCACTTATCAATTGAATCAGATTGTGGCGTGATTTTGATCATACCAACTTTCTTGGTTTGTTCTTTACCCGTTATCTAGGTTACTCGAGACAAGTTCTTCGTGAGGTCTAGTAGGTAAATTTGAAACCCTGCATATCAGATTTAGTTTTCGTTAATTTGAATCTATCCTCTTCTTCCTTCTTTGAATCCGAATTTTTTTACATCTTTCAATTCTGTGGAGCGCGTTACAAAGGTACAACTAAGGTTAAATGGGGTGATCTATGGCTTCCCAAGGAAAAAGGTGGCTTAAATATTTCATCCATTTGGATAACTAACTAAGCACTAATCCTCAAAAGGTTATGGTAGATACTGCTTGATAAACATTCTCGCTAGATTAAATTCCTTCACTCATAATTCCTCTAAGGAAGTTGCATATGGTAGAAGGAACCGAGCACTTCCCACTCATATTTTATTAATTGTCTTCTTAGATTGAGAGATACAATCTAAGTTGATGTCACATGCAAGGTTAGGAATGGACTCCTCGTCTCTCAATGGCATGATAATTAGTCAGGGCATGGATCCCTCCTCTCTACTCTACCCACAACACAGTACCCCCTTACTCCGTCTTCTCTAAGAGCTAGATTAAGCACCGTCATACATGACAACTCCTGACAACTCCCACATCGATTGAGCCACCTAACATCCTCTTACCTCTCAAACCCAACTTCTCCCAACATTTTCTATTAGAAAGGACACCCTATCCATACTTTAACCACATCAACTACCCTAAACCTCCTACACAAAAGACAACCTGTTGTTGAATGACATAACATCGTTTGGAATAAAGCCCTAACTCCCTGCTTATCCTTTATTCTTTGGCTTGCAGTTCTGAATAAATTATTGACTATTGATTGCCTGGGCTTTTTGCACATTGATCCCACTTGTCCCATATGTTGAGTTTCTTCCTAAACCAAGGACCATCTCTTTTTTATCTGTCCCCTTCAACAACTTCATATGGTAGTACGTAAAAGCTAAATGTATCTGGTCTAATAGGACGCAAACCCTTACTGATATTAAACAACGACTGTCTGCTCCACAAGCTCATCCGAAAACTGACATACACTTATACATCCTCGCCTTAGGACTAAGTATATATATTCTATGGCGGGAGCTCAGTCTCAAACAACTTGCAAATCAATCCTCAAGCTTGGAGTCCATCCAATCAGAAATCATTCGACAAATTCGTGAGTTGGTGATTGTGAAGGCCTTACACCTACGTAACACTGCCACTGTCCTCTCTTCCCTAAACATCTGGTACTTCCTTATTTTGCAAGGATGCTCTAGCATTTTATAATATCTTTGAGTTAAATGCTTTACATTTTCATGTAAGGCTTGTCACAGGGTAAACCCCTTCTGTTTAGTAGTTTATGTTTCAATGTCAGCATTTATTTATTAATACCATTTTCCCTTAAAAAAACATTATAAGATCCATACGTTGCCAATCGTTGGCTGTCAACTTGCCTTGTGTTGTAACATTATATTTGTTATACCGATGTCGAACTTCTGTCTGTAGTCTCGATGGTGTCCAAATTTAGTTGTTGTGAATATTATTCGAAATTAACGTATAAGTCAAAATTGCCAAGGAGTAATCATGTAAGAACATCATTTTTAACTAAATATTGACTAATTATTTCAAAAAAATATTTTATGAAATTCAACATGTACCATGAAAAATGAAATATATGATCCATGTTTTTATTCAATCATGTTCCATATTAAAGGCAAATTGGCATTTTATATTTAAAAATAGGCAAGTTGTTTTCACTTTTCAATTATACTTTTTATTTATATTTTAAATCTTTTGAATTACTTATGGCAGATATACCATTTTCTATATTTTAGGTTTGAATCTTAAGAAATAATATTAGAATTTGGATCCTGAAAAAAGATTCATGATTGGCAAATGACATTAAACTCATATTTTTCATTAGTTACTAAAATTGAAAGTATAGAATACCAATTTAATAATAAAGTAAGTTTTAAGGGATGAAAACGAAATAAATAAAAATTTGATAACTTAGTTCAATGCGAAATAAGGTTGAAGAACTAATTTGATTGAAAACTTAAGAATATTTAAATTTTATTTATTATTTAAAATATGAAAAAACTAATTACAAAATATGAAAGATTTATTTGATATTTAACCCTATCGTGTTTTTTGTGTGACTATTCCTCATTATTTATCAATAATAATGACATTTTCAATTCAATACGACCAAGTTAGAGATTAAGTTTTTGATGGACCCCGGAAAATTTTTCTTTAAAAGTAAGCATGACTTAAATTAATATTGGAGTTTTGATAGGTTTAATTTTGAAACTATACTTATGTCAAGGTTAGTAAGATTTTTTGAATTGGTAAGTGGAAATTAAAGCGTTAATACATTAAGGATGTTCAAGGGAATCTTGGGAGATTACTTTAGCATAGAAGAGCATAAGTTTATAAGAAAGGGGTAGGATGGACTTTTTGGTCTCATTAAAGGTATAAATGGGATAAGGATGTGTTGTTTTGCTTGTGAAGAGGGAAAAATCGTGAATTGAAGAAGGAGAAGAGAGAGAAAGTGAAATTAAAAGAGAGAGGAAAAAGGTTTCGGAGAAAAGAAGGAAAGGAGAGAAATCAAACTTGTTGAGGTAGGTTAACCATCTTTCCTTCTTTCTTTATTGAAGGAAAATAGTTAATGTAGAGAATGGAAAAGTTGGTGTGGGAAGAAGATGAAGTAAGAGAACCCGAGTGATTTTTGGGGTTCCTAAACTAGGTCTGGATTTTCTAACCTAAATGGGTTTTAGGTAGATTAGATTTGAGTTCATTTTGTGCTTGGTTGAAATTTCTGTAATTTTTGAAGTTTTTGAGTTTTATTGGAAAGTTGTTTTGAATGGAACCTTGATTATTGTAGGGAACCAAGGAAACCCTAACCAAGAGCAAGGGGAAAGGCAAGCTTGACTTGGTTTTCGCGAGCTATTTAGGTGGGTAATGTATTTCTAATTTTTGTGTGATTGGGCAAAATTTTTCCTATGTATATATATATATATGTGTGTGTGTGTGTGTGTGTGTGTGTTGATATTGACTCGTTGTAAATGTTGGAAATGCATGATGAAATATGTCTATTGTTGCACCTTGATAGGAGCCATGATATTGGGTATTGTATGAAAAATGAAAGAAAAGGTTTTAAAGGTATAAAAGCATTTTGATAAAAATGATTATGAGCATGATTATATGCTTCTGTTTGGGAAAGAGTGGAACTATTATATCGTCACGTGCACATTGACAAGAGCCTTCTCCCGACTGCCCATTTGTGGCATATGAGCTCTGAAATGGACTCATTCTGTTCATAGGGTAAACTTCGGTTTTCTCATTCTGTTTCATGGAACACTCGAGTCGTTTGCTGTGCATTGCATTTTGATCGTTAAGTATGAAGCATATTGAGTGATATGTGTTATGAGCTGTAATATGATGTGAATTAAATTTTTAAGAAATGTTTGAATTGCTGATTGCAAATATATATATATATGTACATATGCATATGTATATATCTATGCATATGCTTGAAATTAGGGCCAGTTGCCAATGGCTATAAGTATATTAGCCACTGAGCTGTGTTACTCACCCTCCCTTTATTCCGCCCTCAGGTGCAGAACAAGAATGTTAGCAAATCCTTGTAAGGTATCGGAAGCTCCAAGTTATTAGAAGCTTTGCAACTAAGTTAGCTCAATCACCTTTGGACAGCTACATAAGCATGTTAAACATTAAACATCTTACATACATTGTAACCGTGTTAAGCTTTTGTTTAATGTCAATATGTGATTAAAGTTATGTATGGCCTTATGGTTGTTTTGATAAAAGTGTTAGAACTAAAAAGTTCCTCAAGTGTACGTGCATTTTTCTCTATAATTAGTCATTTCAAAATCTAAGTCTTTTCTAGGTGTAGAAATCATTTGCCAACTTTGGGGGCAAATCTAGGCTTGAATGAGGCAAAATTAGTCAAAAATTGTCGTGTGGAAAGTGTAGCTTATTCTTTTAGCTTTTCAACGATATATAGCATAGCAATTTTGGAATTTTAGACAAAAAGTTATGGTCCTTGTATAGGAAAAAGTATTTTCTGTCTTTCGCTTCTTCTTAGTTTTACTTCTTCTATGATGACATCATCTTCTTCTGTATGATGTCATCTTCTTTTTAGTTTTGCTTGGTCTATCTTTCGCTTCTTCTTAGTTTTGCTTCTTCTGCGATGACGTCATCTTCTTATGTATAACGTCATCTTCTTCTGTGTTTTGTTTCGTCTATGTTTAGCTTCCTCTCAATTTCGCTTCTTCTTTGATGATGTCATCTTCTTTTGTATGACGTCATCTTCTTCTGTGTTTTGCTTCGTCTGTGTTTTGCTTCCTCTTAGTTTCGTTTCTTTTGTGATGAAGTCATCTTCTTCTTTGTTTTGCTTCGTCTGTGTTTTGATTCCTCTTAGTTTAGCTTCTTCTGTGATGATGTCATCTTCTTCTGTGTTTTGCTTCGTCTATATTTTGCTCCTTCGGCCTTTCGCTTCGTCTGTCTTTTGTATCTTCTGTGTTTTGTATCTTCTGCCTTTTGTTTCTTCTGTCTTTCTGTTCCTTCTGTCTTTTATATCTTTTGTGTTTTGTATCTTTTGTCTTTTGTTTCTTCTATCTTTTCGTTCCTTCTGCCCTTGTATCTTCTATGTTTTGTATCTTCTGCCTTTTGTTCCTTTTGTCTTTCCGTTCCTTCTGTCTTTTGTATCTTCTGTGTTTCGTATCTTCTGCCTTTTGTTTCTTCTGTCTTTTTGTTCCTTTTGTCTTTTGTATCTTCTATGTTTCGTACCTTCTGCCTTTTATTTCTTCTGTCTTTCCATTCCTTCTGTCGTTTGTATCTTTTGTGTTTCGTATCTTCTGCATTTTGTTTCTTCTATCTTTCCGTTCCTTCTTTCTTTTGTATCTTTTGTGTTTCATATCTTCTGCCTTTTGTTTCTTATGTCTTTGCCTTCCTTCTGCCTTTTGTATCTTATGTGTTTTGTATCTTCTGCCTTTTGTTTCTTCTGTCTCTCCGTTCCTTCTGTCTTTTGTATCTTCTGTGTTTTGTATCTTTTGCCTTTTGTTTCTTCTGTCTTTCCATTCCTTCTGCCTTTTATATCTTCTGTGTTTCGTATCTTCTACCTTTTCTTTCTTCTGTCTTTCCGTTCTTTCTGTCTTTTGTTTCTTTTGTGTTTCGTATCTTCTGCCTTTTGTTTCTTGTCTTTCCGTTCCTTCTGTCTTTTGTATCTTCTATGTTTCGTATCTCCTGCCTTTTGTTTCTTTTGTCTTTCCGTTCCTTCTGTCTTTTGTATCTTCTGTGTTTCGTATCTTCTGACTTTTTGTTTCTTCTGTCTTTCAGCCCCTTTTGTCTTTTGTGTTCTTCCGTGTTGATTCTAAATGCCAAGCTCCAAAAACGGGGTCCAATATTGTTTGGTATTAGAGCTTAGGTTTTTCCTAGGCTTAGAATGCATAGTAGGATGAAGTGTTATGATATGTGGTTACGGGTTGCTTTGTAAATTGACTGAATTGCATTAAATGACATGCATGTCATGCATACATGTAGAAATTAAGACTAAAATGAAGAGTAAGCTAATAGTTAGTGTTTACATTGAAGGAGTAAGATGCCACCTCGTATAAGGACACGAGGTGCAAGGATCAATTGCACCTGACTCTCCACCAAAAGAGAAGAGTACTGATGAGTTTATAGCCCCAGGGAATGTTGAGGCTTTGGTAGGGCCAAGTAGTGAGTCCGTTTGATCACAGGCGCAGGAGTCGCCTGCTCCGCCAGAATAAGTCCCTCCTTTGGACCCGAGATTGTTTTAGGCATTCTCTCAAGCCTTTGGGCAGGCTATGGGTCAGATGTCGCAGTCTTCTACTCCGGCCCCAGTTAAAAAGGGGAAGTAGTTCAATAAGCTAAGGAAGTATGGAGCAGTGGACTTCTTTGGAACCACTGATCCTGAGGAAGTTCAGACATGGTTGAGAAAGACCGAAAGAATACTGGATCAGATGGATTGTGAGGATGATGAGAAGGTTGTATATGTTGTTAGCTTGCTTTAAGGTGATGCTCTGCATTGGTGGGAGAGTGTGTCGGGATGAGACCGCCAGTGCTCGCATAGGAAGATTTCTTAGTAGTGTATAAAAAGAAATACTTGTTTGAGGTGTATATTCAGCAGAAGCAGAGGGAATCTCTGAGTCTCACCTAGAGGGAGATGACGGTGAGCGAGTATAAGTGTCAGTTTATACAGTTATCTAGATATACAGCAGAGATGATGCTGAGTAAGGTGGCTAAGTGTCATTAGTTTGAATCAGGACTGCAATTGGCAATAAGAGAGAAAGTGGTGATGCAGAACTTCTACGATTTTCAATAGCTGGTTGAAGCGGCCTTAAGGGTTGAAAATATAGAAAATGTAAAAAGCGTCGTGAGCAAAAAGAGAAAGGGGAGGGAATAGTTTAAGAGGGGAGGTGGTACTTCTATGCCTGAGAGGAGTGCTAGGACTTTCCCTATCCAGTCTAAGGAGAGGAGCAGTGGTGCAAGCAGGCCTCAATCGATGAGGACTTCTACTGCATCTCATCAAGCCTCAATGGTGGTAGGTAGTAGAAGAGGAGAAAGGGACAAGTCATCCGTCCCTAAGTGTGACCAATGTGGCAAGTTCTATTGAGGGGAATGCTACAGATTGACTGGAGCTTGTTTCAAATATGGAGAGACGGGGCATATGGCTAGAGAGTGTCCACAGTATGCAAGAAGAGAGAGAGCACAGATGTAGGCTTCGAAGAGAACTGAGGCAATGGGAATAAAGACTGCAACTGAAGTGGCCAGCTCTGATGCAGTAAGGAGAGTGAATCCTCTAGGAAGACCAAGGGAGCAAGCACCAGCTAGAGTGTTTGCAATAACACGGTAAGACGCAAAGACCACTTCAGAAGTTGTGACGGGTATGACTAAATTATTTGAAGATGATGTGATTGTTTTAATTGATCCGGATTCTACCCACTCCTTTTTTTTCATCGGGTAAAACTATGTTGGGTAAAGATTTGAGCCCATTGGATACTCCTTTGATGGTGAGTACTCCAATCGGCCAGTGTATTGCGATTAGCTAAGTTTATAGAGATTGTGAGATACATATTGGTGGGGGACACTTAGTGATGGATTTAATGCCAATGAAGATGGGAGGATTAGATATGATTCTGGGTATGGATGCCTTAGAGAAGTTCAATGCCAACTTAGATTGCAAACAGAAAACAGTGGAGTTCGAGTTGGATGATGGAAGAAAGGTGATGTTTAAGGGAGACAAGAAATTTAGCTCGTCGAGAATTATTTTGGCTTTGATGGCAGAGAAAATGATGAGGAAAGGGTGTGAGGCATTTTGACCTATGTAGTAGACATGTGGGCAGATAGAGGGAAGTTAGAAGATATGTTAGTAGTTAGGAAATTCCCGGATGTCTTTCCCGAGGAGTTACTAGGACTACAACCACCTAGGGAAATTGAATTTCCCATTGAGCTTCTTCCAGGCACAAGGCCAATTTCGATTCCATCTTATAGAATGACTCTAGCAGAATTGAAGGAGCTTAAGGAGCAATTGGAAGATTTGTTGGGAAAAGGTTATGTTAGGCTGAGCTCTTCACCTTGGGGGCGTCGGTTCTTTTTGTAAAGAAGAAAGACTGTTGGACCCCGAATTTTTAGTGGAAATTAGAAATATTAAAATGAAATAAAATGAGTGCTTTTATATATGAATAATGTTATAGATGAAATTGTGCTTTAAGAAAATTAATGAGAAAAGAATCGATTAGTTTTGATGGCTTAGATATTTGAGT
>JAOTIZ010000002.1:14346791-14366455 GCA_027123425.1 Erythroxylum panamense | reverse complement strand
TTAACTAATGAATTAATTATATTTTAATTAATTATATTGTAATTAATTAATGAAAAATAATATTTTAATCAATTACATTATAATTAATATATTTTAATTAATTATAATATAATTAATTATAATATTTCATTAATTATATTGTAATTAATTTATTTATTTATTTTATTTTATTTAATAAATTTTATTTAAAATATTTTTTGAAAAGGAACCACTATTAAGACATGAATTTCATTCCTTTATTAAATAAAAGTTACAAAGAATTCTTCAAAAATAAAATATCAAACTATTAACCCTATAATAATAATCAAAATCAATCACTCACTTTTTTATTCTTCGTTATTTTTTCCCTTTCTTAAAGTCATTAATCAAGCTGACCGTTAGTCTTTAGAAAGGCTAGAGCTGTATGTCACTGCGAAATGAGAAATTGTATGGTATGACGACACAACGCATCACCAAGTTCATGGTTCCCAACGACTATTCACTATCATGCCTTAAAACTTCACAACACAAAATGAGACAAATTTCCTCTTTCCACAGGGACGAAGCTCAGAAATGAGAAATGAAAAACAAGTCACTACGCCACATGTATCTTTGAAAAATTAATAGAATGTATGTCCATGTTTCTGTCAAAAAAGTTTCAGAAATGACATAGGTCTATTAACACGAGGCATAAGATATGTTTTTAAGAATACTAAACCATATGAGATTTTTTTAAGAATTGAGTCAAACCACAGGAAAAAAGTGTCTTTTATCCTTTCAAATATATATTAGTGCTATAGTAACAGCAAGGTGAGCACTGAGCATAATAAGTTACAGATTTAGAGGTGACAATGTTCACATGCATAAAGATTTACAGGATCCAAGTACATGCCAAATTTGTCCTAAATAGAAATAGCCTCCACTAAGAACAATCAGAATGCTAACAACCAGATGAAGCCGAGCAGCTAATTTATAAAATAGCTCTGGTATCAGCAAGGTATTGTTGAGTACTCCATAACAAATGCTCTCCAATGTAAGTTTCTCCTTTTATCCGGTGTATAGAAGTTGAAAACAAATCCTCACATAGACAACAGTTTGAAAATCACTAGTTTACAACATCTGTAAGGGCAACTACGACTTCAGGGATACATTAGTATTATTCTCTGTCAAAGAGGAGCCTAGCTGATGCATAAGCGGATAAACAGGACTAAATTCCTTGTCTCCTCTTGATCTAACCTTCGCAGCATAATCATCTAAGGTTGCTTTAATACCTTTCCATATTTGATCCTCCCCTTGAGAATCTAACCACAATGAATACTGCAGAGGTGTAAGTTTGTTCCTTTGCATTGGCGACTGCAAATCATCAGGGCCTCGGGAGTAGAGGTGGTGAAGTATGACACTAGGTGGCAAATCTTGAAGAAGAGGGGATGATTCCAACTGAGCTGTCTCTAAGAAAATTAGAGGTCGAAATGCCCGAAGAGCCCGATATGGTGGACCAAGCTGTTCTACCGGGAACAAATTCTGGCCCACAGTTAACTCTAATTCAGCCATGTCCCTCGCCATCCTCAGTTTCCCTGATTCTGAAAGAGGTCTTACAAGAGAAGCATGTCGGATAAAGAAAGTCAAAACACGTGAAGCCATAGTTCTAACAAGTTGGGTGCATATAGATTCTGCCCCTGCAGTTGCACTATTTGCTGAAGAAGGCAACAGTCTGGACAAGAACTCAGTACGGAAGTGAAGAATGCACTTCTGCAGCTCCTCCATGTAAGGCGAAGCATTGTTGTCCATTGCAGCATCCATGCCAAGAACACCAAAATTCTGCTCATGAATTTCCAAGATACAAGACTCAAGGCGGTCAATCATTGCTTTGAACAAAGGTGTCACTGCATCTCGAGCAACCCCATATATCAGACCTAGTGATGCAGATAAGACATCGGCAGCTATTGCAGGCAGTCCACTGATCATAGATGAAACACGTGTGTGGATCTCTTGCAAGTGTTGACATAAAGCAAAGTTCTTAACTTGTGCTGTGGTAGCGGGACCTGTAATTTGACGGGCCTCAGGGCCTGCAGATATCTGTCAAACAAAAGCAATTTTTAGTTTTCCAATTTCCAGCAGAAAAATCACAAGAAGCTACATATTAAGATGTTAGTGGCACCTATAATTTATTGCAATTGAAGTTTAAACATAAGAAGCTAACAGCAGATGCGTAAATAAATTAAAGGACATTTATGAAGCCTGAACAAACAGAGATAGAACAATCTGCCCAACATATTTTAACAATTACCATAGACAAGTTCTAGAAATCAATGAGCAATAAGCATTATTAGATACTTGGAATTTGGCCACCAACCAAACTCCATTGGTCCCAAATATCTGCCAGTTAAAAGCACCAGAATCAACAGACCACTTGTAGACAAAACAGTTAAATCAGTTTACATAGTCCAAGAGTTTAACAGTAAATCACCCAATTGAACAAAGGATTCAATGAGAACTCAAAACCTGAGAACATAGGACAGCAGTAGCAACGAGATACAATTCCACTAGACACTATATCTGAATCAGTGTTTGTCAAAGAAGAAAAAAATTGATTTTCAATGTAATCTAGAGTGAAAAATAGAAAACTTAAAGTCATGGGAATGAGGTACCACAAGAAATGGACATACAATTTTTATTTTCAAGCACCAAGCGACAAACATATTGAACCAGATCAAACAAGAACAGAGGAATTTAGTTCAAAGAAACAATGGCAAACCTATTTTGGTTAATTACCTGGTACTCCGCCCTTTCTGCAAGAAGAATTAAAACCTTGCCAATTCCCCGCAAAACAAGAAGCGTTAACCGTGCATCCAACTGAACAGCTTCAGCCTCTTCCTGTATACGTGCTAGTATTCTTGAGATTTGTTCTTTGGAGGGAACACTTCCACGGTTAGATACTGGAAAATTAGTATTTACAAGATCAGAAAGGCGGCTTAAACTTAGAGACAAGAAGGCTGTCTGGAATATTTCAACAGCTGCAACCATCTGATCTTTTCCTTCCAAACTGATAGCTGGCAGAACCCCTTTAACATCTGTATCCCGTGAAATTCTTTCAAGAAGATTTTCAATCATGGCGAAGAGCTTCGGGTACCCCATCGTAAATATCTCCTTGACAAAACTTGAAGCAGTGAAAGTAGATTTCATTTGGTTGGCAAAAGCTTTCACAAGTCCCTCCCAAACCCTATCTGTCAACATGGGATCTCCCTCCTAACAAAGTAACATCATATATAAGCACCAAACAAAGAAAATAAGATGAAGGGGCAGAAAAGTCACGAATTCCCACAACGTCAGCTTAGTTACTCAACTACACGACAGTTTCATTTTCAATAGTTCAAATAAGAAGGATATCAATCCCAATAAGACCTAAAGCAAACAGTATGACAAATACAAACTAAGCATGCACTCATTAACTCCCTCATCCATTCCTATGCTCCCTATCTCCTCAGTTCCGCAGTTTCTAATCTTAGTTTGTACCGAGACTTTCTATGCACCAAATAATCATAACCTAAACATTATTTCAGAAATGGAAGAACTTATAAATAAATCACGAACTTATCTCACCTTAATAACCTCATCAAGCAACAAGACGTGAGTAAATGGATCCCTCTTCTTAGACAAGACTCTTTGCAAATGCCAAACAGCCAAAACAATTGAATGCAACTGTTCCATACAACTCCCCATCCTCTGCCAAAGAGCTTCTCTGGCCTTGGCACCTCCTCCAATCTGCGGCGTCCCTGTCCCTCGGATTCCACCCGGCCCACCACCACCACCACCACTTGCCGCCGATATCGCCTTCATATCCAAGGCGGCACTGATGCTTTTGACTCCTATACCTTTGTACTTATTCACCAACTGCTCCACCGTCATCTTCAGCTCTCCCAAATTGTAAAACACTTGCAATCCAGTCCCTACCTCTGCCTGATTCAGCCCTTCCATTCCTCTCTCTAGCACTTTCATTGCTTCACTGCGCAACCTGTCGCCAATTTCTCTCACGTATCTGAGCTCTTCCTCCACAACATCGATTCCAATCAAGTCGTACTCATCGCACATGCTCAAGATCTCGCAATGTAGTTGAGCAGCCTTGGCGAGATCCAGCTTCTCAGGCTCGTTCTCCGATGCCGAGACCAGGTCTCGAAGCTTCTTGGAGAGTCTAAGAATGCGAATGGTATGCTGCAAGAGCTCAGTGGCGTGGTGGAGGTTTGATAGCTGAACAGTTTTAGAATGGATAGAGTTGTAGGGATCGGAAAGCTCGGATCGGACGCGGCGGATGGAGGATTGGAGAGAGGAGACGGCGGATCGGACGGTGGAGAGGGCATGTTCGGCATGTTTGATGGAGGATAACTGATTGAGGAGATCGGAGTGGCGGGAAAGGACTTCGGAGCGGAGCTGGGACTCGAGGAGACGGATGGCGTTGTGTAGGCGCTCGGCAGTGGAGGCGGGGGAGCCGGAGGAGAGAGCGGCGGAGGAGAATGAGGTTGAGGAGAAGGAAGGGGAGAGGAACGGGGAGAGGATAGGGTCCGAGGCGAAGGAGTCTAAGGGGGAGGCGGAAGGCGGCGGAGGAGTGGCGGTGGTGGGGGATTTGAAGGTTGAAAGGCGTTGGAGTGGGGAGGACGATGGCGGAGGTAGCTGTGATCTTTGCATCGCCGCCGGCGAAGCCATCGATTCGACTTCTGATTACAAACTCTTAAGCGTCTCTGACACTCCGGTTTGCTTATTTGGATTTGCAAATGGTAACCTCCAATCCATTCACATATTTCATTTCTTGTCTTCTTTTATTCTAATAATTTTGTTAGCTTCTTTTTTTTCCTTATCAAAATATTCAATCTAATAATATTTATTTAATATTCAAAAAGGAAACATAATCTCGTATTGGACTTGGACCTCTCGCTCTCAAGCAAATACGTTGATTAATTATTAAAATAAAATTTTAACATATTATTTAATTGAAATGAAAATGGCATTAAAAGATCTAAAATATTTTTACCTTCAATTAATTATCTTTTTTTAAAATCAATTTCTACGGACTTCACTTAGGCCTTAAATCTTTTTAACATAAATAGATTTTCATTTGTATATTGATTTTAAATGCCAAAATTACAAAGGAAAATGTAAGAAGAAGAAAACGAATCAATGAATTGAAGTGGTGAAAAAGAGAAGAGAAGAGAGACCTTGAATCAGAAGTGGCAGCCACAACAAAGATAAAAGAAGCAGAGAGTAGAGACAAGAACAATAGCTTCGACAACGTAGAGAACCCTAAAAACCAAGCTGTCCACTATCTTCAGTTTGATGGAAGATATAGATTTCCACGCCCATAACCTTTCCTTCTTCAACGACCAATATCCATTCTTCTTCTTCTTCCCCATCTCTCTCTGCTTTCGGTGTTTGATGGGTTTTCCTTCTTATGTGTACATTTATATACAATATGCTTTGTTTCTAATCATATTGCTTTGATATAATTGAACATTAGTGCATAGTTGATACCTGTAACGGTAATGGCTCGAAGTTTCTTATATATACATTCTGTGGTTTATTTGATCGTCCGTTAGTGATTTGGCATATTAATTTCTTTGTTTTAATAACATACCGTTTTCAATCATTTTATCGAAGCAATCGAAGGTACCAACGGCTAGCACTCAAAAAAAGCTAGTAAAATAGAAATGTATCATCTTTTGAAAGGAACTTGTTAATGAAAAGCCGGTTCCAGCTCATTACCTTATTACCAAGTTGTATCTATGTCGGCCTTTTGGTCTCAACAACTCACGCTCCACAGAACCATTCTCAGTTTTTTTCTTTTAAGGTTTATGCATGAATTGAAACAATGTCCCGTTCAACTAGGAAAACCCATTTTAATACACAACAATTTTTAATACTAAACTTTGTCATTCCTTGATAAATGAATAGATATTGAATCAAAGAAATAGTCTGTTGGAACATAGAGATAGAAGCCAACGTCTTTATGCTTTTCCTTTTCTTTTCATTCTCTCTTTTAAGCTGTCTATTCTGATTGCTAAAGATTAACAACTCACGAGGAGATAGATTCCTTTTAGGTTATACGAATATTGATTTCGTATTGTCCTCAAGTTTTGCTTAAGATCAGTATCAAACATTTAACTCGGATTTAGCTTGAAATAATTAATTCAACTTTAAATATACTTGCTTAATGTAACTTTACATCATAGCAAACCTTAATGTGAAATTGTTATCCATGTTTACTCTAACTTAAACTATAGGTTTACTGATTAGGGGTCAACAAATATTAATTAATTTAGGTATCCTACGTCTGCTTCCTAATAAAATGTAATTTTGTTATATTAATTCATCTTCGACATGAATACAATAAAAAAGAGATGGCAAGTGAAGATTGAATCAAATTTGACTTTAAAAATCTAATTAAAGCACTGTTTGTTAAAGTAACAATTTTTTGAAAGATAAATTCAAAATGACGGGTAAGATTATGCCTAAAGTTAGGTTCACTCTAAAAAGTTCATTTAATTAGGAGACTTACTCTCAATCTTGAAGACCTTTGATTTATTTACAAGATAATCTTTAGAATATTTAAAAAAGTCATGTAAGAAAATATCACGTATTCTGTCTAATATTCTCTTTTGTCTTTTTTTTGTTTTCTTTTCTTCTTTCATCTATTTTTCGTGCTAAAATAAAGTCATAAGTAGTTAACTTTGCATTTTTTATTAAAAGGAAATCAAAATTCTAATAGTAGTTAATATTAAATGATTGAGAAATTAATTTAATGTTGGTAACTATACATGAATCTAGTGATCCAGAATTATCATGAACGATTGATTCAAAATGCAAATAAGTTATTATATATTTGTATATTTAACTTATGAAAAAACTTAAATTGAATAGTTATATTCATCCTAATTATTTAATTTATGGTTGTTATCATTTAATCGACAAAGAATGATGTCATAACCAATTAGTTAATGGTAACTTTTGATTAATTAATTTAAAAATATTAAGACTTATTTTAACTATATTAGAACTAATTGCTTGAATTAAAAAATAAAATTATTTTTTAAACCAATAATAAAAGTTATAATTGGAAGAAATCTTTTCTTTGGATTGGAGGTAAGTAAAATTAAAATTTTCATTTTTATATTTAGTTGATTTATTTTAATTCTTAGAAAATTTTATTTCATTCGTTAATTAATCATAAATCTCTCCTTTTTTAATCGACTAAAATTAAGAAATATAAATTCTGGTTTCATGGCTATTACAAGAGTTGTGTGAATCAGAATTGATTCTAAGGGCTTTGATAACGTATTCAAAATTTTGGTTCGAAATTACTTTAGTTTATTAGTTTCTTTATTTTACAATTTACTACTAATTTCTTGTCATGTATGGGCTCTCAAGATACTTGGATCACGAATCTCCCAATGGTAATCCCAATTATATAATTTTGAAATCTGAATTTCCATTTCCAGTCTTTCCAATAGAAAAAAAAAACAAAGAAAGAATAGGAACGCAGTAGCATTTCATCAAACACTTAACTTGCATTATGCCATTAGTAGAAATCACAATCACAGATTACCTAAATCACCAAACCGCAAATAATAACTAGTCATACAATACTCTCCAAACAATCTAATATGAATAAAATAAAAAACCAAATTTGAGCAGAGCGACTACCTTATTAATACATTGGTTAGCTAGTGGCGCTAGCGAGTGGCAACTGCTGGTGCAGTGGACGTGCGATGGAGAGAGACGAGGAGATGTGCGGCGGCTGACAGGGAGCTGGGAGAGCGTACACTTACTAGGAGAGACAGAGAACAAAATACGCGATGACGGTGAGTGACGAACAAAATAGAAGAAGAAATGAAGAAGAAAAAGGCAAGAACAAGAAGCGCGATGTCTAAAGTGGAGACTCTGGATTGGAAATTAATTAAAAGTAAAACGACGTCAAGAACAAGAAGTGCGATGTCTTGAGTGGCGTCTGGAGAAGACTCTGGACTGGAAATTAATTAAAAGGAAAATAATTTCCTTTTGTTTTTAATTAATTTCAAAACAACGTCATTTCGTTTATAATATATCTCTGATTAAAGCAAAAACAACATCGTTTTGTTATTTGAACCTCTCAGGTTTTGAAAATATTAGATTTTAATTATAAATATTAAAGTTAAAATTTATTTTTGGCCTTTTTCAAAATAGACTGGTAGTATTCAATAAGATAATTATTTGTCCTATTTAAGCAACAAAGCGGATATATCCCAGCCTCAGTCACAATCCCAAACGGCAAGTCGTGCTACAAGAAAAGTGTTGCCTGTTTAGGGGTTGCCACTTCCCACCTCTTCTTCCTCTGCCTATTCAAAACTGTTTTTGCGGCTCACTCTAACATCAGCGGGTCCAACAAATTGCTCATCTTTCGGGTTAGCCTATTTTCGCTTCACTTACTCAATCTTTATTTTTTTTCTTCTCTCCAATAGAAAAAAAGAACTTGAACATCATGTTTTGTTTCATATCTTAATTTCTTGCTTTTCACTGGAATGATTTTAGGAGCTTCTGATGCGACGGTGGCTAGCTGTTCTGTCACCAACCCACTTCACGCATTGGCCTATCTCTTTTAAACCCTCCTTGAACCCTGTTCTTCGATTCCGACTTACGTCCGTCAGCTCTTCACTTTCTTCTTATTCCACAAGCTCTTCTTATTTGCATCAGTTTTCTCCGTTTCCTTGCTCTCATTCTAATCCCACCTCTTTAACTTCCTACGAGCAACGTAGGATCGTTGTTGGGTTGTCCCAGTTGATCAAACGGCAGCAAGGTTGTGCCTTAAAGCGCTTTGCTGTGAAATTTTGTCCCTTTTTGATTGTTAAGATTATGACACTGTTGACATATCGTGAAACTTCTTTTGCATTCTTCAAGCTCGCTTTTCAGTTTGATTCTGATTCTGCTATTCAATATGGGTCAATTGTTGCACATTTGTTGGCTGCACGGAATGTTCGGTTTCTTGCTCAGGATGTGGTTTCCTGGGTTATTGGGAGCGTTGACCCTCGTAGGAGCAGAGATTTGGTCGACTTTATGTGGGAGAATCATTATAAATACGAGTCAGATTTCTCTGTCCTTGATACCCTGATGCGAAGTTTCTTGAATGTGGATATGTGTTATGAGGCATTAAATATTTTAAGTAGGATAAGGGAGGTGGGACTGGTGCCTAGTCCATCTGCAATGTCTATTCTTTTTAAGTCGTTGCTCAGAGTTGGTGACTATGGTAGTATTTGGAAGTTGCTAAGGGGTATGATTTGTGGAGGACCTCACCCGTCTACTAAAAATTTTAACGTATTGATTCTTGGTTTTTGCAGAAAAGGATATGCCCAAGTTGGAGAGAGTTTGTTCCATGTGATGGGGAAGTATAAATGTGAGCCAGATGTATATTCCTATAATTTTTTGGTTCATGCACATTGCACGATGGGTCAAACTTCAGCTGCACTCAATTACGTGCATTTGATGATTCAAAATGGTTTTCATCCAATTGAATCTACGTTTGGTGCAGTTGTAAATGCGTATTGTGATAAGGGAAATGTCGTGGAAGCTAGGAACGTATTTGATGGAATCCAACAGTCCGGTTTTTCCCCAAATGTTGCCATGTATAACACTTTAATGGATGGTTATGTTAAGGCAAGAGACATTAGTCAAGCTAATATGCTTTATGAGGAAATGAGGAATAGGGGTATAGCACCTGATGGCACAACATTTAATATTTTGGTTGCAGGGCATTACAGATACGGAAAGGAAGAGGATGGTGATAGGTTGTTGAGGGATTTGTCAGCGTCGAATATACTTCCAGGTTGTTCATGGCACGACATTTCTGTTGCTGGTTTGTGTTGGGCAGGTAGGTTGGATGAAGCTACTAAATTGTTGGAAGATATGCTTGAGAAAGGAACACCCCCGAGTGTAATTGCATTTAATTCCATAATTGTAGCTTATGGTCGGGTAGGACTGGAAGAGAATGCTAATAAAGTGTACAATATAATGGTTAAATTTGGATTAATCCCCTCATCTACAACTTTCACCTCTCTACTTATAGGCTTGTCCAAGAAAGGGAGACTGCAAGATGCGAGGGAACTTCTAAATAGGATGATGGAGAAAGTCTTTCCCATCAATAAAGCAGCATTTACTGTACTATTGGACGAGTATTTTAGGATTGGGGACACAAATGGGGCTTATAATCTGTGGAATGAGATGAAAGAAAGGAGAATAAGTCCTGATAGTGTTGCCTTCTCAGCCTTTATCAATGGCCTCTGTAAAGCAGGTCTGGTGGAGGACGCATATGACGTATTCTTAGAAATGTCAATAAAAGGCTATTTACCCAACAATTTTGTCTACAATTCTTTGATTAATGGATTTTGCAAATGTGGGAATCTTTGTGAAGCATTGAAATTGGAGAAGCAGATGAGGCAAAAGGGGCTTCTTCCCGATATTTTTACTATGAATATCATCATTGCTGGACTTTGTAAAGAGGGAAGAATGAAGTCTGCGGTTAATGCACTAACAGATATGTATACCATCGGTTTGACTCCAGATATTGTCACTTACAATACTTTGATTGGTGGATATTGTAAATCATTTGACATGGCTAGTGCAGATGAGTTGATGAATGTAATGTATGCTAGTGGATGGGACCCTGATTTGACCACCTATAACACTCGAATTCATGGATTCTGTCGCAGTAGAAAAATAAGTCGAGCTGTCTTTGTGCTGGATGAGCTGATTGCAGCGGGTCTTGTTCCAAACACAGTAACATACAACACCGTGCTGAATGCTGTTTGTACAGATATTCTGGACCGTGCTATGATCTTAACTGCAAAATTGATGAAGATGGCTTTTGTTCCAAACGTTGTCACAACTAACATCTTATTGTCTCACTTTGCCAAGCAAGGGATGCCTGAGAGGACGCTCATATGGCGCCAGAAGTTGAAAGAAATTTCCTTTGACTTCAATGATGTCTCATATAAGATAATGGATAGAGCCGACCGCCTTGTTATGCAAAATAACACGAAGCCCTCAGGACCAACTTCTAAAAAAGGCCTGTTTCTGGACTTCCTCATGTATATTACCTACAACTACCTAAGTAGCAGTAGATCTTGTGGCAAGATAAATCAAGATTCACTTGAGCTGACTGAAACTGGTTGATGAGGCAATCAAGGTAGAATCACCTTCTTTGTCTTTCCCTTTTTCTTAACATTTGTGATATTGCAGTTTAATTTATTTTCTTTATCGTTCACCTTCTCATAGTTTTGCTGTTCTCATTTGTTGATTCTTAAGTGGTGCTGAGGCGATATGATCCTTATCTGAATGACAAGCCCTTTTTTCTCTTTTCCTTGCAGTCCAAGTTGAAATCTTATTTCATTTTTATGTTAGGAAAATATTGATTTGTACAAATGTCCCTCTGTTCAACTCACTGCCGCTCGCAGCGTCCTCCGTCGCTTGCTTCCCTCTCATTCTACAGCATTCGACTTTCGAATTGTCTCTAAGATCCCATTTCTCTGCTATGCTGCCATGGCTCTGGTAACACTTGGATCTGTACAATCTTATGAATGGTTGATTTATTTTTGTTGCAATTGGTTTTGTTCTACTTGTTACAATTAACTATTGCATTTTTTTATAACGGTAGATTGATGCATATAGCCGAATGCTCGATGATTTGGTGATTTTAAAAACTCTTCACATTTGTATCTTCTTGATAATTTTTCTTTTTGTTAAAGTTCTAATTTTTGCTCCCTTGGTTAGGTTGTAGTGGGTTTTCTTTGATACAAAATTTTACTTATTTACTCTTTAACCTGCATCACTCTTTTATTGTCACATCGACATATGAGTCTATCGAAAATAGACTCTCTACTATGTAAGGATAAGACTGCGTGTTATCAGACTTTTCCAGATCTCGCTTTATTGCTGGATTTCGGACTGGATGTGATGATGATGATGATACGATGGAAACTTTCTCCAATTTCCGAAGTTGGAAGCTTTTGGAACTTTAGCTGATTGTGAACAGCACTGACTAGGCTACACGGAGAGAGGGGCAACGATTTGTTAGATTATTGTTTCCACAAATGGCTTATAAGTACTCAGCAGCGGAATAGGATGGCTCTTTTAGAGCAGGTTAGTATAGTTGTGCATTTGAACGTGTCTAGTTAACTTGAAGGTTTATATAGTAGAATCCTTGCAGGCGACAGAATTGTCACCCGTGAAAAGTTGAGCTGCTTAGGGTTGGTGATCCTGAACGAAAGACCCTTACTTCTAGTTGAAGCTAAATCTCTTTATGTTTGTCATGTCATGTAGCTAACTTATAAGCATACATACTCCTCCTCCATTGTGTAATATTTTGCCATCTAGTCAAGTAACTAAGTTTTTGCTTAACCCAATACTTTGGCGTTTATGCGAAGGGTACTCTTGTGTTGAGGACTTCAGGCAATGTTTCTGTTTGCAGGCTGCAAATGAATGGTAAAGGGAAATTATTGAAGAGTCTGAACTGGAGCACGGAGCTCCAAGGCCTGCAGCACTTGTACAGCTAAGAGAGTTGAAGATTTTGCACCTGATGGCCCTATTTCCAAGATTTCAAGTGAAGTTTCGACTTGAATTTGTGGGTATAAGTTAACACTGTTATCACCGACGTAATGATATAAAAATAATTCTGTAGCATTTTGTATGAAAAGATTGTTATCAAAATAAATATCGATCATCATTCCCACATCTAGGAACTGATTTTCCTGAAATAGAGACGTAGAAACATACTCTACAAAATCTGGGGTGAATATTGAATCTATAATGACCAAAATGTAAGATGAAACTAGCACAGTATGCGCAATGTTAAAATACAACAAATAAACAAAAAACACCGAAAACAAAACAAAAGAGAAGCAGATAGACTAAACATTGAGTTAACCAGCAGTAACGTATAGATGTACAAATTAATTCATTCATATGTGCGGCAATGATGATCCAAATATTCGAAGAAGCAGTGGTTTGTGTTTGCTGCCTCCGTAACTTGAGCGACGTACTCCGAGTTTAAGAGCTTCCCGTCCTTCCTTGGCAGATCTTTTCCTTGCGGCCGTTAAAAGAGCAGCGCCCGTTTCAGTCTCTTTCCAACCATTTTCAGATATGTCATTCGTCTTGTTTTCAGATTGATGTTTGTCGTCTTGATGGCTAGTTTCATCTGCATCACCAGAAGTGGCAGTGGTGTCCCACCATCTGTTTGAAGCAACTGATAAGCCGTTTTGCGGAAATCCATACTTAAACTCATCCATTCCCTTGATGATCGTTAAACTTGGAGTCACACATTGCTGCTGCTGCTGCTGTACTTTCTGAGGAGACATAGCGTCACCTTGTCTTCGAATAACAAAAGAACCCTAATTAAGGATCTTACAAGAAAAGAATAGATGTGGGTTAGGAACAAAGTTAAAACCATACCCAAGTGCAGAAGTAGCATCTAGTGATTTAAGGATGTCTTCAATGCTTTTCCCAGCTAAAACCTGCACTTTGAGATATCCCTAAATAAGCAAATCACCAAATCCAAAACTCAGTAATAAATAAATTTGATGAATTTGTTATACCTTCCTATAAGGCCATCTCTCGAGCCCATTTTCCCTGCAGATTTTCTTAAGCACGCTTACACATACACCTGAATAAAGAGTCGGAAAACGAATAAAGATTCTTTTTTTTATCGGAAAAAAAAAACACATACAGATTCTTAGCTTTAGTATTAAAAGGGAAAAGATGTAGAAGAAAGAAAGATTAAATTAGACCTAGATAGTTAGCGGCATCGGAGAGGGGAAGGGAGAAATACTCGGAGATGACGTCGAGGGTTAGTGATTGAGCACCACCACCACCCGCCTCTGCTGCTGTTATGCTCTGCTGCCGCCAACTCATTCTTCCTTTAGCCTTTTATCATACAGTATTTATTATTTAATTTTTTTTCCTAAAAAGAAAGGAGGTTGTAACTGTAAGTCTAGTCTCGTCGTGAAAACAAGGAGAGCATGCGCAATGCAGACAAGAGACGACGATGGATTCTAAGCTAAGGCTAAGGGCGAAGTGAAATAAAATAATTTTATTCTAACCTTACTCCATAAACACACTTATTTAGTATTGTTGGCTTTTTAATTTAAAGTCAATTAAACATATCATTCATAAATATATTTGTTTGAGTTATCTTTGCATTCATTTCAAAATACTAATGTTCTACAAATAAAAAATTAAATCGATAAAGTAAAAAAATTGAAGTTATAAAAATTTAGAATATTATAAAATTGAATAAAAAATAAATTTTAAATTTTAATTAAAAAGTTAAATAATAATTAATTGATTTATTTTAATTTCTAAAAATTTATTAATTTATAAAAAAATTAAATAATAATTAATTGGTTGGTTGATTTATAAAAATTTTAACCAATTTTTAGCGTTAACTGAAAAGATTTAAAATTTAAAACTTTTACATATACACATGTTGAGTTTTTTAATTCTTACAAAATACACCCAATTTTGCCTTATTTTACAATCAAAAAAATGGGCCTTTTTCAAATAAAAATAATACTTTTTATTTGTTTTAATACAAGATAATTGTGCTCAAATTACAAACTATAACATTTTGTACCAGTTGTTTGAGCTACTATAACTCCACACAATTAATATATACAAATGAAAACATACACACACATATATATATAATCTTCATATTTTACATGTGCATATGAAAACACATGAATATGTATTGCTTCTTCATTAACCCCTCTCCTTCAATTCTCTTTGCATCCTCTCTTTCCCATTACACATCCAGAATTTCTACAATTTATGCAGAAGAAACACAGGTCAGCTGATTGTTAGACAACACCAAACTAGCAGTATTGCTTGGAGTAAAAAGAAAGCAATTTCAGCATCAATATTGATTTTGTGGAAAGGAAAACCTATAGTATTGTTTGTAAACATGTATGATCATCAGTTAGATCAGTAAACAAAAATTGTAGGCCACCATACTTTATAACCAAAGATGCCATAAATGACAATTTATTAGGCCATATAATCCACAAGCTCCATATTAGAAAGACCAAACTTCATGCAATACCATGTTAGGTAGTTATTTTATGAGCAGCAGTCAAACACACAAGTATTAGAAACAAAACCATCCTTCATAAACTTAAAGCTCGGATCAAAGATGAGAAAATAATGACTGAACTAGATGTATCCACCATCTCTGCGTATCAAAAGCCTGAAGCACTTTGCACAATCTGAACAGATAGAAGCAAACTTAAGGCGAATCTGAGAAGAACATAAGACTTCCAGTCACTGGACATCAAACCAAACCAGCATACGACAAAGGGCTATGGGAAGAGGAAACAAAAGCATTGTCCCTGAACAATTCAATCTGGAAGCCTCTGAATCTGCCCCAAATTAACGACAACTTGAACCAACAGAAACTTACGTTCCCCAACTAATTTTTAACCAAACCTTAGAAGGCAATACAAGATAAGAAAAACTATAAAACAAGATTCACTGTAAGAAACAGACAAACGCCACAAATTAAGACACTATTACTATCAAACAAGATGAGTGCAACACCGACAAATGCAACCACATGATTTCTTATGACATGTCAATATCATATGAGTTGCTTAACCTAATAGCAAACAATCTTTTGAAATTCTGCAAATGCATCTTCATCTGTAAATTTAGTGGAGATGATATCAAGGGGGAAAAATACATATTAGGAATATGCAATTGCAACTGTTCATTCAGTCCTTTTCTTTATCAAGCATTTTTCATAGTGCATCAAATAGGTGACCGGAAAATCTTCAGCCACAACTAGCAAACATAAGCAGATCGAATATCGCACCCAGACCAAAATTATTGTTATCTGAAGAGTATAATTAGCCTTTCAAA
Source organism: Erythroxylum panamense (assembly GCA_027123425.1). Classification (NCBI taxonomy): domain Eukaryota; kingdom Viridiplantae; phylum Streptophyta; class Magnoliopsida; order Malpighiales; family Erythroxylaceae; genus Erythroxylum; species Erythroxylum panamense. Next base: position 14,350,552 of record JAOTIZ010000002.1, on the reverse strand, counting down.
ATAGATAACTAAGTGAAGCTACCCACATGGAAATAACAGTTCATAAATATTGTTTCTGGTAGCTTAAGAAACTTATAGACTAAAGAAACAAACTTTTCAGATTAATGAAAGCCATAAGAATCAATTACAGCATCTACCTTGCCTACTCTTCGAAGATTCCTGCATCCTTATTGGTTTTGTTTAACATGTCATCCAACAAATACCAATGATCTACTGTGGACGACTACAACAAGACCTCTGGCCTGACTTTATTCATTCCCTTCCATAAAAACAGACTATCAACATAAGTATCCAAGAAAAATGAGTAGGGATCACCACAAATATCTAACGGACTAATCCTGTTACTCTCAGGGTCATACGAAACCAGCAACCCATGGCTCATCACCAGTAGAATTTCACCATTTCCCCTAAGGCCTAATGCCTTAGAGACTCCACACGCTAAATGAATTTTGTATTGTTTAAGCCAAGACTCCGAAACACCATAATCTTTCATCACCCAAATATAACAAATTGAGGAGTGCTGCTCCGGCCACACATTCTTGTACCAAATCAAAGAAAGTGATCCCCCAAGTACAGAAAGGCTCATTTTGTTTCTGTAGCCTAAGTTGGCCGTCTCTTCCGGTATCTCCAGTTGTCCAAAAACTTCATTGGATACATCAAATGTAGCCACAACCAGTTTTTGTTGACCGCCCAACTCCTTATTTGGCAAAGTACAACCGACCCAATGGATAGCTTCATTCAGAAATGCCTGCTGTGAGCTTCTGTCTATCACAAAATCAGGATAAGGGGTCACCGTGGCTTTACTATTCCTCCAAGCACCCAAACGCAGGTCAAAGATCTCAACCTCTCTCCAAACCACTTGAGACGGATAATCAGCAACAAAATATATAACTTTCACAACCTTGTAATTAATACTTTTCGAATCAAATCCAAACCCAAGAACCGCATCGAAACAGCGAGAATCAATGTTGTGCTTAAGCGGAACATTCGTAAACTTTCTCACCAAAGGATTCCATAGAATTATGGATTGGGGACAACCCCTTTGTTTCGAGTGATAATCAGTCAAGCAAAGCAACCCGTTACAGGAACCGACAATCTGAAAATAATCCAGACTGCTCTTAAAAGGCCAATTAAGCTGGTGAGTTGCTACCAGTGAGCCATCATCATCAAAGTTCAAGGTGAAAGTCTCTTTCCCTTGAACTTTAGAGTAGCGCCTGATAATAAATCGATTGGCTTTCTTGTGGCTGTTGGTGGCAGCGAATTGGGTATATAGAGAAACGAAAGTAGGATCAGTTATAAGACAGTGCCATGACTTGCAGACACATATGAAGCGAAGAAGTGAATCAACAGGAAGCCTTAAAAAGATCTCAACCAACACTTCTGGAGGTAAGTAATCTGACATCAATAACAGCGACGAAGTTTTGGACCTTCGGTAGGAGGAAGAAGAAGGAAGAGAATCTAAGCGTTATGGTTGTTCCCTTTAGTAATCAGTAAAAAAATCTTGGTAGGCGTTTTAGCTCAGAATATCTGAAAGGAGAGGTGAATTGTGAAAATTATTGAGACCAGAGCACAACCACAGAACAGTCCGAGGATGTCGGAATGACGGATGCTCGGTTGGGTAGGTAAGAAAGGACTACAAAAGCATCAAAACAAAGAGGGCTCGTGGCTTTCACTCTTTTTTGCGGTTTGACAACGACGTTGCTCTTTTATTGCCTTGAAAAAGTTGGCCTTATTAATCTTCACTCACACACTTAAAAGGATGTATAATCCAGGATAACCACAATCTTGGTCGTAAACATTTATCAATTATCAATAGTTGAACCTTAGTACCTATGAAACTGTTTAAAAATGAAACAAGTCGGTAGTAAATGATCAGAACCGTCAAACCTAAACCATGTAGCTAACCACAGATCATAATAACTTCAATGTGCAGATATGTGACAATCAGTTGGATTGTTTTTGGTGACTTGGAATGAATATGATGAACCACAGCGTATAAACACTAAAAATTGAAACCATTGCGTATTTATCTTTTTTGTGAACAAAAGAAAGCTCTCCAAGTTTCAGGTCACTTGGTCTTATCATTTGTTACCTGATACAGACAGGAAAGAATTAGACACGGATATCTCCAGTACCCATGAAAACTATTTACAAGCTCAACGCCAAACTACGCATCCACAACAGTCAGTAAGCAATTCAATTGTTGGCAGTTACGGCGAGCCACCAGCTTTCTGGGATTACAATCCAGCTTCCACCTGTTCCAAACACCACACCTAAACGTCCACCAAGTTTGCTTTTCTCTTTAATCTGTACAGCAGTAGAAATATTTGTTCTTTGTGCCAATGCTCCTCATATTGGACTTGCTTTCAACACCTGCAAATTGAACCAAAAGGATTATTATGTTGGATCCAATGTCATTTAACTGCAGAACTGTAGAGAGACTAAAATATCATTTCTGCAGCCGAAATGCCTTCGGGGACCAACTGGCATGAAAATTATATTGACCAATCAAAGAACAAAACTGTATTAAGAGAGAAAACACAGTTAGCATCCTTAATATGGCTATTAGAAGGTTCCCAACTTGGGACAACTCAAATCCTGCAAAAGTCTCATCCTAAGGTCTTTTAATTACCCACTAACCAGACATGCTAATTGGAAACTGATACCAAAAGAGTCAATCAGTATACTTTAATGGCTCAATTTAGGTCAAATACTTGATTATACACCTGGAAATAGTTGAAACAAATATAAGGGATCAAAGCTTTCGAATTGGTACCATGTCACCTGTATTTCAAATTCTTATGCACCATACATGTCTGGAGAGAGATCCATGGAGATGTTACATCAGGTGACTGTTAGGAGTAAAGCACACAGAGGAGGAGATTGGATGGTCTATACACGGAAAAACAAAGATAGAGATAGATTGTAGTGGTAGAGTTATAGTTACATATGGATAGTAGTAGTTAGATAGCAATAAACCTTATCAGGTAGTTAGCGGTAGATAGATCAAGAGTTAGATACATGCTAGAAGTAGCAGAATAAGGAGATATGAAAGTATAGTTTACGAGGGAAGAAGGGAGAGCAGTTAGGCAATTATTCTCGGAAGTATTCCTGAAATTGTAAGGGATTGTCCCTTGTCAAGAAGGTTTTCCTTCTTGTTTCCTGAATAATATTGAGCGATCATTCTTTATCTACTGTGTTCTAAACGTATCAGCCCTTTAAGTTAATCGGTACCTAACAAATTTGGTCCGACCTGTCGGATCTCCATGGAGGCGCATGTAGGAAAGTTGGAAGACTCTGTTGCCAGAATCGAGAGATCCATGGGGGAGTAAGTCGCAGACTTGACGGAAGTCAAGAATGGCATGGGCTGTTTGGAAGCCCTCTTTACTCACTTGATGCAACGACAAGGGTCGAGCAACAAAGCATCTTCGGAGGCCAGTGAAGAGGACGTTGAAGGTGAGAAGGACCACGAGAGTCGATCTTGGGTCAAGAAAGTCGAACTCCCTATCTTCAACGGAACGGATTCGTTGGGTTGGGTGGCTCGAGCAGAGAAGTTCCTTGAGGTCCACCGCTCGAGCAGAAAAGATGCGACTAACCTTCATCAGCATGGAAGGGGCGGCGGTGCACTGGTTCCGCTTCCTTCGCAAGAAGAGTCCGACGTTGACGTGGAACACGCTCATTCCCACTCTGCTACAGCGTTTCGGAGAGGGCCAGTAGGGAAACGTGTATGAAAGACTAACATCCATGCAACAAGGAGGGTC
>JAOTIZ010000002.1:14324517-14343512 GCA_027123425.1 Erythroxylum panamense | reverse complement strand
ATATTTACACTGTTTTAGCTCGGAACAACCCAAGGTGTGGTTAGATTATTTACCCTGGGCGGAATACTGGTATAATACCAGCTGTCATTCAGCAGCTAAATGTTCCCCTTTTGAGGTAGTTTATGGAAGACCTCCTCCCGCAATCACACGTTTTATTTCGGAGAAACATTGGTGGAAGCAGTAGCATAGGATTTAATGAGTCGTGATGAGGCTGTATCACAGTTAAAACATCATCTGGAACGCGCTCGAGCTCACATGATCCGTTTTACGGATGCTCGTAGGCGTCCTCATGATATTCAGGTGGGAGATTGGGTGTATTTGAAGATTTGTCCACATCGGCAAGGGTCCATGCCCAAGCGGTTGCATCCGAAATTGTCAACACGATATTATAGACCATATTTGGTGGACAAATAGGTGGGCACCGTCGCATTTCAACTGCAACTTCCTCCTCAGGCACGTATATATCCAGTGTTTCACGAGTCCCAGTTGAAAAAGGCTATCGGGCACCACCATGTTCAGGAAGAGCTACCTCCAGAGTTAGACTATACTCCTAATTTGTGTACACCTGCCGCGATCTTGGGAAGCAGGACGCTTCATAATCGAGGAGCTGTACGTGACCAATGGTTGATTCATTGGCAAGGCAAACCGGTGGAGGAAGCTACATGGGAGGACCAAGAGCTTATCCGAGGCCAATTCCCATAGCTTACCCTTGGGGACAAGGTTATTTCTTCAGCGGGGGGTATTGTTAGGAGTAAAGCACACAGAGGAGGAGATTGGATAGTCTATACACGAAAAAACAAAGATAGAGACAGATCGTAGTGGTAGAGTTATAGTTACATATGGATAGTAGTAGTTAGATAGCAATAAACCTTATCAGGTAGCTAGCGGTAGATAGATCAAGAGTTAGATACATGTTAGAAGTAGTAGAATAAGGAGATATAAAAGTATAGTTTACGAGGGAAGAAGGGAGAGCAGTTAGGCAATTATTCTCGGAAGTATTCCTAAGATTGTAAGGGATTGTCCCTTGTCAAGAAGGTTTTCCTTCTTGTTTCCTGAATAATATTGAGCGATCATCCCTTGTCAAGAAGGTTTTACCTCTTGTTTCCTAAATAATATTGAGCGATCATTCTTTATCTACTGTGTTCTAAACATATCAGCCCTTTAACAGTGACATACATATATGTGTTTCTGTGTAGGATCTAGTTACAGGACAACTCGCAAGAAAATGTTCTTTTTCCTTACTGAAATTCTTCTCCTTCCTAGGCCCTACTGTTGCTGCTTAAAAAACATGCTTTTAACAAGTTTTCTGTCAACTGTTATTTTAGAAAAATTCAAACTGCCTTCATATTCATTCTAATGCTCTTTTAATAGACTGAATACATATTGTTTAAGAAATAAAATAGAATAGGAATCTGCTAACTTATTTTTATACTAAAGACTTTTGAAAATAATATTCTTAAATAAGATAACTACTACATAAATAAGATAATTACTACAGAAACACAAGATAACTACTCTAAAAACATAGGATAACTTTCTAATTTCTCTCCTTGTATAGTTCTTCCCTAAGAATACATTTTGCAAATCATTACCCCCCTTCTGAACAAAGAGCTTGTCCTCAAGCTCGAACTCAGGATAGGTCTTCTCAAAACTTCACAAAACTCCCAAGGAGCCTCCGCCCTCATCCTCTTCTTCAGATTCTACCTCCAAAACAACTTGCATCTATGTCCACGAAATAATGCTTCATCACAATTGAAGAAATGCCCATTTTCCCTTCGTTCCTCCATCTTTGTCTTGGTTAACTTTTTAAAAAAATGTGTACTTATGCTCCCACTGATAGATGCTGCCCAGGTGTTGTCACTATGATTTCTCCCTAAGACAACCTAGTTGCTTCTCTACTTCTTTTCATAAGTTTGTGCCAAATTCAAAGCAGCTTCTAAGCTGCTCAATTGTTGCAATTCTACTGTCAATCGCAGCCCTTCCACAAGACTAGTAGTGAATAAGTCGATCTGCTGCTTTATGGTGAACCCTGTGGTTCAGGCTAGCAAAGATTGGAACTCCTAATAATCTTCCAACATTCCTATCTGCTTTAAGTTGGCGAATTTGTCTAGGGGGTTGAGGCTCATGGGAGGACCAAACCTCAGATGGCATTGATCCATGAATGTCCCCCAATCCATACTCTCTCCTCTTACTTCACCTTGTAAAACCACAGTTGTGCCTCCCTATTAAGATGGAATGTTGCCAGTCTCACCTTCTCTTCTTCAGTTGATTTTTAAAGAACTGCTCACACTTGTCGATCCAAATCAACAGATCATCATTACCATTATATGAAGAAAATTTTAATTAAGAATACCTAAAAACAATAATCACTCTTAATTGCCCAACACTTCTTTCCTCCTTTTGGTCCCTATAGGTGCAACTGTTACTCCCAACTTATTCTTCCGACGCCCCTTCAACTCTTAAGGAATCTCCTCTAGCTATGAGTTAAAGAACTTTTTGCTTGACAACTGGCAGTCCTCCACCATATACGGCCTCTGCTCGATATTTCTTAAAAACACATCCATTCCGCTTGACAAGTCTACAAAGTCATCCATGATGTCTCGCTCTAATACCAAATTCATCAGTGCTTTTGCAAAGGATCTAATCACGAAACAACTCAAAGGAAAATCCTCTTTTTCCTTTTATGAGTTCTTCCGCTTCCTAGACCCCATGGTTGGAGCTTAGAAAACTCACACAAAATAAAACTTTTTGTCAATTATTTTTTCGCAAAAATTTTGACTGGCCTCTTATTGATCCTAATGCCCTTTAAATAGACTTAGGATTGAATATATAGTTTCTAGGAACTAAAATAAAATAAGAACCTGCTAACTTATTCTTCTACTAAAAATGAACTTTTAAAAATAATAGACTTCTTAAATAAGATAACTACTGCCTAAATAAGATAATTACTACGTAGATATAAGATAACTACTGCTCTCCTTATATATTTCTTCTCTAAGAATGCATTTTGCACATCACACATTTGAGTAATAATGTGTAGTTAATAGGGCAGTTACATTTTGAGATGCTCCAAGTGGGATGAGTTGATCATCACAATGGTTACATCATAGAATAATCCATATAGCATATGCACTGAACTAGGGGCTTAATCCTGGCATTATGAGTCAAAATTCTAGTTACCATCACTGGAATTTGTCAATGGCACTAGTTTTCAGGTCCAATTTTGGTAACAACTTAGAAATCTTAATACAGACGTACAAACACTATTTCAAAGTCAATCTTTGAAAGAGATCAAATGATAGTATCCTACACCATGCCAATTCTTAAATGTGAAAACCTGATTCTTTGAACTTGTTGAAGTAACCCAGTGTCCAGAATGTTGTTGTGTTCCTTCACCCACATGACTGATGAAAGTTGTTTCATGTGACTGAACACTTCTACAAAGTGCCATTTGGGCAGGCAATTCTCGCATGATCCACAACACAAAAGCTGAGGGCACTGATGAACCTGAGAAACATGTTAACGTGGAAATGACATGTATCATGTTAGATTAAAATATCAGTCCTTACCAGGAATATAAATATTTGCTAGCTGGAGACAAAATCCTATGTTATTCTAAATTTTCTTCCACTAAAGTAAAGAATCTTTGTTGAAAAAGTTTAAGATCTCAAGGGCTCCTTCCAATTCAGGAACATATTCTGTGCTAGTTTAAACACTGTATCAACTGCTAGGAAACTCACAACACAAAGACCTATATATTCAAGCTTGTTCAGCATGGGCCAGTCCACCAAGTTGATTGCTGACGATCTCAGTCGACCAACCTTCAGTGGAAATGATAGCTCCAATTCCAAGTTCATGATTTCCCTTTTTAAGTGTCAACCATTGACATCAACAATTCCCCCCTTGAAGACAAGGGAGAAACATAGAGCAATACATTCTCAAAACAAAAGTTGATGAGCAGTTGCTGCCATTAGTAAACTCCAGTCACCAACACACTGGCAATTGCTTACCAGCAATTGCTAATCTATCCATCCCAAATATTCCAATCAACAAGAAGTGCCGCGGACCACTTATTCCAAATAAAATTCAAATATAATAATCACTTTCATTACCATATTACAGAATTTCCATGGAAATATTTATCCAAAGAAAAATACTCCAAGAAGCAGCTATTGCCTCATTGAAAAAGGTAAAATAAATTGCTCAAAGCTAAAACTAACTTCAAATTTCCTTCCTGGGATCTTACTTTTCACAAGATTATCATTTATTTCTTTATCTATTGCCCATCCATTGAAAACCTGATGCCCAGAAGGCTTAAAACATTCATTGCAAGAAGCATTGCTGCCTTTAACCCCTTTTCATGTCTGGTCACTTTGCCAAATCTAAAAATATGCATCACATTAGCAATTACATCCAAATTTTTAGGCAAATGGTAGCCCTCAATTTCCTTCAAGCCACCACTTAGAAAACTCTGACGAGACAACTGCATCAGCAAATTATGATAAAAAAATTTCTTATTCTGTATGATGACTTTGTATACCATTATCTTTATATCACATGAACTCTGAATGTGCCATTTTAAGAATGGAGCTTCAATGATGGAAGTGGTATGTATACCTGAGTAGATCATATTATAATATTCATATGGATATGAAAAGAAAGAGGCCCTACAGAAGAAGTTCACAAAGTTTTCATTCGCTTTTTTTTTTAATAATGAAAAAAGATAAATGGGACCTATGAAGAAAAAATTGAACTCAATTGTTAAAGTCATTGTTGAGGTTCCACAACAAGTTGATCTATTAACACGTGCACTGGAAAGTAGCCTGCTGTGCTTAAATATGAACATAACACGCGCCCAACTATACCTTACACTGAAACTTGATTTCAGTTACAATACAGTAACTAGCTTAAGTTGAACTTAGGAAATTTTGGTCATAAAGGCAATGAAACCATGTTAAGAGACCACTGCACTTAAACGCTGAAGTAGTTGGATTATGCCCATCAACTAAATTGTACATATTTCTGAGGGAAACAAAAACCAGGTACCAACACCTAATTTTCAAAAAGTTATAGCATTGTAATCAATGGTGTTTTCATTTCAATTCCTTGAATCCTGGCAATAAGTTAATAGGCTGAAGATAATAGTAATAATCCTCTAGGGTGAGCAGAAGTAAGGCTCAAGTTTCCAATGCAGAAAGTATGCTTTCAAGTAGATATCATGAACATCGCAATTGTCAGCAGTTTGTTATCAAAAATGGCTAATCAACATAGCTTATGTTGAAGTTAGAGAAAGTACCTAAAAAGTAGTATACAACTAGAAGAAACGTTGTCTTTGTTTCCTGTAATTTCTTCAGATTCCAACAATAAAATAACTGTGCCAAAAAATGGGTTATAAGAGAACTTTACAGAATTCTAACACTAATAATAGCCATTGACTACTTACAGGAACCTCAGTAAGAAGAGCTAACAACGAACTTGAGGTGAAACATATGACAGATACGACTGCAAGACCAGCAATCTGCATATCATAATAAGTGTTATAGATTCTCAGTGCTCAATAAATTAAATAAGCATTTTAATTAACACAGGAACAAGTTACACTATGTTTCCATAAATGATAGGAGTTGCAGTAGTAGAAATGAAATTTATTACTGGGTAGTCTTCTGTGAAGATACAAAGCAAACACCAAAGCGAAAATCATAAAAGAAACAAATAATTATAAAAAAAGATTACCAGATTAATTACCTTCCACATCTCAGATGAAGCATTTTCATAAGTCACTCCCCTCAATTTAAGAAATAGAAGAAGACCTGAAAAATAAAAATTACATCATCATCCAAAGAAGAAACATTTGAAAATATAAAACCCACTCTTTTTAGATAAATAAACACCCATTAGAGTTGAAAAATCACATGCAAAAAATAAATGCAAACTCATGCAAACTACACAATCACTTTTGGCTTCCAACAGAATTTAGGCCTCATGAAAAAAAAAGTAATATCAGTCTTTCCTGAAGCATATATATCAAAATTACACTCACAATTTTTAGTTCACATCTCAGTTATGGATAAACCAATCATATTCTTTATCCTAATATTCATGTACATGGAAAACTCAAAATAAGTATTTAAAGTTTCCTAGAAAAAAACCCACTTTGTAAGTACATCTGAATATGTAGTGACAACAAAAATGGTTTCTTAATAATTGAAGTATGAAACGATGAATTGGGATGCCTTCAATAAACCTCATTTCTTTGTTAATTTTTGAAGGTTTGACCTTAACCTTGAGATCAGTCTGGGTTTTCAACTAGCTTTCATTGCATTACCATGTGTGTTAAATCATCTGTGTATACATATTGGACGATCTTCCGTCATGAAACATAAGTTCCTCTTCAAAATAAATGTTTTCACCTCTCTTTTCCAGTTAAAACATGGCATCAAAGCCAGAAATTTTAGGAAACAAAACAACAAGATGACAAGAAAAAGAAGAGCATTGTTGTGCATGTGAACAAAACACATTTGTACTATTCATAGAGTGATAGTATCATAGCAAACAGTATCATGGTGAAGAATACCAACATGGTATTGTAGACAATCCTTTTTTTTTCCCCGGTCCAAAGATTTCTCATCTCATGATAATTTTTTGTTTGTTTTTTCTTGAAGATTTTGTTCCATTTTTTTCTTAAGAATTTTGTTTATATTCACCTTTGAAGATTTTTCCTTTATGAGTTGGAGTGATGGTGCTGATTTAGAGATCAATTGCAGATATTAGAGAGTTCAACTACAGTAGCATAACTTGATGTAACCCAAGTGAGAAAAGTCTTATGAGGTGGTTGTTGTTTTTTATGTAGTGGAGTCAAACCTAGAACCAACTTCAAAAGTAGGGGCATGTGTTTCAATCAAATTCTTCTGAGGGAAGAGTCTCATGATGATAAGTTTCAACTCTAAATAGATCGAAAAGAATTAAAGGGGTTTAGGCTATCTAAATAGACCTTCCAGTAATAACTTGGAGCATAGGGGAGGTATGAGAATGTCAAGAAAGTTTGACCCTGAGATCAAGCCTCAGAGCAATCTAGGTTGTTAACCTCAACCTTAAATAGCTTTCATTGTATAACCATACATGAATCATCTGTGTAGACATAGTACCATCAACTGCACATAACACATAAGTTCTGTTCTAAAGAATCACTTTTCACCTTTCTTTTACTAGTTCCAACAATTTCTAAATAGAGTGAAAACACGTGCTTAAGAATCAGTTCTCTCAATTATTTATTAACGGCCTCATTATACAATGAAGCATTCTTAAGTCTGCTAGTCTTATACCCCATAAAATAAGCTTGGAAAAGAAGGAATAAATCTTCAACCCAATTGTTTCTTTGAGAGAAACAGGGAAATATCAAGGCAAAAGTGGGAAACGAAATGCTAACATATTCTTAATGTGTTAGATCTAATGTAATTCAATGGACAATTGGACAAGTAATGAACTCAAAGAAATGTTGGATTTATAACTTCAACAGATGTACCATGCAACATTTGGATAAAAAATTGTCAAGCAGTACTGTCAAAAAGTTGATGTAAATGTTATTCACATCACAATGCAGTACTTGGCTAAACACGGGGACTAGATTCAACAGAAATTCATAGTGAGTGAAGAGAGCAATTAAATAGTTACTCACCATAACTACCTAAAGCTAATCCCAACAAAAGGATGGCAGCGGCAAAAAGTTTTACATAGACCTGCACGATAGATGAGATTAGAATACTGGTGTGAAGACAGAAGTGTATTTTCTTTTCTTTGATATTTTGGGGAAGAAAAACTTTTTGAAGCCATGAAAACAGGATAATGCACTAACATCTTGCACAGAAAATCGCACAACATAAGTGGCAGCTAAGCATCTAATGAGTTACAATCGGGCAAGCATTTGAAGCAGAGATGTAGATTATTTTTACCTGGGCAACTATGGAAGAATCAATAGGATTCTTCCCTGCACCAATCCAGATCAAAACAGCAAATAGGGCCATTAAGATAAAAGCCATCACAACAACCTGGCACATGGAAACCAGTTTACGAATCCCAGTCAGATATATCAACATAAGAAAGGGAAAGAGATGGAGAGAAGGAGGGAGACAGAGAAGAGGAAATAGTCAACTACAGCGTTTAACTGCCTGTTTTTCGTACCACAATCACAAACTTTTGTCGGCTACCAATGTGGATGCCACAAAATGAGCAGCATCTCCATCGATAATCCACATGGGACAAATTAGGTTTATCCTTAGAACTTTCTAACAAAGGCTGTTGACTGCAATTTTCTTCATCTTCGTCTTCATCTTCTTCATCATTTGCCTGATGGCAAAGGTCGACCCTATAAATCATTTCCATGAATGCATACATGTATCTCATAAATTATGTTGCACCACTCTAAATAATATGTCTATCGCATTACAAACTCTACATGATATGCCATAAAATATCATCTCCATCATCTGTCTCTGTCAATAAACAAGAAAATCACAAATTATACCTTAACTTCGTGTTTCTTCAACAATATTATCAAGACAGAAAACTCGAAAATTTATCATAATTGAAATCAAATCCTTCTAACAACCTTTTAAGGTAAATTTCAGAAAGTAATTATTCAAAATGTGATATCTTTTAGTGTCCTACTAGTGCATAATACTTAGTTTTGGAACTAAGCACTTAAACGAAAGAAAGTTGAGGAAAAAGGGTAAATGTAAGTTAACAGAAATAAAACCATCATTGGTAGTTTTGTTTGAATTGAGTGAAAATGGCAATGACAAAAAAGGAAGGAAACACGGTTTTGAGAAGAAAATTTACAAACCATTCACTTTTGAAGGACAACATTAACTTCTACGAGAATAAATTATATCATTAATACAAATGAGCTTGTTCAATTAATTTTATTTTCACTTTTTTCCAAATTTAGGAAGGGTATTTTTATCAAGTTTCAAGGAAAAATCGCTCCCAGTTTTCATCAGTCTCTATTCTTATGCATCCCAAACAAGTAAAGATAGAATCTTCAAACATTTTTTTTCTCCCCTATTTCTCTTAAGTCAAGTCCCATACAAGGTTTTAACTGCAACCCAATAATCTACTCGGATATTTCTACTCGTATCTATCCTAGAAAGATGGCCAAACTTAAACCTAATGGTCTAGGAAGCGTTGAATAAGGACACCATTTTAGTTCACATATTTCTAAACAGTAAACTTTATAAACATTATTAAACCATAAATTGACAAGGCATTGAAAAGTAAAAACTAATCCATGTCAGGCAACTTGGAAATTATTTGCTAAAACATGGCCAGAAAATTCAAGTTAGTTGATAAACAGGTCAATGCATAGTTATACTATCTTTTATGCCTAAGCTGCATGTTATTTGTGGAGGACAACTAGGGATGGCAAATTAGCCTAAGCCTGGCCTTACCCAGCATGAAGCCAACAAGTCAAACCCAGTTTGACTGAGCTCGAGCTCGAGCTCAGGCTCGGGCTCAGGCTCGAGTTCATGAATTCAGGCATGATTGGGCTTGGGCTCAGGCTCGGGTTCATGTATTCAAGCTTGACCAATCATGATGGTATTGGTCATGCCCTAAAATCCCTTAACAAATTGCAATAAATGGTATCGGAAATGATGAAACACGGCAAAACTTGTGAAAGGAAAATTAAATTGTATAAGCAGGTATATTGTCCCAAAACATTACACTTACCAGAAAGACAGAAGAAGAAGAAATGCAGCAAGAAACAGAATTTCAGGAAAGGCTGCAAGTATAATTTCATAATTTTAGAATTTTAGGACCAGTAAAGAATATTAAAGGAGTTGTCGTACAACAAATCAATAACAACATACCCATGAAGAAGAAACCACATGCATTGGACCACCAAAGCCATCCATTACAGGTAGCAATAGGTGTAAGTATAAAATAAAGGAAGTACCCTGCAAAAACAAGAAACTAAATGATATCTAATATATTTACAAATGGCTCCATGGAATCTTGTAAATTATGAACTCAAGAACCAAAGAAACGGATCAGCTGTCGCCTTCCTAGTGATGGATTCAGAGACGACTAGAATCTCCCACAGAAAAGCTTTGGAGTTCAAATTAGTTACTTTCGGCAGCTTGTTTGTACCTTATAATTATATTGGTGATGGATCCAGAGACTGAACTCATTGAAATATCAATATCAATTTCGATTCCAAGAAGAGCCATATACTTTGAATTTTTCTCATATCAAACTTGGTCCCGAAAAGGTTTTGAGTTAGTAACTAAAGAGATAATGGAACTGGACCAATATAATTATAAAGTACAAACAACAACTTATTCCAAAAAGATGTTTAAAAAGTTTGCTCATTTCGAAATAGTATGCACATCTTAGAGCCATGGTATCAAGAAACCATGGATACAAGAAAACAAAATGTTCAGAGACAACTATTCAAAATGTCAATTATTTCAAACATTTCCAATATATCGTAATTATTCAAATATCACACATCAATACATATACACAATGAATAAGACTTCAAAAAAGGTCAGTAACTCCATGTCTTCAGCAGTGTCTCCAAGTGAAAATAGATTCCCCTTTTAATCATCCACATACTTGCAGCCCAACACGAATTCATATTTATTATTAATACCAACTATAAGTAAATTGAGAGTGACGTTTATTCATGATAAGAATCCTAACATCTAAGCCTTACCCAAGTTTGAAGAGCCAATCATGAGATGGAGTACCTGCAATTCAAATTTGCTCCAGCTAATAAGTATCTTTGAGGAATTCTAACTACAAAGCATTAAGTACCATAGAGAAATATTTCAACTTAGGCAGAAAACTCTTTGCAGGATGCATGGCATGGAGGCAATGATGCAGGTATCAAGAGGAAGAACTAATCAAATAGGAAAAATAAAACAATGTCCTGCTTGTGGGATGTATTGTTTAGCTCATATCAGGAACATTGTTTTATAGGTTTTAATAAACAAAATCATGAGATAAAGAATCCCCATTTGAGTACAAGCATTTCATTTCACGTTTTGTCATTATTTTGCAGAGCAACTTTGAATTTTAAAAACCAGAAAATCTCAAACTTTCACTTCTTTTTTCCTTTTTTCTTTATTTTTTATTAACCCAATAATGAGTTTAAGACACGCAATCTCCACAGTGACAGTCCAAATGATGGAACTGACTGGAATATTTATATATGAATGTGAGATAGTGCTACAATGGAAGACGGTGAGATGCTCTTGAAGTTGTTCAAATCTGAGAAGCTTTCCATAGCACTCTGTTCAGTTTTTTTAGAAATTGTTTCCTAATCATTATCTCATTTTTCATTAGATATCTGAATTCATCATATCCAGTACTCTATCCTGAAACATAAGAAACATACCATATCTATTACATGACCAGTTGCTGCTTCAAAAACATTAAAAGGTTTGTTAAAACAAGTGCATATATTCTAATCATCTCAAGCCTCTGAGAAGAATGATGGTAAATTCAATAGCTTGAAGCATCTGATTTTATTATTAAAAGGATTTAAGGTATTGAATTATTTCTGATAGATGCAAGCAATATAGTTTTAAATTGTAAGAGAACTAAAGAAAATATAGGCCCACACCCACCTCTGTCAATTCCACAATCCCCTAATATAAAAGGAAAATAGAACAGTTCAACAATGATTGATATTCATGATAAACAAAACTAGGTTTTAGCAAACCCCTAAGAGAACCATTTGAAAGATTCCAAAAGCCCAACAAAACCAAAAGTCTACCAACTAAAAGTTTTGCACTAAAAATTAACCCACAGCTTATGTATGCAAAATGCCACCGGAGGGAAAGGCTACTACTTATGAAAATGGATATACTAAAGATAGGTTTTATCAGTTGTATTAATCCAACAAAATGGATTTGCATGCAGTGGCCACAGCTATTGCTTACTTTTTGACGAGTCCATCCAACTTGCCAAGTCCGAAATTGAATCCTTGTCAGCTGGGAAAACAGAGCCACACTATGTCAGAACCAGTGTCCCAAATCACCGGCATAAATTAATAGCAGAATGATCAACCATCCTGATAATGAGGTAGTGAACAAAATCATGATGCAAAACATGTCAAATAGCTTTTATCATGGGCCATAAGGCCTCTAAAATAACTAAAACAACTCTGTGATAAATTTCAATACATTTTCAACCTTGCACTGGAAGACAACTAGGGAAAGGATGTGTAAGTTACTAGAAGATACAATGTAATGGTGGATAACAACTACAACATAGAGGAGAAGGCCTTTCACTGCTCCCTTAGCATGCAACGGTCCTCATCCCAAACTAAAATTATGGAACAATCTTCCATATTTTAACTAAATGTTTATCTATATAAGGTTCTCCGACATGTACTCAATGGTTGAGTAGTAAGTTAAAGATTTGCTCAACTAAATAGATTGACAGAAGCGATCGAATTCCTAATCAAAAGTTTGTCAATAGGTCCCTTAATACTTTGTTCACATAATGAGCCAGTCTCGATTAAATCAACAAATATTTAGCCGATAGAGTCAATATGTAGTTTCTGTAATTAACTTTCTGCAACTTCAAGAATTTTTCTTGCGTTCAGAATTACCAAGATACAAATAACTCTAACCAATCGACCACAATGCAAAAAATTCATTTAACAACTATATTTCCTTCTCGCACATTTTACCACATAATTGTGTTTGTGGAACCCTTCCACTGAAAAATTGTAAGGACGCAAAAGGAAAAGAAACAACTAAGAAGCCCAGTAAACAAACCCTTTAACATTTTCTTTTCCAAGAAATCCGATTGCCAAACGATAGAACACACAAAAGGAAATAGCAAAAATAACGAAACTTTCCGCCTCAATTCTGGTCAACATGAAGGGAACTCCTCGAAAGACACCTGATATACATTGAAGAACAAAAGGCAAACGCAATTCTGTGTACATGCAATCAGGTATAACCAGAAGGTAGCCAACATCAGAATCCGAGATTGGAGATGAAGAAGAACAAGTGAAAGGTTACACAGAGAGAATGCAGTAAAAGATAATACCTGAAAAAAAGCAATGAAGGCAAGAGCGGCATCGACGCAAGCCAGAGCTACAGTAACAATCAGAAACTCGAAAAGATAGAAGCTTGAACCGAGATTCAACATTTTGATTTCCAAACAAATTCAGCAGCTTGAACAGGGAAAAGAGAAAAAGGGAAACAAAGAGAATTGGAAGAAGAGGAGCGAAGGTTGTCACGGTCTGAATGGTTTAGGGTCGTAAAAGAAAAAAAAAAGAATGATGACAAAAAAAAAAGTTGTTTTCGTGATTGATGTGAGTGTCAGTAGGGGCAGAAAGAGACGGAAGACATGCGTGTTATATGTTGTTTTCTGAATCTCACTCTCAACTTGGCCTGCCTTTGTTTACTTCATATTGCTCTTCTATTCACTTCGATTTCATTCTGATTCACTTTAGGGTTGGATTTAAATGGTTTGAGGTTTGACTATTTCTAATATTCATTCCTAACCAATTCAGCATTGGATTAAACAAGGCAATGTAAAAGAAGGAATCTTCGTCCTGCATCTCTTTTCGTATCATACAGTATAATGTTGAGTGATTACTAAGAAAAAATCCTCATTATTAGGAATTTAATATAGCTTTGAAGGAGATCATGGTTCATAATTGATGTCAACCATTAACACAAAAGAAATTAGATATACAGTCTTAATTAAAGAAAAAACTCATTAAGCTACTTCCTATGAAGTGACTTGGAATACAAGTTTTGTGTTGATAATAATTCAGCTTTTTCCTCAACTCAACCAAGGCCTGAGGCCTGAGGGGATGCGGCGCCCCTGCCCTTGCCCTTGCCCTTGCCCTGAGGATGGATTTTGGTATCTAATTAGATTATGACCTCCAGCTAAATTGGGTCCGTTCCTCTTTTTAGATTTTCTGTTGGGCTTGCTTTTCTTGCAACTTTCGGACCGCAAACAAACGCCATACGTGTACTTTTCCAAATTGGTACGTAAAGTCAATTTTAATAACATCGATAGTTGAATTCGGTACGTGTCCCTTAATAGAATATGTTCATAACCTCTAACGTAGACAATCCCTATAAAAGATAGGAGGTATTTTATCACGATGTTACATAATATCATTTGAAATTTGAGATATAATAGATTATATCTCAAATTATTTAATTTTTAGCTAATTTTATGATAATATAATATCATTTGAACCTTTCAAATATTTGTTTAAAACAATAGTTTCCATGACTCGTAATGAGGAGAAAATCATGTCTTCTAAGGTCTAACTATATATCATCAAATAGTTTGATAACCTAAAACTATAAATATATATATTATTCCGTTAATTAATTAAAATATTTCCCAAATGTAGTTTTCTTCTAAGACGTGTCCAATGACATAATTCATTGGATACTAAATGACTTGGAGAAGCGTCAAGTATACATTATTGCAGAGGTTCCAATCAAAGACATGTAAAGGCCAAAGTTCTTGACGTGGATTCACATTGGATGTGGACATGCAAAGTAGCAGATTTGTTCTGATACCAACTCATTCGTATCATTTTCAGAGGATCATTTCCAATCACTAAACTTCCGATTTGTGAGTTATCTCATTCATATAATTAAGAAGAGTAAAAAAACCTTTTTTATTGTTATAATATAGAGAAGATGATGGACTAACAATCTTTAGCACAGTAAGCTGCGTGCCCTCAATGTTCTCCTCCCTCAGACACTGTTAATCGTCATATCTCTATTCACATTAGCTTACACATTACCTTAAAAGCAACACGATAGAATTGACCAACGTCAAAATCCCGAACTTAAGTACAAGAATTAGCATCTTCCCTTCAATGATGAGTCACATTCTGAAACCGAGAGAAAATAGCTTGGAAAGTTACAGATTGGTTGGCATATAGACATATCTTTAAAAATAGATAATATCATTATCAATCAGCACATCATTTTCAACATCTTTATTTGAAGAACTGTGACTTGTTCTTTTCCTATACCATCTTCAAACACACACACATATCTTCAATATAAAAGTATGGCGACTTAGTTTCTATCAAACGCACCAACCTCGACCTATATAAGCGAGGGGATAAACGTGGGAGTGGCAGGCAATTCCAAAGTAACGAACAGTGCAAGGATGGGGAAGGAAGTGAGTAAAAGAGCACCGTCGTCCCTGAAAGTATCGAAGAATGAAAATAAACAACTGATCAACAGTTTGATAAAAGCGATGCGTCCCAAGGTCTACATCACTGACAGCTCAAGCTTCAAGAGGCTTGTTCAAGAGTTAACTGGTAACAATGAAACTACTAATACTACTTTCTTATCATCATCATCAAGCTCAGTACCTGCAGTTCACACTAGACCAAAGCCGGTTGCCGATGACCATGACAAAGTTTTGGCCGTAGTGAACATTGAGGAAGATCATGGAAAACCTGAAGAAAGTAGCTTCACGGAGGACACGTCTTTTGAACCATCCCTTGACTCTACTTCATTCGAAATCTGTAACAATCCATATTCCAACATCAGTCAGCAGCTATTCTTCGATGACCCCACGTCAGATTATTTGTCGGTGAATCTACAGGAAGCTGATACGGTAGCATTTCAAGACTTTGATGAGTCGTGGCTACTGGACGTTGAGCCTTATCCTTTCAATGGCCACCATTTTGATCAGATTCATGATCATCAGGAGGACGTCAGCATATATGACTATGTACTACCTGGACTTCTATGAATGCTTATTCAAGTTCTCTACAACAAGGGCAAAATCTCTCATTTTCCCTAGGATTTTGGCTTTGCGATATTTTTTTATTGTTTATAGTTCCACCGTATAAAGTTAATTTAGAGTAGATCCAATATGTTTGTTGTAAATACAAGTATGCAATAGCTTGTTCACGTTTAGAATTTGCAGATTGTACAGAAAGGCAACTCTACTATCTACGTCTGTATGTATACAGCGTATTGTAAAGTTCATTAAGTTGTTTGTTTCCTTAATATATAGAGATTTATGGGCTCCTCCATTTTCGTATAGTGCATGCAGATCTTGAGAGCTAGCTAGTTTTGAGTCAGAAACAGTAGAAAATTGCCTAGAGGGGAATCGCATTGGTGATTCATCTTGTTATTGTCAAGAACAATATGTTCTTCAACTTGGGAACAATGTATACCAAGCAGGATTTAGATCTTTTAGGTTACGAGTTCCCCAAAAGCAACAAATTGGAAAGAGAAACAAACCAAAGAATTCTTCTTCCTTCAATTTGCTCAGTTTCTTCACGCTTTTTGGAAAAATTTTGATCTTAGAAATAGATGCACCAGCTTTATATTCTTCTTCGTATACGTGCCGGACTGCCGGCTTATATAGTGGATTGTCTTTGCCGAAATAGCTTCTTCAATCGCAGCCCAAACAGCAATAAATGAATCATTGAATCACAATCCTACGTATCACAATAAGGGCTTACATTGACCAGCTAGAGATAAAACGAGTACAGAGAAGCGTACCATGGAAGTATATCAGTATCATTTTCTTTGGAAGTCTGTACAGTTATACATCTTCAAAAGCTACGAGTAGTAATACTGGTAGCTGTATACATGTTTACTCAACACAGATGAAGGTCAATTTTCTGTAATATGCTAATACGAATCTAAAGTAGCAGTGACGCAGGTAAGCCGTATTAAGGCATACATGACAATGGACCACAACAAGAATATGGTTTTTTGCCTTGATTCTAAGATAAATTTCCTTAGGCAATCTGGATATTACTCTGGGCAAATTTCAGTAAACACAGGCAACCGCTTCTTTAGGATAGGACCATAAAGAACATCATCAATATAGGCATCAACATCTTCCCTTGAAGGAAACAAGACAATTTGAGAAGGTAAGATGATCTCAATGCCATCATCGAATGGTGTCCAATTGTTGACGGCGGTAATGTCTGCCAATAGCATCCCAAAGTCCTCAGATTCGAGATTGGGAAGGGAGGATTTATTTCGTTCTGGTTTGAAAAGAATTGGGGTCCTGTCTGAATGTGGAGTAATACGGGTTGGGGTATCGTTCTTGGTAGAAGATTCACATTTGCAGGTGAAAGCAAGACCGGTGCCGCTGAATTCAGAGGATGCTTTTTGGCTTGTTGTTGCAGCTGCCTCTTTCACGGTCATCTGATGAAACTGACACTTTAAGCCATACAGGGAAGACTTGCAACCGTGTGCCTTTAAACAGATAAACAACAATTATCATTTAGTTGTCAATGCTGGGGAAAGATAGAATCCATTACAGTTTCTCCAGATGTAGAACAGGGATTACACCTCAGTTTTTTTCTTGATGGGGAAATGCGTTGGACGAAGCTCTTCTTTACCATGTGCAAACTACAAATGAGGAATTAAATATGTCAGATGCCAGGAACCACAGTCAATCAACCTTGGAAGCCAAAAAGGATGGCCACAGCTCATTTACTGTGACAGTCAAAGCAGAAAATTGGTGCATTGTAGTTACAACCCGTTCCAGAGATCAAGAAAGAAAAGGAGGTCATAGCCAGCAAATAGTCAGTTATGCCATCAACTGCCAATCTGTGGTTTTGGACTGAAATTTGACCACACAATCAACCGCGTTAATCATTAAGAATTTGAGAGGTAAGCTACAACCATGATCGACATAAATAGCAAGCATGTAGCGAATCCTAATCGCACTTCTAATTAAGTACATTTGATTCAGAAAATTTATTTTTTGATGTTATCTTTTTCGATTCTTTCTAATGAAAAACGGAAAAATAACCATTAATGACAGCCGAATCTACGTAAACTCTTCAAAACATACAACTTCAAGCGAGACAATAATAATAGTGCTGCAACTAACAAGAATATGCTGGTTGGATCACAAATTGTTCTGTTCCTTTCGTTGAAAATGACCAAATAGAGAGAGAAAGGGACCTGACACTTATAGCCGAAGCGGCAACGTCCAAAGTCCTCCCAAGATCTGCAAAGCTCAGTCTTGAAAGCGCTATGCGCCGATGAAGACGACGACGGCGTCGAACTAGACGATGACCCTCCGGAATTCGACAGAAGAGATCTCAATACCCTCACTCCCCCTCCGCCCCCACCGCCATGGCCACCGTCTGCAGACGCCAGCTCATCCATAACCAAGACATCCTCTTCCAGAGGTGTGCCGTATGTCAATACCGGCGACGTCACATTCTCCACAGCAGACAGAGGCGACAACAGCGAATTCCTATGCCCGGCGGTGCTTCCGGCGGACTTGTTACTCATTGCCGGAGAACCGGAGGACGAGAATGAAGATAGTCCGCCTCCGTCATCGCCTCTAAGGTATCGGATGTGCGGGGGAACGAGAACGTTGAGGGATTTGAATCTGGGGAATTTGCCGGAGTTATTGTGTAGGGAGTAGTCCATCAACGTCTCTGGTGAGGAACCAAAGAAAGCAGAAACATTTCCTATTTGGAACTTTAAAATATTTTTATTATTTTCATAATCAGCATTTTGAAATTTCCCGCCGAAATAAACATTATCCCATGGACAATATTTTCCTCCATTTTTTTTCCTAACATGGAATCCATTTCCCCTTTACCTTCTTGTAAGCTTTACTTTCATTCTTTATTAATACAATTTCTTCTTTCCTTTTTTTTTAAATAAAAAGAACCCATTTGGTCTCTCGTGATTGGTCACTAATTTGTGGATTAAGATTATGGCCATATTCGGCAATCAGCTGATAGCTGATTCTATCAGCTGGTAGCTGATTCTATCAGCTGGTTTGACCAGCAGATTGAATTAGCTGTTTGTTAAAGATGTTTGGTAAAATTAGCTGTTTAGTATTAGTTGTTTATGTGTTAAATGACTTATAAAGACATGACTTTAAAAAATACAAGAATATGAATATTGTATATTTTAGTATTTCAATGAAAATTCTTATAAGAATTTAGATTTTAGATATTTAATTCTACAAAAATTAAGTTTATAACTCTA
>JAOTIZ010000002.1:14296348-14324417 GCA_027123425.1 Erythroxylum panamense | reverse complement strand
AAATCAATCTATGGGGTGAGACCGATCGATCGGCCCGTGAGATTGGACTTAGGCCCGATATATCCGACCCAACCAAATATCATCGAAGTAACTGAAATATCAACCCTACAAAGACTAGAATGAGTTGATTATATTATGTATGTAAGTCGAATAGTACACGACAAAGGGGATGATCCCAACATAAGTTTCGTAAATAGTATATAATATACATTTTGCAGTTACTATTTTATAGTTTCTTTGTAGGAATTTGGCACATTATTCGATGTAATCAATATATGTATATAAATTAATACCAATATCTAGATATGAGCTTGACCGAAAGGCGAAATTTGATTGTTTTTTTTTTCTATATTAAGTAATTCTTAGTCAAAATTTTACATTTTTTATATATTAAAAATATTCTAATGTATTATTATCAATATTTTAAAAACTGAACTTAAAGTTAAATCGATAAGATAAAATGTTTAGAATTTAAAATATTTCACCAGTATTAAATCATTATAAAATTATATAAAAATTAAAAAATAGAGATCACATCATGTTGGTTCTAAGAACTTACGAAGGACTATAACATAGGTTAAAAAAAATCAAAAGTTGCTTACTAAAGATTGATTTCTTTAAAGTATTTGATACTATAAGCTAAGATTTTATAAGGTTCTGTTTGGACGTTATTCATTTTCCTTCTCATCTGTTGCAATTGATCACAGCTTGTTTGCAATCTTCCTCGTTGAGTATTCTGGCAAATGGTATTCCTACCAAGCCAGCCAAACCTGTCAGGGCATTCAACAAGGTGATTCTTTGGCCCTGTTTGGCAATCAGCTGATAGCTGATTCTATCAGCTGGTTTGATCAGCGGATTACATTAGCTGTTTGTTAAAGATGTTTGGTAAAATTAGCTGTTTAAGTGTAAAATGACTTATAAGGACATGATTTTAAAAAAATATAAGAATAAGAATATTATATATTTTAGTATGTCAATGAATATTCTTATAAAATTTAGATTTTAGATATTTAATTCTACAAAAATTACCTATCGGTGGTTTTGAAAATTTAAGTCTCGGATTACCAATTGTATCAAGGAAAATACGAGAATCGTGCGCTGATCCCTCCCAACCCGCTAAAACATATGTAAACTTGTGCGATATTGTGTTTAATCCATCATCTTAATAGCTCTGTGTTTAATCAAATATTTACATTCTACCAACTTCCATTTTAACTTAATAGCTCTGTGTTGAGTTACTATAGTTGTTTCAACTTCCATTTTAAGCGTAATTCATCTCATTTGCCTTAGTTCTTCGGCCTAACTTTAAATGTACAAATTTTATTACTTTCCTTTGAGGTTATAAATTTGAGACCTACTATACTGAACAATTAAATTTTTAACTTAAAACTGAATGCACTAAAACTTTATGCTATAATTTTAAAAGTATTATTTCTAAGCAACTTATTTTCACTATTACAATTTTTTAAAATGTTAAATATGATTTTACGTATATTCCAATTTTATCATAAAAATAAGAAACAGAAAATGCCTCAAAAAGGTTAGAGGAAGCGACTTAGAGATGGTCCTAAAGGTTTACACGTCATAAAAAACTTAAGAGATGCTTCGGTGCATCAAAAGTTTTGGTTTTAAGCCAACAAAAGTTCTGCTACATCCATACAAATACATCTCTTTGTAATAGTGACAAACATTTCAATATTAACAAATACAAATCTAGAGTTTTAATCCTTACCACTCCACCCTGAGTCTTGAAACACGTTATGAACAAAAAATGACCACTCGCCAACTGTATATCTTGGCCACCAAACTTTCAAGTTGATGCTCTGTTAAAAGAAAAGCTTAGTTTTAAACAAATGATTAAACAAATGCAAGTAGAGCCATATTCATCCATGTATACACAAACAAACTTAAGCTCGCCAATCTCTTAGGACTATACAAGTTAAATATAGTCAGAATTGAATGCTTCAGCACAAAAGGGTCAATAACTCTAATAATATTATGTTACTATAACTATCCAAGCACTAAAACCAAAACAGCAACAACCCAGGTTAACACTAAAAAATACCTAGGTTAACACTCAAAAATGTAAGTCCACGCTCAATACAACCCAAGTTAACACTCAAAAAAACCCTTTTCTTTGATTAATGAGAAGCAATAATGTAAACCAAACACACAAGATTCTAAACAGGCAGTACCCACACAAACACATACAATTCTAAACCAAACCTTTTTTGATCTCAGTAATTATCAAAAAGCTAACAGGCAGTACCCACACAAACACACAAGATTCAATCAAAAAATAGAAACAATCCTCTTTTCAATCAAATGAGGCATGATCAGAACATAGAAAGAATAAAACTTACAATTGAAAACAAAGGAAGATAGCACTAGCAAGATCAAAGTGAACCCACAAAGAGTTGGTTAAGAATTTAGAGTCACTGATCAAGCAATGTAAGTTACCTGATCATTTTAAAGGCAATAACAGGTAGTGGAGTAGCTGAGAGTAATTAATGAAGTCATAAAGGAAGTTAAATGCATGCAATACAAAAAGTAGCTACTTTCTCCTAACTGCTACAATAACATTCGACTGCACCAAATCCATATAATCCTCAACTACTCTCAGACTTCATTTAACGAAACTAAATCTATCTCAGATTTTATTCATTAAATCTCATATTGCATTCATTAAATCATGCCTGATGTTCCGTTAATCAATTACAGCTACAACCATCAATCAGTAGCACAGATAGTTAGAAAAATCCATCAGAAGCATAGATAGCTACCTCAGAACGAATGATGGGCTTCCCATAAAGGTTGTTGCTCCTAGTTGGGGCATCTGTCTTTCACTCTGTGCAAGGAAGTTTGAATCTTTCAATATGTCTTTCACTATCTTCTTTCAATTTGTCTTTCTCTTTGTGCACTTAAAATTAGGTTAATTAGAAGTTTGAAAATAACGTTAAGGAGAGGATAAGCCAAAGAAGTAAGATTATGATAAACCATGCAAACATGCCAACTGTATTACATGTTTATAACCTTGGACAAGTTCATACCAACATTTCCAAAGGTCTCATATATCTCCAGCAGTAGAAAATGGACATCAAAATTAACAGGTTGCATATCAATAATTGCAAACTTTAATAGGATTACTAAAACAAACTAAGGGCAGAGAGAGGTCAAAGAAAGAATTGAGAGTGCCAAAGGTATAGCAATTAAAAACTATGAATGTGAATCAATATAAAATGAAGATACAAGTTAGTACACTGAAGTTACCTCTTCCAAACTTCTGGACCAAAGTTCCAAGACAAGAGAAGGTGACATTAACAATCCCACAACCTTCACGTGAAAGTAGTTAACACCACCTAAATTCTGTTGAAGAGTAAAGAAAAAGAAGATAGAAAGTTTAAACTATATTATCATACCAAAAGAGATCATGGAATATTATCAAATCATGTGAAGAACTGTACAATCGTTCATTAACAGAAAACAACAAAAATAGGATTTCAAAAAGGGGCTGACATGTTCAACATTAAGAGACTACTATTTACAATTTTGAAGACCCATGTTGATGAACCCGTTGTGCAATGTTAAATAATCAGCCTTGGCAACAGACCTGAAAAATTGTCGAAAAAAGCATCCCTGCAATAGAAACATGTAGTTATATTCTATGAAGGAAGTCACTCTGCAATTTTTATTGTTAATGTTTCTCTTTATTCATCAAGGCTTCTTCATATATCAGATAAAGCTACTAAATATTTGGTCAATTGCACTTCCTATATTAAGCAAATAAAATATATGAAGAAAGAAAAAAACAGTTTAGGGAAGTTCTTACAATATAGAATAAGAACGGAATTCTAGTCCAGAAACTAGTGTGCGCTCTCACAAAAGATGTCTCATGAGTAAGCCTGAATCTTGAAGGATCTGTACATCCAACAATTCAAAGAATATATAAGGTCTGCTAAGAAATAAATTGGTTAAGTTCTTTGAGTGAGAGACTCAATTTCATTGTCACAAGCTACAATATTGTACGCATGAGAAAATATACCATTTGAGAATTCATAATCATAGGATGAAGTCTCCTTCTCCCACTCCTTCCAGCCACGAATCTGCACAAAATAACTTTGATCAATAGCTAAGCATCATCATCTATGAAACTTTTCACAAATTAACAAGATTTCAGGATTAGTGGATTGTTTTGTGAAAAAATTATGGAGAAAAAAATCATAGTTCAACATTAACAATTTGGCAACGTTACGCAATAATAAGAAGTGAATCCTTAACATGTTGTCTCCTATACCCCCACTGGCTACAATTATCAACTACTAATATTTCAAAAAATAGACAAAAGAACCCATCATCGCATCTCATCAGTCCACATGACCTAAAGACCATAGAATTTTCTATATATCTGCTCCACTCATATGGTCCTTAGTGTATCATCTCAAAGTTACAGAATATGCAATGTTCAACCTAGCAGTAAGGATTATACTATTGGAACATCTAAGGCACTCAAATAGAATTGAAAATATAAATAAGATGATAGATACAACATAATTACCAATCCCAAGACATACATGTTACCTAAATTCAAATCCAATTATTTAAATTGAAATCAAGTGAAAGATGAAGCTTACCGTCGTTCAGCTCCTTTTGCCACCTGCAATGACTATATTTAGTCAATAAAAAATATTTTAGGTATCAGTTTAACTATACAAAGAAATGGATTAAGATTCCAAATATAATCAAGGTAGAGGTATAAAGTCGATAGATTAAGAATTAAGCTGTTTACTTCTAACTTTCCATTCTATGCAAATCCTATTAGCTAGAAAGTAAGAATCTTTACTTAAAACAAATAGCGCCATCAAGCAAAAAGTTTGAGCCTCAAGTCTCAACCCATCAGAAAGATGTTATAATACATACTCTTACCCTTTCAATGATACATTTGATAGCAAGCAAAACTAGAACTTTCAACAAGATTTAGTGTCTCTAATTCAACTCAAAAATGGTCAAACGAACAAATGAAACAAGTAGTTTAACATGCATGCCCTCTTGTAATCAATTACATGAAGAAGTAGGTAATACTCCTCACAGAATAAAGCACGCAATATAAGCTGGAATCAGAAACTTTAGATGAGTATATCGTAGAAAAGTTCATTAATTAATCTTATTCTTCAAGATAAAGAGCAAGATCAATTTACAATAGTTAAACGATGAAGCTTAAAAATGCAAAGCATGCTTCTTGCAACCATATTCGAAGGAATAAGGAAGAAAGCACAAAGTTAACCTAGAAAAAAGAATTACCCAAGAGTGGGTCTCTCCTTTGAGCTGCAAATCGAATAAAAAACTTACCCAAGACTTACCCACGAATGCTTTACCTCGATCGATCTATATGAACACTAAAAAAAGACTGAAAATTTCCAGTTTTGAACGGCCAAGGAAACGACCACTAGTAGCAAAAACCAAAAAAAATCAAACTTTATCCTAAAAACAAGAAAGCCAACCGAAAATCAAGAGTAAGCCACCTCTTACCAGACGATCTTTCATCGACAATGCCACTTTCTTCCTTTTCTATGTCGGGGCTGAACTCCTCCATGGCACTAAAATCGACTTCAAACCTTCTCCCCATTTGGTCTACTCTCCTTCATTGATGCGTGAGAGTGAACGAATGAAGCAAGGAAACGAGATTGCATGAGGGTGAGAGAAAACGAGAGTAACGCAATATAAGGGGGAAGAATAATCTGGAAAAAATGAGACGCAATAGACTTAAGATAGGCGAGGGAAAAATGGAGAAAAATCTAAAAAATATTAGCTAGTGGGGGTTAAACGCTCCTATAGTGGAGCTGGTTGAATAAGAGCTGATTGGGTTTAATCATCTAACCCAATCAGCTCTTTACCAAACAAAATTTTTAGCTTATTTTCAAAGTCAACAAGCTATGAAGAGCTGACCAGCTAAAAAAGAGCTGATCAGCTCTTCACCAAACAGGGCCTATGACATTACTAAACATTTAGTTTGTGATAGGAATAAGATTTTAATTAAAAGCATTCATTGTATCATCCACGTGAGGAAGATGATGTTGTAGCACAAGTAGACTTTATCTCTAAGCTATTATATTTAAATTTACATGATAATTTTGTGCAAGATGGCAATAGACTTCAAAGTTTTACAAATAATTTAATATTCAGTTGTATATGTGTGATTACAAGTTTTGGATCTAAAAATAAGTGAAGCCTTGTCCATTGGGCCTGAAATTTTAAGAGTATGCAAAGGACACGTAAAATTAGTCGCTTACTTGGACGCTAATTCTTTCAAAATTAGTTTCCTTATTCTTTTATATCTTTATTTGATTATGTTTTATTTAAGTTGTTTCCTAATAGTACTAGGAGTTTTCTTTTAGATCTTTAGTATGATTCCATATTATCTAGGTTGATTCCTAATAATACAAGGAATTTTCTTTCAGATCTTTAGAATATTTCTATATTACATAAATTGTTTCCTAATAGTATTATGAGTTTTTTCTACTATAAATAGAGGTTATAAGGTATATTTTTTGTGATTTACAAATAAAAATTCAATCATTTTCTTCACAAATTCGAAATTGATTCTTTTGTGTTGTTCTTTATGCCTGTGTGGCTGGTGACAGCCTTGAGAGCTTTATCAACAATTGTGGTGCTTGGCTTTATCAACTGTTGTGGTGTTTTCTTGGTTTTTCTCTTAAACTTTCAATATTTTCTATTCATCTAAACTAACAGCCTTTGCTTTTATTATCTCAAATTCAATTGATGTGCCTAGTTTATCCATCAGATTGGTACTAGAGCTCAATTATTAGAGTTTTCTTAAGTTTTAACAGTCCATAATTGAGCCTCTCTCACCTAAATTCAAAAGGTTAAAGTTTGATTTTACAGGGTTTGGTGCAAATATGGTTACAAACACTAGATTCAACAACAACAAAACTAACGACAACAATTTTGTTCTTTTGGGGCAATAGATCGACTATTAGATCATAAGATTGAAGGGATTCATGATCAAATTGAAGATATCAACAATCAGTTGGGCTGCTTGCAGATGCAAGATGCTAAGTTAAAATGTTTTATGTAGGGTAGAACCCAAGAATGATCACGTGAAAGATCCAAAAGGACTTATGATGAATCTGATAAGGAGCAAGAAGAAGAAGAGGAGGAGTATAAATCAGAAGAGGAGCGACCAAGACGTCCTAAACGTGTAGGTTAAACATACAAAGATCAACTTGGAGCTTAAACTTCTCGATTTTGAAGGTAAGCGTTATCCTAAAGTTACCTTAAATTGGATTCATAGAGCTGATCGTATGTTTGAGTATAAAGCTTTTACGAACCAGGAAAGTTTTAATTATGTTACCCTTAAGCTAATCGACTTAGTGGGAATTTGGTATGATGATATGCAGCGTGAGGCATTAAGAAGAGAAGGAAAAAGAGTTAAGACCTGGACTTATTTAAAACGCAAGATCAAAGCTAAATATGTTCCTGATAATTATAGGCAAGAGAATTATATAAAGGCAACAACTTTAAAACACACTTGCTATGTTAATGAGTGTATTGATGAATTTGAGAAGTTAAAAATGTTGAATCGTGTAAAGGAGGATCCAAATCAAAAGATGGTTTTATTTTTGAAGGATTGAGTTTGAAAGTCAAGGATATGGTGGAATTACAACCTTATTATAACTATAATGATTTGTGTAGACTTGCTTTATATGTTGAACAATAAGTTAATAGAAACTTGATTGGAGGTTGTTTCCACAACAGAAAAATCCTACGACACCTTCTACTTCTATCCCTTCTAGTTCTAAAGCTGATTCAAGAAAGAAGAAGCAAGATTAGAAAGGAAAAGGTACTTTGAGCATGAAAGAACTTGATAAGGATAATAGGTGTTGTTTTAAATGTCATGGGTATATGCATATTCAATTTGAATATACTACAAACAAAATCATGACAATTCAAGAGTGTCAAGAAATCGATGCTTTTCTAAATTCTTTGTTTATAGAGGATGAAAAGGAGTTAGATACTAGAGAAGATTACGAAGGAAGAATGGAGGATGTGGTTGAAGGTGACAAGGAAGGGCCTAGTCTTACGATTCAGCGTGTTTTGATGGTTGCTCCTTCTCCAAGTGAGTCCCAATGTGAAAAATTGCTCCATACGAGATGCAAGGTGTAAGGAAAGCTATGTAATGTGATCATCGACAGTGGTTCTTAGACCAATGTAGCTTCTATGGTGCTCATGGATAAACTAAACTTGTCTACTCTTAAACACCCATTACCTTCACAATTCAATGGCTTAATAAAGGGAGTGATTTGACAATGACAAAAACAGGTACTTGTTTCCTTTAATTAGGTACTTTATGATGTGATTATGATGGATGCTTGTCATATCTTATTAAGACGTCCATCGAAATATGATCGAAAAGCTCAACATAGTGGAGTCTTTAATTGCTACATTGTTAAGAAGGATGGGAAAAGAATTGTGCTTGCACCTTTATCTCCTTTTAGATACGTGAACTGAATATGGATCAATCTAAAAAGAAGAATTTGATTATTGGGAAGAGTGAGATTATTCAAGAATTTATTGAATCGCAAGTAGTATATGTATTAGCTTCAAAGGAGGTCTATGAAAATTCGGTTGATTCTTACCCACTAGATCTTAGGCCTCTTCAAGATGAGTATGCTGATGTATTTCTTGATGATTTTCCTCCGGGTTTGCCTCCCATTAGAGGGATCAAGTATTAAATAGACTTCATTCCTGGCACACCTTTTTCTAACAAGCCCACATATAGCGGTAATCCACAAGAATCGAAGGAGCTTTAATGATAAATAAATGAGCTTATGGGAAGTGAATATGTGCGTGAAAGTATGTCACCATGTGTTGTACCAGCTCTTCTTGTGCCAAAGAAACATGGTTCATGGCGAATGTGTATTGATAGTCGTGTGGTGAGCAATGTTATCATCAAATATCGCTTTCTCATGCCTTGTCTAGATGATATATTATAGGAACTTCATAGTGCTCAAGTGTTTTCAAAGATAGACTTAAGGAGTGGTTACCACTAGATTCGAATGAGAGAAGGTGATGAGTGGAAGATCACATTCAAGACTAAGTATGGCTTGTGTGAATGGTTGGTAATGCCCTTTGGTCTCAGTAATGCTCTAAGCATATTCATACAACTTATGAATGAGGTATTGCACCGTTTCCTTGGAATATTTATTGTTGAATACTTGGATGATATTCTAGTTTATAGTAAGAGTAATAAGGAGCATATGTTGCATTTAAGAATGCTCTTTGAAGTGTTGAGAGAGGATAAGTTATATGGGAAGGTTGAGAAGTGTATTTTTATGATAGTTAGCATCATATTCCTTAGAATGTGTCTAAGGATGGTATTTCTATTGCTAATTGGAAAATTGATGTTATTAAATCATGGCCAACTCTTAAATCTATTAATGAAGTGTATAGCTTTCATGGATTGGCTTTTTTTAATCGAAGATTTGTGAAGAATTTTAGTTCTATTATGGCACCAATTACTGAATGTGTGAAGAAAAGGAAATTCAAATGGAGTGATTCTGTATAAAAGGCATTTGAATTAATTAAAGGGAAGTTATGTTCTACTCCTGTATTAGCTCTTTATGATTTTAATGAGCTATTTGATGTAGAATGTGATGCTAGTGGAGTCGGAATTAGGGTTGTACTTATTCAACAAAAACATCCTATTGCTTATTTTAGTGAGAAGCGTAATGGATCTAAATGAATTACTCTGCTTATAGTAAATAGTTCTATGCGATCATTCGGGCTCTTAGTCATTGGAGTCATTATTTGCAACCCAAGCCTTTCGTGTTGCATAGTGATCATGAAGCATTAGTGCATATTAATGGGTAATAAAAACTTAATCCACGTCATGTTAAATGGGTCGAGTTTCTGCAATCCTTTACGTTCTCATCGAGGTAAAAGGATGGACACTCTAATATCATAGCCGATGCATTATCAAAGAGGTATTCTATGCTTGCAATACTTAATTCAAGGCTCATTAAATTTGAAATCATCAAGAATTCTTATGTAGGGGATGAAGATTTTGCTAAATTATTTGAACCTTGCAAAAAGGGTACGCATGACCAGTTTGTAATTCAAGATGGTTTTCTCTTTAAAGGAAATAAATTGTTTGTTCCCAAGGACTCTTTTCATGATTTATTGATTCATGAAGCTCATGGTGGTGGTCTTGATGGCCATTTTTTAATTCAAAAGACTTATGAAATTATTTAAGAACATTTATACTAGTCTCATATACTTGGTGATGTGCAATCTATTGTTAATTGGTGTGGTACTTGCCAAAGAGCAAAGAGTACTTTTCATTATGGACTGTACATACCTCTTCCTGTTCCATAACTACCATAGGAGGATATTAGTATGGATTTCATTGTTGAATTACCTCGCACACAACAAGGTAGGGATGCAATTATAGTGGTTATAGATCGTTTCTCAAAGATGGCTTATTTTTTGCATATCATAAGATTGATGATGCTTCTCATATTCCTGATTTGTACTTTAAAGAGATTATTCATCTTCATGGGGTACCAAAAAGCATTGTTTTTTATTGAGATTCGAAGTTTTTGAGTCATTTTTGGAGGACTTTTTGGAAATTACTTAAAATAAAGATGTTATTTAGCACTACTCACCATCCGCAAATGAAGGCCAAACTGAAGTTACAAATCACACTTTTGGTATCTTGCTTCATGGTTTAGAGAGTAAAACCACAAAAGATTGGGAATTAAAACTTGCCTATGCTGAATTTGCCTATAATAGATCTCCAATATATGTTACTTGAGTATCTCCTTTTGAAGTTGTTTATGGTGTGAATCCTTACATCCCTATGGATTTACTTCCTATTTCAAAGAAATACTTGATGAGTATAGATGCAAAGGGCACGGTAGAGACAATAAAGAAGCTTCATGAGTAGATTCATTCAAAGATAAAAAGGATTAATGAGAGTAATCGTTTTCACAAGCGACTGAGCTTTCAGCTTGGTGATCTGATTTGGATTCATCGTCGTAAGGAAAGATTTCTGAGCAAAAGGAATAATAAGTCTATGCCCCATGTTGATGGACCATTCAAAGTACTTGAACGAATTGCAGAGGGGGCATACAAGATTGAACTTCCAGGAGATTATGGAATTTTTATTACATTCAATGTCGGTGATCTGTCTCCTTACTTGAACGATGAAGATTTGAGGGCTAATGCTTTTTAAGAGGGGGGGAATGATGACATAGCATAAGTGGACTTTATCTCCAAGCCATTATATTTAAATTTACACATTATTTCATGTAAGGTGGTAATGAGCTTTAGAGTTTTACAAACAATTCAATATTCAGTTGTACATGTGTGATTGCAAGTTTTAGCTCCGAAACTAAGTGTAGCCTTGTCTGCTGGGCTTGAAATTTTGGGAGCATGTGGAGGACACATAAAATTATTCATTTACTTAGACACCAAGTCTTCTAAAGTTAGCTTCTTTATTCTTTCAGATCTTTAGTTTGATTCCGTATTGTCAATTGTCTAAGTTGTTTCTTAATAGTACTAGGAGTTTTCTTTTAGATCTTTAGTATGATTCCATATTACCTAGGTTGATTCCTAATAGTATTAGGAGTTTTCTTTAAGATCTTTAGTATGATTCTATATTATCTAGATTGTTTCCTAATAGTATTGGAAGTTTTTTCTACTATAAATAAGGGATATAAGATGTATTTTTTGCCTGATTCAGAAATAAAAGTTCTAAATTTTTCTTCACAAATTCGAAATTGATTCATTCATTGGTATTGGTCTTTATGCTTGTGTGGCTGGTGACACCTTTGAGAGTTTTATAACAATTGTGGTGCTTGGCTTTATCAACTGTTGTGGTGTTTTTCAATATCTTCATTTCATTCAAACTAACAACCTTTGCTTTTATTCTCTCAAATTCAATTGGTGTGCCTAGTTTATCCATTAGAAGATAAGATAATTTAATATAAGTTTAATGACAAATTTCCACTTAGTGTTTACAGAATGTAATCGTATAATTAAAAGATACAAGAAAATAGTACTTAGAGATTGTAAGGGAAAAAAGGCCTAAGAAGAACTAGAAGTGATCAAAAATTGATATGACTCTATTGAAACTTATAGAGGACATGACCCGTAATAGAAAACTTTGACGTACTAAATAAAAGATCTCTTATAGAGAGTTCATTTTATTTTTTAGGTCTTTTAAACATTTATCTTCAAGCTTTTCATTTTACAGTTAGCCTTAATTTTTTAACAACATAACACTCACCTCCTAGTTATTTAGCCAAATTTGTTTCTTAATTAGCCAAATTATTATCTTATAATCACTAGTTTAATTTATTCTTATACTTATATTTTCTTGATTATATATTTATTTACTTATTTTATCTTTTATCATTATTCTTTACCATATTATATATGTACTATAGTATGTATTGCATTATATATATTTATATTTATATTTTGTATTACCATTATTTTTTGAAAAATTAAAAAGAATATTATTATAGTCAAAACTAAATCAACGTTACAACGATTTCAAGGCTTTAAGCCTACCATCATATTGCAATATGATCTAAGAACAAAAACTCCTTAAGGGAGATAGTATGACTATCTACATCATAGACAACAGCATGAAACAATGATAGGCACCACTGAAATTTCATCTTCTTGGGAAAGCTCATTCACCATTTCTAGTATTTGGGATTTTTCTTTCTCATCCTAGCAGATTTCTATTTTTCATATTTATGTTGCACGCAAAAATCACCAAGGAAGTCTATAGCTAGTGGGGTATCACTGTCCTCTATTTGTTCTATATACTCTGTCTCCTGATTCTTAGTTTGCCCAACAGTTGTAGCTAGAGTTAGCATGTTGGCCCACTCAATTTGACAATGCTCCAAATATTTGGAAGTGAACTCATTCATGCTATTGTTTAGATTCTCTTCATTTTTTTGCATTGGAATTGTCTTGAGTTATCTTTTCCTAAAAAATATGTATGACAACTTGTTCAGTCCTCACTCCAACTACTTGATTACCATTGTCTTCATCACCAGTGACTACATCCCCAACACCATTATGCACACTCACACAACACTAATAGTTTTATCCTCTACATAAAAGCTATTCATAACAGAAAAGCTATTCATAACAACTTTGGATGTCCTGACATGCAACTACACACATGATTCCTCACAACCCAAAGAATCACTATGTTTGACCAACACCTCATAGTTTAAAGGTTCCTGCATAACATTAAATTTTCCCAATCTAGAACTAGTAGGGAACTTGATATGAGACATCTCAGAACAATCAACCATCTTAAAATTCCCAACCCTCAATTACACAATTGGGTCCTTACAAGACATGAAGTTCTTGCCATCAACATGATTAACTATCCCATCTTTTTGCATTAGGTCCAATAAATTTTTACTTACTATTTTCCCATCCTCGATCAACAGTGAAGAACCAACAATAATCTCCACATAGGTCAACTCCTCTCCTTTGTCAACTATAATATGCTTTTTCTTAGACTTAATCAACAGACTACCTTCCTTTAAGGGACCATAATGAGAAACATCAGTGACTCCCTCCGACTCTTTTTCATATCTAACTTCCTTGCTAAGGTCCTTATGCCATCCTGAGTGAACAACCCTGCCTGTAAGAACCCTTTTCCTCCCAATGTATTATCATTATTTTGCAATACACGATTGTCTATTAAAAACAACCTCTCTACCAAGTAGGGATAAGGCTACGTACTATTAGACTTTCCTAAACCCATATTTCAGTGAGATTATTATTGAGTGTTATTTTTGTTATTATTATTGTTAGTTCCTAACTTTAATAGAACTCTTAAGTAAGAAAGTCAATCAGTAAGAGAACAAAAAAGTAAATTTATTTATGGTAGTTTGACAAATAATTTTTGCGTATGTCCACTCTCAACACTCATCCTGAATTTTGGACTTTCACT
This sequence comes from Erythroxylum panamense, assembly GCA_027123425.1. Lineage (NCBI taxonomy): Eukaryota > Viridiplantae > Streptophyta > Magnoliopsida > Malpighiales > Erythroxylaceae > Erythroxylum > Erythroxylum panamense. The sequence goes on along the minus strand of JAOTIZ010000002.1, from coordinate 14,310,412 downwards.
ATAATTATTTGTTAAAGTCAAAAAATAACCTTTATATAATCTTCACTTAGTAAAGAGGAATCCTTATTCAGTCTTCTTCCAATGTGAAGAGCAGCCTTAATGTCGCTTATAACACTCTCAAATATAATAAACAAGAAACTCAATAAAAGCTTACAAATCAAAAGTAGTTCACTTTATTACTTTGATAATATAAAAACGGCTCACTCGCTTAAAATGAGACAATGAATGCTTAAATAATTAAAAACACTTAGAAATATGTGTACAAAGCACTCAAGCATTTATTAATGATGAAACTAATGACAAAATGTGTATTTATAGGATTTTGGGACCCTTTTAACCATTAGAGCTAACATTTATGACGATCAGTTAATAAAGCATTGGTCAATCAGTATAGCATCTTGGTTAACCAATGTGCATTGAATATACAGATTCACTAGTTATTAATGCATTCGTTGATTAATAGGTATATTCTTCGACTAATACATTAACTAATATTACTATAAAGTTTCAAAACCTCAAATTTAATAACTTCAATCTATATTAGTCAACCACTAACACATATAGGTTAATCAATCCTCCCAAAAACATGGTTTTAACAACTTTAAATCCTCAAAATCATTATATTTAATACAATTATAATGTAAACACTTAACCAAATATTTTTTAAAAAGTGCTTAAAAGATCAAAAAGGCTTTTCTCTTAAAAACAAAAGCTTACACCTCTTGAATAAAAAACTCAAGCAATAAAGTGATATGAAATATTTATACATGGTGAGCTTTTAAGATTACCAAATTAACAAGGTGAAATCACAGATGCTATTAAAATACAAAAAGACCTTGATATGCCTTGTTCTTTTTTTGTTCATGACTTTATCATACCTTGACTTCACCTTTTCTTTTAGTAACTTCATAAAGTATCTTCTTAAAGTTAAGTCATGATTTCATCTTGTTCTTGTAAAGCTTCTCGTCAAAGTAACAAGCTCATTAGTAGGATCATATTTTGTTATCATTAAAATATTGATGAGGACCTCTTTTAGTTCAACAATCTTCGTTTTTTATAATAACGAAATATTTATAATATTGAAAAGTGATAATAAGATTAAGGACACAAATAGCTTCCCTTTAATTCATATATAAGGCATAAATCAATATTAAGAAAAGGAGAATTTTAATTTCAAGTAAAAACATAAAAAATCAATTATTTGGATGAGGAAGCAAGACTCGATCAAGATATAAAAAATTATTAACTTGATACATCGTGATGTCTCAAAAATATTCAAGTTCTCCTTGCATCATGATGAGCTAACAGTTAATAATGCCTAGACGAGTAGTAGGTGGAGATCTATGATGTGGCTATGAGGTCATAGCTTTATCGTCTATAGGTAGCTCAACAAAGTGACTCAGTAGAGGCTCATCAAGACCATTGTCATATGGGAGACCTGACAGATGCATAATTGATCATATTTATACCCTATATTTGATGTATTTTACTTTATATTTTATACTTTTATTGTATATTTGATACTTAATTCACTCAAAGTATCACGAACTTAAAGGAGAAAAATTAAGAATAAAACATGACATAAAACAAAGATTTGAAGAACAGAAGGGATGCACGGCCGTGCATCAGCCTATGCATGTCTCTCAGGTCGTGTAAATTCACAATTTTCAGAGATTTTGGTTATGTATGATTTGATGCATGGTCATGCATTAAATTGTGCATCGACCAAAACCCTAGAATTTAACATAAAAGACATTTCTTGAGGCAAATTGAAGAAGGAGACAGATAAAGGCATTCTAAACTACTCAGAGGTGACTTAAGGGGCAATTGTGAGCTAAAGAAGCAGGAAAACACAAAGAATTCAACGAAAGATCCATTTAAATACAAGATCGAACCTCTACATCATAAGAATACTTGATAGAAGATAACCAGGGAGATTTAGAATTATGAACCCAATGTTTTCAATTCATTTTTCTTTCTATTTATGTTTGATTTCATGTTCGATCATGTGTAACTAAACATCTTATTAGTGTTTAGGTTAGATGAACCCTATGTTGATACTTTAATATGATTTGATTATTTGATTAATACAATTGGTTTGATTGATATATTGTGATTTGATTGCATGTTTTATTTATGTTCCAATAGGTCTAAAATATTATATCATAACCTAATTTCATACATAGAGATTGAGAAATCCTGTTTATGAATAAATCTACTGTAATTGAAAGGAGTTGATTGCAACCTTAAAGATAGGATGATATAAAATTTTCGGATTAGGTTACTTATTTTAGTTTTATTTTAGTTTAATTAAAAATCACAATCAATTCATAGACTAGATAATATAATAACGATAACTATTAGTAATCATTGTCCTTGTCAGATCGACTCGTATTTGTTAACACTAGCTATAACTACATCGTACACTTGTAGTAGTTCATAATTGACACACATAGAAATAGTCAATTAAGTTTTTGGCACTATTTTCGGGGATTTTGATATTAGGAACACCTGAATGTTATTATTCTAGCCATTATTTTGTATATTTTATTCTATTTTATTTTTATTGTATTTTATTGTATCTTATTTATTTATGGCTTATTCATTTAATTATCTTTTAAACTTCTCCACTTGATCTTGAGTTTGTGGTTTATTTGTAGGATTTAAGATTTATTGTCTTCGCCACAATTCACACTGGAACGATGGAGTGACTAGTACTCTTATAGGAGCTCCGATACGTCTTTGCAATCTATAACATCACTATATGGGAATAAGAGGTTTCATCACATGTTTTTGGAGGCTCAATAAACATCCATGTCGTTTTGCGACATTTATGGGAGTAAATGTTATAATCATGAAATGTTGAGCACCGACCTATATTTGGGAGCGACCGAGCATGAACAATCAACCTCAAGGTGCACCTTACGAGAACAGTTACAATTCAGAATGGGGTAACTTTTACACCTATAGATGGAACGATTACACTTCAGTTGAATACTTACAACACCAAACACCTTTAATCAACAAGCCAACTCTAGAGGATATGATGGTTGATCTCATTAAAGAATCTATCATGAGGCATCAGAAAACAAAGGCTTGAATACAAATTTTGTTAAAGCAGATGGACCAGATGGGTGAACCCTAACTCATCCATATTTTAAATTGATTCAATTTGAAGGCTAATTTATGAAGTTAAATGCATAAAAACTATTGAAAATATTATTATAAGCTAAATGAAATGCCAATTAAGAAAAAGTAGAAAATTTGAGAAATCTGAAAATTAATGGAATTAGGGTTTACCCTAAATAGGATTAGCTGACTTGGTGATTAACATCGATGAAGTTAGGTTTTTTAGGTGTAGAAGAGCTCATATGAAGTTAGGTTTTTTAGGTGTAGAAGAGCTCATTAGAGTTGAGGCAGTCACCTAAAGCTTACCGAAGAAGAATGAGGTACATCACAGAATGATGGAACATGTGAAAGGACTAAGCAATAAACCTTCATCAGAAAGATTCACGTTAATTAAGAGTGAGGAAGCGGAGTGTTATGAGGGGGAATCTCGATTGTTGGTTACTAAAGTATGATAAAGAGCCTTAGATGTTGGTTTTGATTCAAAAAGGAGAGGAGAAACATGAGGAGGTACGTGAAAAAAGAAGGAAGGAATATGTTGATGCTTTAAAGTTGAGATATTAGTCAATCAGTTCTTAGAGGTTAACTAATATTATCAACCAAACCTATTGTAAATACATTGGAAGATTTAATTTTTGGGGACTGGCTCTATTAGTCAACCACTAAAGATTGGTCGACCAAATTAAGCAATCACTCTTTTGATAGACTCACTAAAAAAACAACATTCGCATACTAGGGTCATTAGTTAACCACATAAAAACATTGGGAGACTAATATGACCATGTGGTCACTCCAACAAGCAACTAAACATCTAACAAACTCACTAAAAAGCAAAAGGATATTTTTTAGGACACTGGTTGACTATATAGAGGTATTGGTTGACCATTATCTCCTAATAACTTGAAAAATAACCTTAAAACTCATATTAAAACATTAAACTAGATAATAAATTATGGAAATATCAATAAAGAGCTATCATAATCATTAAAAGAGTCATCTATTAGTTTCTATCAATCATCCTTATTTCTATTCTAATTATACAAATTCTATCATCATAAGATTAGTAAAAATGCTACTAATTAATGAGGTGTATCCATGAACTCCAAATTAATATCTCCATTTTGTACGTAATCTCTAATAAAATGATATTTAATTTATATGTGCTTGATTCTAGATTGTTGAATATGGTTTTTTTATAAGACAAATGGCACTAGTATTATCACCCTTAATACGTATCTTAGTAAGGTCCATTTCGTAGTCTTTATATTGTTATGTAGGCCATAAGATTTGTGCACAAGACTTACTTAGCTACCACGTATTCGGCTTTTGTAGCTAATAAGTGCTAGATGTACTCTTTCTAATCAAAAAACTACCGCTATAATCTATGTCCAGATAGCAAAAAAAGAAAGAAAGAAAGTATGCTTATGATACCAAAGTCCTAACAAAATGGTATAAAACAAATATATGATAATGTATTTAATGGCTAAAAGATGGGATAAGAATTGATTGGAATCTAACATACAAGCATACACTAAACATTATATCGAGCCTACTTGTAGTAATATAAAGCAAACCACCAATCATACCTTGGTAGAACATTATCAATCGACTTGCCCTCTTAATCTTTGTTCAATTTTATTATAATGCTCATAAGTGACCATAATGGTTTTACTTGATCTATTATGAAGCTTTTAGTAGTTATGTAATGTACTTTTCTTGATTATAATTTGGAATTCAAGAAAGAAGTTAAGCTCTTCCATTATGATCATCTCATATTCCCTACTTATACACTTGAAACATTTTTTACACGTACTCTCATTAGTGGTATAAAAACTAATATCATCAACATAAATTTAAAAAATTATAATATGTTGCTTGTGAATTTTAGTAAAGAGTGCAGTTCAACATTGCCTTTAGAGAAACTATTTTCTAAAATAAATACATTTAGCCTATCATACCAAGCTTTAAGAGCTTATTGCAAACTATGTACAACCTTTGAAAGTTATGGTTAGGTGAATCATATTTTTCAAAACTTGGATGTTGATCAATGTAAATTTCTTCTTTGATAAAATCATTTTAAAAAGCACGTTAAACATCCATTTGAAATAATTTAAATTCATGTAAGATGCTAGTATAAGTAAGAAGCTTATAGCTTCTAACCTAGGCACTAGAGCAAAAGTTTCTTCAAAGTCTATGTCCTTCTCTTGATTATATCCTTTTGCCATCAATCTAGCTTTATTTCTAACAACGGTACCTATTTCATTTAATTTATTCTTAAAAACCCACTTGGTACTTATGATTTGATGATCTCTAGATCTACTAAAGTCTATGCCTTACTACTCTTAAATTGCTTCAACTCCTCATTCATAGGAAGAACCCAACTTTAATCACTTAGAGCTTCTTCTGTTATCTTAGGCTCAATTTGAGAAATATAAATAAGATGAGATAAGCCTCTAAGATGAAATCTAGTAATTAGCCCTTATTAAACATCACCTAGAATTTGATCAAGAGGATGGTTCTTGTTGAATTTCTAATCTCTTGGGAACTCTTTATCTTTCTTGTCTCCCTTACTTTATTTATCAATGTGATCATACGAGATGTGTTGGTAATCTCTTTTGTTTTCTTCAAGGGCTAATTTCTCTAGTTCTTTAAGTATACCTACATCATCATCTTTAAGAACTTTTCTAGATACCATAGGGTTAAATTCATCAAAGAAAATATTTATAGACTCTTCAATTATCAAGACTCTTCCTATTAAACACCGTATATACTTTGTTGGTTAAGGAATAACTAAGAAAAATTCCTTCATCTACTTTTAAATCAATTTTTAAAGTTATCTTTAGTATTCAAAATTAAGCATTTATTCCTAAAAAGTTTGAAGTAACTAATTTGTGGTTTCTTCCTATGCAAAAGCTCATGAGGAGTTTTATTTAAAGTCGATCTTATGTAGACTCTATCTGAAATATGACATGGTGTAGCCTTAATTTCTCCCTAAAAATATTTAGGAAGATCATAATATTGCAAATTCCTATTTTTCTCTCAATAACTCCATTTTGTTAAGGTGTATTTAGAGTATAAAAGTTATGAAAGGCTTTGTTTTTATGAGAGGTTTCAAACCTTTTATTCTAAACTCCCTATTATGGTTACTCCTAATAGATGCAATAGAGAAATCCTTTTCATTTTGAACCCTTTTTTACATATTTGACAAATTCCCGAAAGCATTCAAACTTTGTTAAATCTACTAAAATTATCAACTATGACAAAAGCATAAAATTTACTCCCTAGACTAACAACTATAGTCAGTCTAAACAAATTCATGTGATGTAATTACAAATCTCTAATAGAAGTTTTCGTGTTTTGCTTTTGAATGAGCTCTTGGTTTGTTTTCCCATTTGACAAGCTCCATAAATCTTATCTTTCTTAAATTTGAGTCCATTGTCAAATTGCTTAAAGTTAAGGTTGGAAATGAGTTCTATGCTTACATGTTAAGCCTCCTGCGCCAAATATGTACATCTTTACTAATAGACATTAGGCACTTCACATTTTGGTTAGAAAAATCATCAAAATCAATTGACACACATACACACACACACACACACACACACACACAGATATATATATCCTTCTCTTTTCCTAAAAAATATAATGTTATTATTAACCATTATAGATATAATGCATAATCTCCCCTCAAAGCCTACTTTATAGCCTTTGTCATATTGTTGGCTCACACTTAATAAATTGTGCTTCAATCCATCAACAAAATGTACATTATCAATAATAATATGATCTTCCTTACTAACTTTGCCAGTGCCAAGTATTTTACCCTTGACATTATTTTCAAATATGACGAATCCTCTATCTTTGCCATTAAGAGTTGAAAATTAAGATGCATCACAGGTCATATGTCTTGAGCATCCACTGTGCATGTACTATTTATTCCTCCTTTTCTTAGAAACCTACAAAGTAGCCTAATTTATGTGATTTAGGTACCCAAATGGGCTTGGTTCAATAGTTTTTAGTATCCTTCTTCTTTTCAACCCACTTCTCTAAGTTTTACTAATTAACCTTTGTTTTGTGAAAAAAAATTGTCAGCATTTTCATATCTATAACAAAAGTAATATAACATGTTATATGAGTAATGAGTTGGTGATATGATCATGAACTTTATAGCTTTGGTGCAGAAGTACATTCTTTGATCTTTTACGGGTATATATGAGTGGTAAGGGCTTCTATTTTGAATATATTGATGGAATGTTCTTTTTGGGAAATGAAAAGAACTAATATAATTGTATGCATTAGGCATATTTCTTTCATAGTATTGAAGCTTATGAGGAGTGTAGGCATATGTCATGATATTATGCTCAATATAAAGGTTAAATTATAGGTAAGATTGCATGCTCTATATAATTTTGTATAGAAATTGTGCCTATTCTTTTCTTTAGAGTGTTGAGTTTTATTCATAGATTGTGAGGCATACATGAAAGCATGAGATTTCCTCTTAGAGTGAGCCCTAGTGGATGTATCATATGTATGTGCTTTATATGTATGTTTAGATGTGGATGTTCCATACTCATTTTTCATTAAAAGCAATGGTCCTTCACTATGTTAATGCTTTCCTTTGACAGAAGTAGTTTCGATGTTGGAGACACTCCCATAATTATATCAAATTTCATGCCTATTATTTGAATTCTTTTGATCTCCTAATATGTTTTCAAGTTTCTCGCTTCCTTTGTAAACTTGTACAATAATTCCTTAAAGGTATCAACCTCCTTTTTTAATGCTTCGCTCTCATATTTTAATGCATCTAAGTCATGATTATCAATAATGACTGTACTTTTAGATGCATTGATACTATGTCACTATTTATCTTTTCATTCTTATTCGTGTATGTATCTAGACTCTTTTAAGCCTTTTTAAGTTTGAAGGATAGCTTTTCCTTTTTCATGCTCTTTATTTTAAGGCTCTCAACTATTTCATTATATGTTAAATCAATATCACTATCAATATTACAAGAATTAAAGTTGGATAATATTTTATTATCATATTTGGCCATTGAGCACATGTCCTTCTAAATGCTCACTTTTGAAATCACTTGTGCATCCCAATTAGATGCTTTAAGTTCCTTCTTTGTATCCTTATCCCTCTTCTCCTTCTAGTGATATCTCTCATATTTGTCATTTCTTTGAGGAGAGGATATTGAAACTTTATGTATCTGGGTTTCTTACACTTAAAGGAAGTAATATTATTTGATTTACATTTTGAATTTATCTTATCATCTTTGAACTCCATTCTTTTCAGTGAGTTCTTTTTCAAGAATTTCTTAAATTTTCTAGCCATTAAAATAATGTCTTCTTCATCGCTTTTACTAGTTGATATCCCTTTCGTTTGACTCGAGCTTTGAACGTTAAATTCTTTTCCTTTAGATGCGTCATTTTTTGTTTACTCTCTTAGTGTAACACCCCATTCTCATCTGACACATGCACGTGTGTCCATTAGATATACGTGTACATGCCTGATAGAAATGACATGTTAACTATCTCACTTTCACTGTACATAACATGGCATCATAAACTAAACCATCAATCACACAATTGCTAAAATCCAAAATGTTATCATATTACATCAAAAAACCATAATTCACATTCATTAATATAATACAATATCATCCATATTTATACAACATTGTCCTATGAACATAAACAACTCAGTACATATTGAATACTATAACTCAAAAGAAACAACTATGTTCTCAATCCTAGCTGACCAACCTTCGAGCCAAATCTGACTATAACAGATGTACAAAATATGCTTCTATGATGTCTTAGAAGCTAGGTTGTCTCACTCTTGAACCTAAAAAGTAACGGTGCAATTTTGATGAGTTTTGCAAACTCAGTAGAGTAACCATCCTAGATGGTTCACTCATGCCATAAAACAAGATCAATTATAGTATGTCATCATACAGTTCAAATCCACTTGACAAGTATCAAATACTATCACAAATAAATCATTTCTCAGTTAAACAGTTCAAACATATAACGACATTCACACAACTTTGCAAATCATTCAATGAATTCAAATTATATGTGGATGCGATATGTATGAGACTCACATTCATTTTTATATTGTTGTAACTGTGTGTTTTTACAGTATATCAAATTATCGGGCTTAGTCAGTCAGTCTATGACTCATTGCTCACAGTGAGCCATAGGCTCGAACCATATAGGTGAGAGCTTAAAGCTCTTATCAGTAACAGTATTAGTAGCAACATTAGTCACAACTCCTTTATATTACACGCATTGGAATGAAGTGCATGCCACAATTACGTCATCAAATTCAATCACTTTCATTTGCATATAATATAACAGTATATCAGTCACAGCATCAATTATAGTAACAGTTACAGTAACAGTAGTCATCGAACTAGGTTCGGCATTCAATTTTTTAGTTATGAATCAAAAAATCATTTAGGTAGATATATTGACATTCAATCAGCACTTCCAATATTATTCTCATGCATCAAAATGCCTTGGACAAATATTGTCTAAAATTCAGTACACAATCAACACAATTTAGTACAGTTCAATAAGATTGCAATACAGTTCAATAATGTATGAAAAATAAGGTGAGACAATCTTATGTTACTCACAATATGCTCCAAACAACTATTGTCTTAAAGTCCCGGCAATGTCTGGATGCTGTCGTTCAATACACTCCTCTATACAAACAATACATTCACATATCACAATATTGCACAATTATGTATTCATTAATGCACATTCATGTATACTGAATATATACAATGCATGTTCATGACAATTCCGGGTTTCTTATCATTAATCTTGCCACAATAATCATTTGGATATCCAAATTCAGTTGATTAACTCAGATTTGTTTAAAGGTACAATTTCGGGTCCATTTTGCACAATTAATTTCATCATGGAAGTGAAGGAATTTGGTAACACTTCCTTCTAACAAATTATTCTCCTATCTCTTAAGTCTTTATTGATACTAAGATCATTCAATTTGGTTCATTATTCTATGAGTTATATCATTCAATTTGGTTCATTATTCTATGAGTTATGCTCAAAATACCACAGAATGTGTACATTTGACATTTTGGTTAATGTATGATCATGCATTCAAGTTGTACAACCCATATCCCTTAATTCCAATTTCCAAAAATTACAAACTTTATACCAATTTAAAGATAAGATAATATGTTACAATTTGATGTAGAAACCTTAGTCTAATTAGGTCTACATCAATACAGTTTATTTAACAACAACAGGAAATGATTTCTATCTCTGATAGTGCTACAACCTAGGCCAGGACTCAATTTCATGCCAATTTTGACAGTTTTAGAGATAGAATTAAAATTCTACTTCTTCAAGAAAGTTGTAGAAATATGTCTGTAGTTTAATATAAATTAAGAATCAACTCATTTAGAAATCTACAGATCAAGTTATAATCAGAATATCGAAATATGTTCATGAAAATTCTCCAGTTCCAAACATTCAAGCAGACTTCCACAATTTCATCCTATCAATCACTTTCAAATTAATTCAAATAGCTCTAAATTTTTATGGAGAGAAAGAAAAATGTCTTAAAAATACATTGATTCAAGTTTCAAGTCATTTAGAGTGTGGATGAAAAAGTTATAGCTAAAAGACTTAGAGTTGTTCAATGAAATACTCTAGTTCATAAACTCATACATGCAACCACCACCTTTTCTCTCTATAAAACACATACCTTCATCTTCTTCACCGAATTGCACTTCTTCTCTTCTTCTTTCTTTCTTTTTTTTAGTCTTCTCACTTCTAAAGCATCCATTCTACATTTCCATATCCAATAAAATCTTTAAACAAGTTAGACTCAAATTTACACTTCAACATAAAAAATCCCAAACTTCATATACTTCCTCTCGCTCTCTATTGCGTATTTCTAACTTTTACACTTTTCCATTTTTTTCCTTCCCTCCTCAGTCTACGTTTCCTATCATCTTACTCCTTCAAACACAACACCTCACTATGCTCTATGTTCTCTTTAACTCTAACCTCACCCAAATCCATCCCTAACATTAAACAAATATTTACGCATACATAATAAAAATAGAGCATGTTCATCAACTTTACTGCACTTTTCATTTTTTTTGCATTTCTCATTTTCATCAACAACTTTATTTTATCATAAACTTTGCATTTTAATGCTTTTCCCATGGCACTACATCACTTAAATTTTTCCCTTAATTCTAAACTCATTCAAATTCATCTCTGTTAACACTTCATATATTTTTGGGCATGAACAGTATATCAACTAATAACCATATATGTATTTCTTAAAACCAGAACAGGGGACATATATTTCTTCATCAACCTACTTAATTTTTCATATATCTTAATCCAGAATCTATTTCATACAGTTTTTGAACAATTCCAAATTCTCAAATCCATCACTTAGTTCATATATCACTGTAACCTCACTTCTCAAACCCAAGGATGCATGTTTATATTTACACCGTAAAAGCTTAATAGAGCTACTTACTTGGTTCAGCTACATTTCCCAGTGGTAAGGATAATTCAATCACACTCAAGAATTCATTATTTGTAAATGAAGAACATAGAAGAGAATTTCGGTGCTAGGTGTTCTTCACAATGAAAATAAACAGAAATTACAGTAAATCTTTCCTTACTCAAACTTGATTATAGGGCTATTTGTATGCAATTTCACGTGTCATTCAAACCAATCAGCCACTTTTCACCACAGCCACAAACCATTTGCCACAATACAAATTAGCCATTTATCATATATATATAATTAGCCATTTATCATGTGTATATATATATATATATATTGCCACGTGTCACTATATAATTGGTCTATAAATCAAAATTTCTCTAAAATTCACCAAAAATATGAAATAATCTAAATGTTCTCCAAATACATTTTCAGCTTAAATTATTCACAATTCACTTTTTAATTGCATTTGTAACAATTAATAATACCCAAAAATGTCAATGAATGCATGTACAAATAATTGTAATGTGCAAGATCAATAATATCGTGTATGTGTATGCTATATTACGCATAAGCATGAGTTATGCTTCCTAAATTCTCATTAATCTCTAATAATCACCATTTTAACCTTAATTCAAGTGACAGGATGTTACACTTATAGCCTCATTTTATATGTAAGAAGAAATCTAAAAAATTCATTTAATGGTAGTGTCGCGAGGCCTTTAACTTTTTGTATGGCTATCACTTTAACTTCTCATATCTTTGGAAGTGACCCAAACAACTTTCTTACCATTTCAACATTAGAACAAATCTGTCTATGGCCTTTGAAAGCATTGATAATAGCAATAAATAAGCATATATATTAGAAATACTTTCATTTTGCTTCATTTAAAATATTTCATATCATTGTGTTAGTATGCTAACTTTACTTGATTTGTTCCCTTATATGTATCTTCTAGAGTATGTCAAATTTTATAAATCAGTTTACACATAGAGACTCCATTGAATTTGTTTCTTCCAAATGTACAATATAAAATGTGAACAACTTTGCTTCGAGGAAATTAATCTTTTGTTTTGAAGATCTCATTCCTATTTTAGTTTGGGAACTTTTCTATAATCAACAATTTTAGTAGGAATGAATAAACCACATGAGACAAATTTTCCACAAATCAACATCTCTGGCTATTAGATAATTTTCATCCTTATTTTTCTATTAAAAATAGTTATTTTCATCCAAAAAAAAGGGGGGAAGATGAAGATGATGCTTCTAAATATGCTATATTATGATCTTTGTTGTAAGATTTTGTTTGAAATACTAGCCTTGTAGACCCACTTTGATACCATTTATCAATCCCTAATGGCATCCAAGAGGGGGGAAATTGGGTGTTCATAAATTTTATATAAAAGTTACTAACTTAATATGAAAAAGATCACAATTCATAAAGGATGCAAGTATAAAGTAAAATAATGAATTTTAACAATTATTTTAATTAATAAAGTAAATGGTTAAGGGAAGAGACATATAAATTGATTTATAATGATTCAAAAAACAATCCTTGCCTATGTCCACTCCTAAGGCTCTTTATGGATATTTATTATAGTTTTCCTTTCAAGATGAAGAAAAATCTTTGTACAATCTTTACTTGCAAAGAGGATTATACAATCTTCTTCCAAGGTGAAAAGCAGACATTGGTTAATTAGTAGGCATATTGGTTAACTAATAAAACTATAAATTTTCATAATATCTTATTTAACAACTTTAATATATATTGGTTGACTACTGATATATATAGGTTAACCGATCCCCCCAAAAAATATAATTTTAACAACTTTAAATCCTTAAACATAATTTGTTTAATGCAATTATGATTTAAACAATTCCCAAAATATTTTCTAAAAAGTGTTTGAAAGATCAAGAGAATTTTCTCTTAAAAGTAAAAGCCTTAACACCGTTTGATGAATAATAAAACTTATGCAACAAAGTGATATGAAATGCTTATGCGTGGTTAGCTTTTAAGATTAACAAACTAATAAAATGAGATTAAAAACGATATTAAAATACAAAAGACATGATGTTCTTTATTCTTCTTTTATTCATGACTTGATTTTTATTTTGTAACTTACAAACTTCATCTCTTTTTTTATCAACTTCCCAAAGTATATTAATGAGTTATGCATAATTTGGTCTTGTTTTTATAGCTTCTCATTAAGATAACAAAATCATTAGTAAGTGAAAAACTTAAGGGGGTTCATTATTTCACAAACTTTCCACAAACTTATTTGGCATCAACAAAATAAAAACAATCAAAATCAAAATAATAAAAATATCAAAAATTTGGTAACGTAATTCGGCACACCTTGCCTACGTCTGCGGGGCCCTCACCCAGCTTAATCACTTTCACCGAAGTACAATAGTTTTACCCA
>JAOTIZ010000002.1:14255672-14265983 GCA_027123425.1 Erythroxylum panamense | reverse complement strand
ATTTTTCATGCATGTTTATAATTTTATTTCTAAAATTACTCTTTAATTTCTCTCACATCCTAATTATACAGATTACATCTTCAAAGTAATTCAGCATATAATTAATAAGGGTACATCAAACATTTCACTAACTTTCCTAATAAGTGTGTATCTCTCTAAAAACTACACTTATTTTAAACAGGAAGGAGTATTAATTATCCATCTTAAAAAGGTTCAACAAAGTTTTCCAAGCTTTGGTCAAAATACAGTTGACATAATTGCCCTTAATTACCGTTGAAGCATTTTCTAATAATTTTGCAGGATTAGTCATAAGTCATCATCAGATTTGAAGAAGCTATTATTATCCTTCTAATGTGAAAAAAGAATTAAGGTCTCTGCCAGCCTATAATGCGCGATGTTTTGAATAAGCATGCGTACTATGAATTAAATTCAACATAAATGCCTGAACAGAGCTTGGCCTAACAAGGAAACAGGCGGGATCCGTACACTCTGAGGTGCTATTAATTACTTTGTTTCCTAGGATGGATGCCTTAATTTGCAACATTTATGTTTATGGATGAGCTAATCCCATTATACGAGTAAGACTGTGGGTATTCTTCGTGTTAAGGTCAGGTTCTGACAGGACAAACTAGTTGGATGGCTAAAAAAGAAAACATAAGCACTAGAGTTTTACATGTTTAAGAACAAATAATGTGAATTTGTTTTCTTTGAGGTTGAGGTAAGAATTTGTTGAAAGGAAAAGGACAACTTGGTATGCAAAGTCTGGGCTTGGGCAAAGCTAGATTTGGAGTTTGGGAGTTCCCTCCAACGGAGTTGACTCTCTCTTTCTCTCTCTCCACTTTCTCTGCTCACTTTTGCTAGGTTGAGTTTTCATTATGTACTAAACTTTGTTGCTTCCTATTACCTACCTAGATTTAAATGCCCACTTTTGTTCATTTCATTTTTGCTTTTCCTTTACTGTTCTCTCTCTCTCTCTCTCTGTTTTCCTCCATTGCAAACCAAGCTTCCTTTCCAACTTTCAAAGAGGTCCCTCTTTCTCCTTTCCTTTCCACACACATACAATACCTACCAACTATTGCAACCCATGTTTGCTTTCTGTTTCCCCCAAGATCACCCTTCTCTCTCTATCTCTCACTTGCTCTGTAGCTTTCATAGCACATTTGGCTTGAAAGATTAGATTTTGTCTGGCTTTTCTTTGGCATTTCCTTTTATCCTTCACTGCTCATCTTTTGGCCCACTAAAGTCTATAACTTGTGCTTGTAAACTACTCCTCTGTGAAACCGTGCCTTTTGGGGTGTGTGTGTGTGCGTCCCTGGTTTTTGGTGGGTTTGTGTTATTTCAGGGCTACGCTGGCTTATCTATGCTCATAGACTCTTTCTTGCTTCAAGAAAGAGAAGTCCTTTCTTTGCTCTTGTGGCTTCTCAAGGTAGAAGATCAAGGGGGACTAAGCTTAGGCCCTCAGATCACCGTAAAGGTAAACGCTTTCCTTCTCATTTCCTTTTTCTTTTCGTTTTTATCTTTTTTTTTTTACTTCATGGATTTTAAGTTTTCACGGCTCTCTATATGCCTCTTACTTGGATCATAAGTGATGCTTTGTTTTAAAACTTTTCCTGAGAACTTATTCCCTTTCCTCGTATTTAAAGGGATTCGTGGTTTGAACAGTTGCAACCCACGGTGTATTCGTTTTCTAGTTTAACTCTATATTTAGTCTTGATGTTTCGGATTAAAGAACCAATCGTGTAAATGAGTCTGAGTCACTATTAATCAGCTAAGCATGGCAATTTATCTGTTCGGAAAACAAAGAGAGGTACTTTTCTGCTCTATGTTAGATGTCGACCATAGCTACATGGAACAATTCAATTGAACATCTTTTTATGTCATCTGGTCTTCGCACATTTTCTTTCCTTTTCTGGCCAGCCACTTCTAAAGTTTCTTTAGCTAAGCTAAGCATGTAGTTTTATGTATTTGAAATTAATGAATGTTGTTTTCCCATTGAAAATCGAGTAATAAATTAGAAAGAAAAATCCTTTAATTGATTGTTTTATGGGCTATCATCCGTAATTAATGTATTAAAGCAGTAACATTTGTTGGGACCTAGAAAATTTCATTACATTTAATATCAGTTTTGGTTCTTGTAGTGTTCAGAGAAGATTTCTGTATTCAGGTGGGTGTCATTCTTTTGGTGCGTGGAGTCAAATATCCTCTTAAGATATTAGTTTTTGGAGCATAAGAGATGTCTACTGATAGACTGAATGCTGAATTGTCAAAGAAGACATCCCTTTTGGGTTTAAAACTCTGGGTTCTGATCGGAATTTCTGTGGGAGCGTTTATAGTTTTGATTCTTTGTGTTCTATCTGTCTGGGTTACATTTAGGAGGAAAGCTAGAAAACCTGCAGACAAGTTTGCCCTTTCCCAAATACCAAACATATCGAAAGATATTAGAGTCGACAAGGTTGGAGTTCAAAATTTCAATGATCAACCAGAAAATTTATTTCTGAATGTTCGTGATGAGTCAAGTGATAAAAATTCAGAAAAGATGCTAGTGCATTTGGGAATGAGCAAATCAAGTGATCCTGATAACATCAGCCAATGTAGCTCTATTTTTCATCACGAAAGAGCTTGTAGTTCACAGTCAGGGGAAGAAGGAAGCTCTGGGACAGCACGAAAACAGTCTTCGCTTTCATACGCAGGGATTGTCACAGCCTCCCCTTTAATTGGCTTGCCAGAGTTTTCGCACCTTGGATGGGGCCACTGGTTCACTCTCAGGGATCTTGACTTTGCAACAAATCATTTTGCAACAGAGAATGTACTTGGTGAGGGTGGTTATGGGGTTGTGTACAAGGGTAAACTAATTAATGGAACTGAGGTTGCTGTGAAGAAGCTTCTTAACAATCTGTAAGCTTACAGTGAAATTGATATCCATTTTGATGCTGTGGCAATACCTATATAATCGTTCATCACGGTTCAATTTTTCAGGGGGCAGGCCGAGAAGGAATTTAGAGTTGAAGTGGAGGCAATTGGTCATGTTCGGCACAAGAATCTTGTGCGGCTCCTTGGTTATTGTATTGAAGGAGTTCATAGGTATAATTAATTTGAGTGCATCGGTTTATTATTTTCATGCTATGTTCTCTGACGTTTGCTGATATCCTGCTATTTGCAGAACTTCTAATTATGTATACATTATTTCTTACTACACCAAATCTTTGTATCCCATGGTACAACTGTATTCGTCATTTGGAAGCACACATTTTCACTTAAATTTTTGTGGTGCAGGATGCTGGTGTACGAATATGTAAATAATGGAAACTTAGAACAATGGCTTCATGGGGCAATGGGGCATTGTGGTACCTTTACTTGGGAGGCTCGCATGAAGGTTCTTCTTGGCACTGCTAGGGCGTAAGCTCACACCTGTTTTGACTTGGCTTTATGCACTATAAAGACCCCAGCGTTTACTATTGTATTGAATTTCAAGTTTGATTGCATGTTGAGCAACTTTTTAAGTTTGGGACCACTTTTGATCCATTTATTGTTCACCATGCCATATGAAAACTCAACTAAGCCATAGCCGTGAACCTGTTCAGGCTGGCTGCTGGCATTTTTATAAGCTTCAACATATCATGCTCTGCATTTTCCTTTGCTTTCTGGATCTATGTTCTTCTCCAAACTTGCTCAGGACTATATTTGATGCTAGATATTGAATTGGAATTTTATTTTCTTGTTCTTCCTTAAATTTGATTGTAGGCTTGCTTATCTGCATGAAGCAATTGAACCAAAGGTTGTTCACCGAGACATTAAATCAAGCAATATCCTGATAGATGGTGAATTTAATGCAAAGGTTTCTGATTTTGGGCTGGCCAAGCTTCTTGGTACAGGGGAGAGTCACATCACAACTAGAGTTATGGGTACATTTGGGTAGGCTTTGATTTTCATTTCCCTTTACTAATGCTTTTTGAATCTATACAAGTGTCTCCTTACTTAGACAAGTTTCTGTTTTGCTAACCAGTTATGTAGCGCCGGAATATGCCAATACTGGCTTGTTAAATGAGAAGAGTGACATTTACAGCTTTGGTGTCCTGCTGCTTGAAGCTTTAACTGGAAGGGATCCTGTGGACTATGGCCGGCCTGCTAATGAGGTATGGCATATATAGTTTGTTATAAGGATTTGAACATGGAGTGGTTTCTATCCTTAATCTAGAAATCCTTTCCTCACTCTTGTTCTCTCACATCCAGCTTTTAGATAGATTTGTAAGAATATTTCCTGAGCACGCTGTATTTACATGGCAGGTCAATCTTGTTGAGTGGTTAAAGATGATGGTCGGGATGAGAAGAGCAGAGGAAGTTGTGGATCCAAATCTTGAAGTGAAACCAGCAACTCGTGCTTTAAAACGTGCTCTATTGGTTGCACTCAAGTGTGTGGATCCTGATGCTGAGAAGAGGCCTAAAATGAGTCAGGTTGTACGCATGCTTGAGGCTGACGAATACCCATTTCGTGAGGTCTGGTCGTTACATCTTGATTTTATCGCCTTTTGACATGTTAGGTGGCTGTTTCCTTATAACAATGGTCATACTTGCACGAAGTTAGCATTTCTTGGACTGAGTAATATTTTGGGTGATCATATCATATTTAACAGAGTTATGCTAGGTTACAGATTTAGATCTGGCGTGTACACCATGAGAGCTATTAGGGAATTTCCATTTTCGAATTTGTATCTAGTCATATAATTGGTTTCATAACTATATGCATAGGATCCGTGTTGCTCTGTACATTGCGGCTGCAGGCCTGTGACAAGATCCTCAAAATAGTGTTTGTCTTAGCCTTCTAAGAGACTTTTTCCTCTTTTTTTTTTTTTGTCCTGTTTGTTGTTTTGAGATCTGATAAGCTTCACATTCTGGTGCAACTGTAATGCTTCCATCCTAAAAAGCTGCACTTTTCTTACTTAATTTTGTGTCAAAAGCTTTATGAACCTACGCTTGAATTTCTGCTCAAAACAGTCAAAAATAAAACAAGAGGTGCAAATCATTTATAGATTGCTGAATCATATTAGTTTACATTAGAAATTTTATATATGTTTCAGGATCGTAGGAACAGAAAGAGTCGAACAGCAAGCATGGAAATCGAATCGATGAAGGAGTCTACAGAAATGGAGAATAATGTGGCGGATATGAAGAGCAATGTATCTGAGACAACTCATGGACAGGACTAACAAATACAAGTCGGTAGAAAAATTTGGTTTCTGACCGGTGATACGAGACCCGCATTAACTCATGGTCTCGTGAACCTAGAAGATAAGTGAATCAAAGGTATCTTATATATTGGACTGCAAGTCTTGGCCTAGCTCGGTGTTGATACTACCTTTTTGGAGGGATCCATGAATGCTTCCGAAGGAGTGCCCAAAATTTCCGAAAATGGGAGAAAAGTGAGGTTCTTAATGTACAGTTGTTTGTTGAGCTCTAATGTACTCCCATAATCATTCTTGGAATGGTGAATTTATTTATTTTGACTCCTTGAAATGATCTTCCGGTCTTAAAGTTAAAGCAGGTTTTGATTTTCTTTTACATGACAAACTCTCTCCATTTGATTGATTGAATGCTCCATCTTCATATGCTTTTGTGTCGCAGGCGTTGATGATTTTCCTTTTATATTAGATTGAATGCCCCTATTTTATTATTTCCTTCATCTTGCCTGCATTTTGCATACGAACATTCTCGTCTATGAGTACTACAATGAAAAGTTAAATTTGAATGCGTTTAACCGGCTAAACGAACAAGAATACTTGTTCAGCATGATGGCGTCCAAATATGAGGTGTTCTGCTTAATCAGAAGGTATTAGTGTAATGTTAACCCGAGGCAAGATGAAAGCATCCAAATTCTGTGCTTGCTAATTAAGAAGGGCGTTTTCTTTGTTAATCTGCTTGTGAGGCAATATCCAACCCTGTTTTTATTTGTCATTCTGGATTGACCAGCTAAAAATGAAGATCAGAGCTTAAAAGCAAACCATTCCTTCCAGCAGGCAGCAGCAGCTAATGTTGAGCAACCCAGTCAAAGTTTTCAATCAATTATAGGGGTATGGACTATTCTTGTCGCAAAAGGTTGAATCCCCAACTCAAAGGACCCCTCAGACCCCGACCCGATGAAGCAACTGGGAGGATGTAAATCAAGTACTCAGCGGCCCGCTAAGAAGGTGAACAACCCACAGGCCTACAAAGAGCCCACCCTCAAAGCTCACTAGAACCTTAAGAATGTTGCTCCCACATTGTAAACCGTGAGATTCGAACCTTACACCTTATCGCAAATCTGCCCTTCCGGAATCAACTGAGCTACGCTAAGGGGGTATGGACTATTCTTGTCACCATTGGAAGAAGATTCAGTACCTTGAAATGCAGATTGATTCCACTTTTTCACATTATAGCAATAAGAAAATATTGTGTTCATATCGGTCGGTGTCAGCGAAAGTTGTTTCTTTTGGCTCCACTCATGCATTTCTCTTACCGTTTCCACTTTGTTGGGACAAGTTGGCCACAAAGTTTGAACTAGAAGCGGCTCCATGTTTTTGACATTTGATTTTTCCCACTACGTACATGTACATGCCGTAAATGAGCATCCACTTATTGCTGTGTTCTTCTTCACCTGCTGTAATTTATCTATCTTTCCGTTCTTTTGTCGGTATTCAAACAGCATCAAGCATCACGCCTTTATTTCACTGTTTACAAGTTTCACGCTGGCCACTTGTGTTCCTGTGTTCCACAGCAGCGTAGCCCATTTGTCCAAGTTGTATGTCTCATTCACGTAAGTGAGATGTGGTTTCACGTGGGGACCTGAAGGTTTAGGTAGAACAATTTGTAATCCCTCTCACCAAAGGGTTTCATCGTATTTATAATTTGCCTATGATTCATGAGGAATAGTAGATGTTAGATTAGTAAATATTTTAAACATTATCTTTCAAACAAAGTATTTTAAGCATTGACCATCCATGTAAAAGGTAATAATATAATGTTATTGACTTGTTAATCTACACAAAAGCTTTAAAACAGTTTTTATATTAATCGAGTTTAAGACAAGTTTGCGTTCAAGTGTTATTATCTTTCTGAATTCTAGGCAAAACTATTAGACGTAGATGAAGGATAAACTTCCATTTAACCTTTTGGTTTAATAGATTCATCATTTTCAAAGAGAGAACTAAAGTATGGAGTAAATTAGTATTACGCAGAGTCTAAATCATAGGTATATATTCTGACGTGCTACATGGAGATAGCTTCTTGGCAGTGCAAGTGACAATATATATGTTTGTCAAAAATATAGGTATCTCAAATCTTCGTTTGCCCTTTGGTTGGCATGCTACAATATTTAATATGACCTACTAATATTTGAGTAATGATCATAATTATTATTAGGGCTGTGCGACTAAGTTTATATTGAAGTTATATATATATATTTATAAACATATACAAGTGTAATTAATCTCACCTTTTTTTGCGGCTTTTGTAATTATTATTCCACAATATTATTTTGTGAGAGGGTAATATTGAGATACTCTAAAATTTTCTACATCTTTGTTGTGCCTACGAGTCCTTTGAGGATTATTGTACTCTCTTTTTACTGTAGTAAACTTTTAACTAGCTCATCATCACCATGATTTTTCATTCACACCAAAGGTTTTTCACGTGAATTTGGCGTGTCTTTGATTATTGTTTTTGCTCTTTACTTCCCTTATTTTTTTCAATTGAATTGATCTTGATATTTCACCTCTGTACTAAAATCCTAACAAGAGGTTCTCAAATTTTTGCTACCCGTTAAAAATCCTTACAAGTGGTGTTAAAGCATTCTATTCTATTGACAATTTTAAATGTCGATCATCTCGAAGTTTGATGAGACAATCAACTTTTCCATCTAAAGAATTAGATGGAGGACGTTTTACCTATAATAGATTAAAAAGAGCTTTGGAAGGAAAATCTAAGAAGCTAGGCACCATGATTGATGAATAATGTAAGGAGTTAGATGAAAAGGTGTTCTTTGCCATACAACTTTGCTTGTCCAAGGATGTTCTAAGTGAAGTGGTTAATGAAACAACCATTGTAGGCTTGTGGTTAAAATTGGAGTCTTTCTATATGACCAACAACTTTTCAAACAAGCTTTGTCTCAAGACGCCTTTATATGCAATATGTATAGCTGAAGGTACTCCTATCCAATCTCATCATAACAAGTTCAATTCTATTATCATGGACTTAGGAAATATTGATGTGAAAGTTGAAGACAAGGACAAAACTATTTTGTTGGTAGCCTTACTCCCTAGTTCTTATAAACACTTCAAAGAAATCATGTTATATAGAACTCATGATACCTTATCTTTTGAAGATGCCAAAACTAACTAACTATTAAAGGAAACATTTGATCTTGAACTTTGTTCTGAGGATAAAGTTGAGGGTTTGGCTATGAAAGGGAGATCCCAAGACAAGGGTAGTAATAGTAATTCAAAGAAATTTAGGTCCAAATCGAAAGGATGTAAATTCAACAAAATAGTAATTGTAAGAAGTTTGGACATGAAATTTTTAGATGTTACAAGCTGAAAAATAAGTAAGAGAATGAGGTGAAAAAAGAATAACCTTAAAAATCCACTGAAGCTAGTGTTGCTGAGACTAATTATAAAGGCGATGTTCTGTTATCTGTTACTTCTATTGATAAGAAGAGTAAAACATGATGGATTCTTGAGTTGGGATGCACTTTTCATATGTGTCCTTATAGGGTCTGATTTGTCACTTTTGAATTTGTTAATAATGGTGTTGTTTTGATAAGTAATGATGTCCAGTACAAAGTAAGTGACATTGGTAATATTTATATGAAGACTTATGATAGTGTTGTCAAGACTTCATCCAATGCTCATTATGTTCCTGACTGGAAATAGAACTTGATTTCTTTAGGCACCTTAGAATCTGTTGGGTACAAGTACACGACTGAAGGTGGAGTTCTTAAGGTTTTGAAAGGTTCTCTTTTTGATTTTAAAGGTAACCATTTTGGTAGTCTTTATGTCTTGCAAGGTTCAACAATGATAGGGTTTTTAGTTGTTTCCTCTCCTATGCCTAATTCTAATGTCACCAAATTATAACATATGCACTTAGGCCATATGAGCAAGAAAGACATGACAATTTTAAGCAAAAAAAGGTCTTTTTGGAGATCAAGGCATTGATAAGTTGGAGTTTTATAAAAATTGTGTTTTTGGGAAGGAAAAAAGAGTTATTTTCTATACTGCAACTCATTGTACCAAATATATTCTTGAGTACTTATATTATGATTTATGGGGACGTTTAAAAGTTCTTTCTTGTAAAGTTTGGGTTTATTTTTTGAGACATAAAGAGTGAATCCCTCTATGTATTTAAAAGGTGGAAAAATCTTGTTGAAAAATAAACAAATAAGAAGGTTAAAAAGTTTATCGCAAACAATGAGATAGAGTTTTATGATGTTGACTTCACTAAATTTTGCACATATCATGGTATAGCCAAACATAAGACACTTATAACCTCAAAAGAATGGTGTTGCAAAATAGATGAACACAACTCTTCTAAAGAGGGCGCGCTGTATGCTCTCTAATGCTAGCTTGTAGCATTGATATGATTTTTTGGTTGAGGCAGTCATTACGACTTGTTATTTGAACAATTGATCTCTACACTATTCTTTTGACTTTAGAATCCTAGAAGAAGTATGGTCATGTAATCCTGTTGACTATCCTATTTTGAGAATTTTTAGATGTCCTGCATATGCACATGTTAATGATGGTAAGCTTGCATCTAAAGTTAAAAGTGCATATTTCTTAGTTCTTCATCCAAGTCTAAGGTATACTATTTATGGTGTTTTGATTCTGAATCTCACAAATTCATTCTTAATAGGGATGTGACTTTTCATGAGGATGCTTTACTTTCTCCTAAATAGATTCTACTATTTCTTATTCTACTGGTATATGTGATTTGAAAAATACTAGAAAGAAGGTGGAGTTGGAGTTGAGATATGCTTCTCCTTCAAATGTCGATGTCCCTTCTTCCTCTAACACTCCACCAAGTGAACAACATATTGATGTTTCTAGTAACATGGATCTTGTTGAGACACAACTAGATTATTCTATTGCTCGTGATAGACCGAGTAGACAAATTAGAAAGCCTACAAAATATACTAACAATGATGATGATTTGGTTGCTTATATATTGTTAGTTGCGTAAGATGTTGTTGAAGTTATAAAATCTTCTTATTATTATAAAGTCATTTCTTATGCTCATTCTTTTAAATGGTTAGCAGTGATGAATGAAGAAATTAAGAGTCTTCAT
>JAOTIZ010000002.1:14219216-14236283 GCA_027123425.1 Erythroxylum panamense | reverse complement strand
CGCAGAGATTAAATAAACATAAGAAATTCACGAAAACAATTAAACCACGAGAGTCTCACGAACTACATGCATCAAACGTAAAGTACCTTGTCTAGATTAAAAATTAGCCACACATAATACTAGTCTCTATCAACTAGAGCTGAAATTAACAAATTAAAATTGAAGTTTAACCTTCCCTAAAGCTGCTGCCCACTGTCGTGCCTCCACTGTCAATGATAAGCCAAATAAATGTTCAGTATTAAAAGATTAGGAGATGCTACAGCCAAGAGAAATAAGCAATTAAATTAAAAGAGGAGACTGGAAGCTGGGGATTAGCGTGGAATCAACAAGACGCTAGCAACAGGTGGCGTCGTTTGGAGGAGAGCAATGTGGTCGGCACACTTCCCTATCAGTTCTCCTGATTTTTTTTTGCAATTCTCTCCACTCAAAACTTTCTTTCTCTAGCTCACGCCGACATTGTTCCCCTTTACTGTTGCTTCACTTGGTTGCTTCTGGAACGCAGCTTCAAGCCCGCAGCCACGCCAGCCCCACGCAGGCTCCAGTCAAGCCGCAGGCCTCCAGCCTTCTGCCTAGCTCACGCCCACACCTCCTGCGTTTTTATTCCTCCAGCGCCGCCCCCTCCAGTTTTTCTTGTGCCTTCTGTTTTATTGCTTCCCTGTTCCTGTAGCCTGATGTGACCAATAAAGGTCACAATCACCTAAAAGGCTCAAACCCCTTGCTCCTTTATTAAACGCTGCGTATTACTCCTTGCTGTGGCTTCTCCTACTTCACGCTTGTTACGTGAACGTGAGCTGTCCTCCTGTAGCTAATTGCGTGATTAATTTGTTGCCCTCGCTTTTTGTAGCTAATTCATGATTTATTGCTTTGTTCCCTGCAGCGCTAGCGTGCTCACTGTGCTTGCGTTATGTATGTTGCTGCTTGTCTCCAACGCTTGTCCATTTAAATTTTGTCCCTTATGCGTTGTCACGTTCCTCTACTGTTTTATTCCTTGTCTACTGTTGCTTGATGGGACTAATAAGGGTCTACATCACTTAAACATCTTGCTCCTTTTACTGTGCTTGCTTCTGCCCAAAACGACGCCCACTACTCTCAGTTGTTCCATCCACCTACTCTATGCTGCGTCGTTTTCTTGTTCTCTTGCTCCTTTTACTGTGCGTTTTTAGTAAAACGCACAGCCTCCTCTTGTCTAAACGCACAGCATCCTCGTCATTTTCTCTACAGTGGCCAGTGGCCAGTTGCGTGTTGCTCTCCCACGTGGATGGTCCTGCGCCGCAGCTATTTTATTTCCTTCCTTCATTGTGCGCTACCGTTTTTGATCCTGCTCTTTCTTGTAGTTGTAGCTTTATTTCTATATTGCGCCTACTATGCGGTGATGCGTCGTCGTTCCTCTAGCTAATTCATGGACCATTTAATTGCCGCAACATTTTAAAACCCTCAACTCCCTTGTAGCTCATTTGACAATTAAAATGCCACTCAATTAAATCTCATTTGTGTCTTCGGTGCTTCCATTTCTCTTGCTTGTTATTTTTTTCTTCTTCCTCGATGAAAGCAAATAGATATTAATCTTCGAAAAATGATCCATATGTCACGCATTTGACTCACTTTAATTTCTTTGCTCTCAAATTGTACCTAAAAACAAATATGAATTAAAATGAGTATTTTAATCATTTTTGTATCGATAATCGCTAAGTGAAAATAATTAAAAATATCAACAGTTAAGCACATATCACCCTTTGGAAAAATGGTTAAATATTTTTATTGAGTGACTTTAAAGATTCTCTTGTTTCTTTTCCCTTATATAACATATATAGAGTAGTTAAAACCTATTTGAAAAGTTTGAGAAAAATTTCCTTTTTTAGGCCTTTCAAACCGTATGGACATTTTACAAGTTCTTCCCAATTATATTTTTCATATAATATATTGTAAAAGACTTGGGCTTTTGCCTATAAACTAGAATAATAATGGCAATTAAAAAAAGATAAATAACTTATAGTTTCATCTTTATGGTTAAAAAGAGAGCTATAAGAGTTTATAAACACTCCAAATATTATCTTATACTTGGTTGTTAGTATTCCTTTCATAACAAGTTAAAGAATGTATGCACTTTAGGTGAAATTTTTGAGCCCCCAAAATATTACATGCCATAACACCTTGAGATAAGATCCTATAAGAATTTTCATGCATTATCTACTGATGAATTAATTCTGATGATGATGAAGTCACTTGAACGAGACTTTTTGCTTTAAATTAGGATTGTAATTTGATATATTATTGATTATTAAGGAGAAATCTCCAGAGAGATGTTTTTGCCACTACCACATGTTCCGTTCAATCATAACCTCTTCTTTGGAGCTTTAAAAAATTATACCTTTCAAAGGGTTACATTGTAGTAGCATAAATAAAGGCCTAACTTGATTCTAATTTTCAAACTAAAGGAAGCATTTTTTATCATTACCAATTTTAAATTAAAAGAAATTCTATACCTAAGCTTTAACATTTAATATTTGCTTAAGAGTTCAAGATATGTTGGCTTTGGATTAGATTTGCCAAAATTTTCTCCCCATAGGAATGTGTGAGTGCATCAAATACCTATAGGGACTCCTTGTTTATATAAAGCTTCCATATTTTCTTAACCAATAGCATGATATCCGTGGTTTTTATAGATTTGATTTCCATTTTACATTGGTTATTTGGCAAGTAAACATCTACCTATTTAACCTTTATCCTTATTAATATATTTCCTTTTCCAATTTATAAAAAGTTTTAATAACCCTCTCTATTGTTTTCTTGATGTTACTAGGTAAAGACAATATTAAGATATAATATGTGTGAAGATTATGAAAATTATGCAAGACTATAGTTACTAATTAAATCTTTCCCCCAAAACATCTTGTTATTCTAATAGCCAATTCACTTATATATATATAGAATCAAGAAGAGGTTGACAATCTCTAGATATTAATCTTATGAATGTGGTAAAAACACCTTAGTACTTAAATGGAAGTTGACCACTTTGAATCTCTAGTTAAAACATAAAAGCTACTTTTATGTATATTAATGGTGAAGCTTGATAGCTTATTGAATTCTTTCAAGGGATTTAAAAAACTTGAATTGACACCTTATTAGCTCCATAGAAAAGCAGTAAAAAAGGATTAATAATTTGTAGTTTATCATATTTATAGTTAAATCTAAAAGCTCTCTCTCTCCCAACTTTTTATGATATCATTCGGATTAGAGCCTCCATATAAAAGATAAAAAGATAAGGTGATAATAGATCTTTTTGTCTCAAACCCTTAGTTCTCTTGAATAGGCTTATAGGTTCTCCATTAATAAGAATGTTGTAGGAGATTTTTGAGACACATTGGTACACCAAATTAGGGTATTAAGACAAAAATCCAAAAACTCTTGGGAGTAGAAAGAGAAAGTTTTAGCTTAGGGAAATAAATTCTTTATGAAAGTCTACTTTCAAAGTACAACTTTTGATTCCTTTACTTTTATGGTAATTTCTAAATATTTTTCAAGTAATTAGGACATTGTCACCTACGAAACAAATTAGTTAATAAAACCTTGAGCCTAAATTTAAGTAGCTTAGAGATTACTTTGTAGATATTCTGACAATAGATAATTATTCTATAATTAGTTAAAGATTAAGGATTTAAAACCTTCAAAATGAGCAAATATGAGCTTTATTAAGCTCACTAAGTATTTCCTCATGTGAGAAAAAATCTTGAACTATTTTTGTGAGTGATTGACTTATTAAATCCTAGGTTTTTTTTTGAAATGAGCATTATATCTATTTGGTTTAGGATCCTTATTAGGATTTAGGCTAAATAAAGCTTCCTTGATTTGTTGGCATGTGAAGGGATTATTGAGAAAGTCAGCTTGCTCTTAAGTAATGACTTGAGTTATATATACAAATAGATCATGCACAAAACAATTAAGATTGTTGTTACTTTTAATGATTCTTTGAAGAATTTGAAAATTATATTTTTTTAGTTTTGCATGATTAGTACAGAGAATTCCTTCTGCATCCTTCAATGGTCATATTTTGGTAGTGTTTCTCCTAAAAAGAATAGTGTGCAACTACCTTATCTTTATATATCCTTTCTTTATTTATAAGATTTGAGATTTTTATTTAATCAAAGAGTTATGCACATTCAAAGCTTTAATGTTGTTGAATAAGGTCGTCTTACCTTGTACCTTCAAAGCCTAATTTATTAGCTTTAAGAAGACCTCTCGTGAATTCTATTGAGCTTGAATCAAACTTCTTCTTTCACAAGGTTGGTGTTATAAAACTTCAATTTATTGAGGTATTTAAGCTTCTTCTTGATTGTTCATATTCTCCTGGTGAATTTATAAGCTTCATAACTTTGAGTTCTAATTATAAGTCATTTCTAAATAGTCTCTTCGAATCCTTGGACTTCTATTGTGTAATTATTAAACCTATATGGATATATTCTCTTAATATTATAGATGGGAATACTAACTTCTATTGCAGGATGGTCTAACCATAATGGATTGTTGAACGGTTTGAGCATAATGAATTGTTGAATACTCAGAGCTAATTTAAAGATTGACTTCTAACTCAAATTAATAAGATACTCACTAGTTTTTCTTTAGAAATCATGCTTCAATTCATTTATTATTCCAAGTGAACAAGTGAATCTCTATTTTTAAGGTTTGAAATCTTTAGTTGAATCAAGCATCTATTGAGATTCTTTCGTCATGATATGCTTAATGATTATTGATCATTGTCTATTATTTGTATAAAAATTATAGATATCTTTGGAGAAATCTAGTCTTTATTTTAGTCTGCAAGAGACCAAGCAAGCAATATTTAAGCATTTGCTATTTATTGGGGCAATTTAATCTCCTAGTATTCCAAGCTTTCATTATTATATTATAGTAGTTTAAGGGTTATTTGTACCTCTTTTCTTGGGCATTCTCTTAGGTTTCTTTTGGCTCGATAAC
This sequence comes from Erythroxylum panamense, assembly GCA_027123425.1. Taxonomy (NCBI): domain Eukaryota; kingdom Viridiplantae; phylum Streptophyta; class Magnoliopsida; order Malpighiales; family Erythroxylaceae; genus Erythroxylum; species Erythroxylum panamense. The sequence goes on along the minus strand of JAOTIZ010000002.1, from coordinate 14,231,312 downwards.
ACAGAACTATCATTGCATTAGGTTTACCAAGTATAGATTGGGCTTTATTATTGATCAACTAGTGCTTTAAGCCATCATGTTAAAAGACCTCAGTTATAATAAAAGTATTTTTATTATCTATGTTCTTCTTTATATTATGCAATGTAACTTATTCACAATATGAACTGATTCTTTTAAGGTTTGTCCTTACTCCTCTAGCTCAAGGATTGAAGTAGTTATTTCCTTGATTTACTTAAGATTAAGGTGATTATGGTCTAAATTGATTAGTTCATAATATTCTCTTGAGTTGAACTTTCTATCAATAAGTCTCTATATTTTAGGTTTCATAATATTCTCTTGAGTTGAACTTTCTATCAATAAGTCTCTATATTTTAGGTTAACAGTCTCTGTTACGAAGTGATTTCTATCTCTAATTCTTATAACTCACCGACTTCATTCAATTTCTTCAAGCTCATAACAATGATGAGCTCTTTATCTAAACCCACTTCTATGATATTCATGTGTAGCTTAATCTTTTAAGCAATGTAGTAGGCTTTTTAAACAAATACAAATTTCTATTGAACTAATTGCGTAACTTAGCTTTAATGTAGACTAACATTCTAAAGGTAGGTTACAAAAATTTGTCCATAATAAAATCTTCTTCATCATCTGTATAGAAAGTATCATCCCTGGCTTTCATTTTTAAAACATAATTGATTTTTCTTATATGTGCCAAGGTCTTCCTTCTAAAACTTTTATTAAGTTTGCGTCATAGTTAAACTTGAATATGAACTTGTTATCTTCATTTATATTTATGCTTTTCAAACCCATTTTGCTCTAATTTTTAATTAGCCCGTGTCTTTTTAAATTGAAATGCTAAACACTTATCAATGAAAAAACCTATAAAAGGTATTAAATTTGGTTGCTTCTACTTAAGATCTTTTAAAAGAAGAGTGACAAATGTCTTGCCAAATATTAAGCCAACACCAACTACTTAGCTTTAAGTGAGTCTGACACTTCTAAAAATAAGTAAGAAGTAGAAACTAAATGACAAGAGTCTCTGAGATTGCTAGAGAGGGAGACTTTAGTTAAAGAGGAAGTTTACCTTGCTAGAATTCTTTAAAAAAATGTAGTTAGAGATTCATCAAAAGGAGTAAAAAGGCTTGTGAGATTCCTAAAAGACAGAAGTGGAAGCAAAGAATATAAAAAAATTGGATTATCCTTAAAAAAAATATGCTTCTAAAAAGTGTATTTTTCTACTAATAAAGAGTTGATGAGTAGAGCCCGTGATTGATTCTTAAAAAGAGAAATAAAAGAAACTACAGTAAAAAAAATAGTTGTTTAATATAATTAATTATAGAAGGAAATGACTTTGGAGATTGGGAAAAGCACGTATAGATGGACTTAAGAGAGAAAGAGAAAGTGGATGGAGTCTTTTGTCTATATTTTGTTGCACTTCTATCCATATGTTTTACATTTACTAAAACTTGGATTATAATAAATGAAAAATATTCCTACGGGACGAGCTAAACGTAGGACATTTGTGAAAGTGTCTTTGAATTGCTGCGCATATGTTTTATAACCATATATATAAACGTCTTTAATACGTAATTTTTTTAAGCACGAGAGGGGAAAAAAGAAAAGAAAATATGATTGGCAAACTTAAGAATATTCCAAGCAAGTAATGATCATTATGACTATTGTATATATTACCATATAGTTGAATGTATTGAAGTTTTGAATTTTTAGACGTTTATCAAACATGTGACGGTTTTTGTCACTTTCTGAATATGCATTCATACAAAACAGGAATTTGCTTGCAAATCTGCAGCATTTACATGTGCCAACCTGTCCCATGCTCTGAGCAGCAAATCATGTGTTTGAATACGCAAAGGTTTAGACATGCAAATGATTAAACATTTGAATGGCCAAAGTTTGATTCTTAGCGTGTTTGAATGTATTTCGTAAGTGGTAATCTGACTGTTTATGTTAGGCAGATGGGTTTTTCCAACATTTATTTTGTCCTCATCAACACATTGTGATTTGCCTAACCTGCTTATATTTATTGTATATGTCTAAGAAATATGTTTCAAAATCTTAATTAAGATCTAATATCATTGTTAACGTAGGGTAATCATTATTGCTAGAACTACCAAGCAAAAGTTAGCCTTCAATCTCGTACTAACAGCAAAGAAAAAAAGCTTTTGGCTTATAGCCAAATTGAAGATTATTAAATAGCTGGGCTGTTGAAGTATTCAAAATGGTTTAGAAGTATTCCATATTGTGTCGACTTAACTTGCTTGTGTATCACTTCATGGAAAGTGGAAACGGACAATTTAGCCTCACCTATCACGAATTTTAGGTTTGCAATTCTCAAGTGGTGTCCATTTTCTCTAGTCCATATTATGCAAAAGTTAGAACCGATCAAATCTACTTCCAGAGAGAGAGAGAGAGACAGAAAGAGATAGGGAGAAAAAAACAAAAAAGGAAGGAAAACTGGTGAAGTCGGATAAAATTTTATCAGAAATAGTTAATATATATACAATCTCAATAGCTACAAACAATAATCGCCTTTTACCCTTCTTGTAAGAATTTTACAGTTTTCAACTGAACCAGTTTAATAATAGTTTACGTCAATCCATATTTCTGAAGGGTTTGATATATATATGCAGATGACATTCTGAAATTTTCGTTATGAAACCATTTTGGCTAACCAAGGCTAGCTCAATGTAGTTGGATCTAGCCTTATGATCTACAAATTACGCATAGAATTATAACTTAACCTCCCGTTGGTATTGTCTATAGATGTTTGAATGACATTCACAGCGAATCATATGCATTACACATGTTGCACGGATGTTACAAATTAATTTCTACAACCCAGAATGTTGACTTTGGTCCCTGTTTGTATTATATATATAGCTCAACATTGTAAGTTAAACTTGAATACGAATATATTTCCAGCTAAACTTGCAAAATAGTAAATGGGATTTTATTATTGATGGGTTCTCATGAAGGCTTTGAACCAATCTTGACTGCTCTGCAACAAGTGCTTCAAGCGTTTGACTATGATGGAATCTATTCAACACCAAATCTACTTGGTTCAAAATTCAGATTTCTGTATATATAAATTATGGTTCATTACTATATATATATATTCAATCATCTACTCCACCAAATAAATGGAGATATTATTCTTTGGACAGAACATGCAAAGCATAGATAATGACATTCCTATAGATTATATTGACCAACTGTAAGTTACGAGACAAGTTGACTATTCTTGCTTTCCTTCTTAAATCCTATGCTCCCAAAGGTCAAATTACCTCAAATAATGTCTCACTTTATTTCGCAGTTTTCAAAGGGGTAGCTGCTTGATTCCATTATATCTACATATGATAAATAAAATGGCGGAAGATATTAAAATCAGAGATCTTGACCTATGTATATATTCTGAGATGAGGATGAGTTTACTGATTATGGTTTCTAGTTCACATTGTAGTTTCAGTTCGTTTTTTGGTGGTAAAGCCTGCTTGATAATAAAAGAATTCTAGACACTGTAAAGGAAGTGATGAAAAGTTTGATGTTAATTTCATGGTGTTGAATGCTATAGTTACTAGTTGGCAAATAGTCTCAGGCACAGCAACTCGCCATATAAACATTTCCTCAAAGCCCATTGACCTATCCTTTGCAGCTTTCATTAAGCAACTACATTTCATTGGCTTAATTTCAGAGATGGTAACACTCATGTCCATTTCTTTTTCTAGCCATTCAATATTGGAATTCTTCAAGCTTTGTCTTCCCTTCTTGGTTTATGCTGCCTCTTACTTTAAGGATTCTTTGACACGGTAACAAGGTAGTTAAACTATGATTAATCTAATAACTTTTATCATTTGAACGTAGGCTTAGATTGTTAGATCATAAACCAAAAGGAAAGAGTGTCTAATCTGTCTAAATTGCCAAAGTAACATGATCTCTTGCGACTTTCTTTGCTTCTAACACAAGCCAATGGAAGATGATGCGTGTGTGAGGGCTTGTAATTGTCTTAACAACTATGCAAAATGACTTGGAAACATGGAAGTCTGTCAAAATCAAACTTTTGGGCAAAGTGGGCGTTGTTGATGATGAGGAGCTTATCATGACTTGGAGTTAGTTGGTGCTTTTGGGGTCTTAAAGTGATGATATGACAAAATTCAGAAAGTATTTGAGAAACAAATCATGGGCTGAAGTCTTCTTGAGCATCATGTCTTGTGGTCCCTGTATGGTACGATCTTACCAAACCCAAGTAGAAAAATACAAGAAATTGGAAAGAGAAATGAATTGATGATGATAAGAAATTTTATAGGCCCACGCTGAGGCATGAAGAGTTAGACTTGACCTACGGAATAGTCTGATTTGACTCAGGGAAAAACTCTTTAAGGACGTAAGACATATGTTGATGGTGTATCACACAAATCTTGATGAAGAAAAGTTCAAAGATTGATCCATTTGATTTCAGATTTGAACATTCAGGCTTAATTAAAAATAACAAATCAAATTATATTTTCTTAAATTCAAATATTTAAATTCAGATTTAATTAAACTCGAGCCTTAGAGATTCCGGCTCACTCCAATCCGTCAACACTCCTGCGCGGTAGGTTGGGAATGCCACTCGTGTATACAGGTAAAGTTCTCAGAATAACATATAAATTGGTCCAAGTCCATTATATGAAAGAAAGAAAAAATAAAGACAGTCTTTTGTTATTCATTAGTCGGGATGGACAGGGCAGTGATTGAAGCCCAAATACTACTTCTCGTTAGCAAAAAACAGTAGTTAAGAAAGTACAAGAAAACCATGAATTATGAATACAAAAGGTAAAAAGTGTTTTGTGGTACAGGTGTGAATGATGTATGAACTCTAGTGTGAATGAATCTGAAGATGCAGTTGGATAAGACGAAAGCATGGATGTTTCCTGTTTTAGCTTCCGCATTCTGCAGTTTCATAGTTTTGATTTGATCAGGTTCTTGGCATGAGTGAAATCTATGCAAGAAACCAGAAACAAAATGAAAATCCAACCAATACAAATCAAAATCAATTGTGACTGGTTGAGGAGAAATTTTCTTTATGAGGTAGTATATTAATCAAATAATCAATGTATTGAGATACTTAAAGTACATAATTTACAGTTTCCATATCCTATATTGACTAGTCGCATTCCTGTAAACAAGTAGCTGATGAAGAACAGCGTACCATAGATTCCTTCTTTCGTTGAATGATCATAACCATGGTAGGAAAGTAATCATTTTGGCAGTCCAATATGCGTACTTTGAGTGGGTAATCAGGTAGCGATTCTTGTATCCTCATCATCTGTACATCCAATAACCTTTTCTCAGTCACTTTCCATGAGATCTGCAATAGTGATCTTACCACAGTTCGTTCTATCTAATGAGTCAAATTGGTTGCTAATCTGCAGGATGTCTTTCTCGGCAACCTTCCCCATCTCCTTCAGCTTATATAGAACAAACTCAGATTTGCTGCAGACATTGAAAAAAAAACATCATATTATCAAGTGCTCATGCTTAGACCTTGTCTATAGCGAGAAGCAAGCTTACATCTGTAACTTTTAGATACATATCTAACAACGGTCTTTTTATCTTGTTATACAATAAATAGTAAAACTATACCCTGTTGTTACATTTTAATCTATAACTTGTCATGGACTTTCATTCTCATGTTTAAAGGACGCAGATCTCTTGATTTACTGCTGGAAATTTTCTTATCACATCAGTTTATCACTTCCACTAGATCTTCCATTAAATTTTCTTACTGAGTTCTTCAGAATGCAAGTTATTGGAACTGTTAATATGGGCTTCTCATTATCATCAATTGCTAGAACCTGAGTCCAAGTACTGTTATGCTGCATAGCGATTTTTGTTGAAATCTTTTCATTTCTAGATGACTTTTCAATATAGATGTGTTTAATTTTGTAGGAAATAATGTTGATAGCATCTAAGTAACAACAGCTATCCATTCCTAGCTTCTCTTTAACTGCTTCTGTTCTTTAGTTTGTATGGTATTTGGTACATTCTGCAATTGGGTAGATAAAGGCATTGAAACAGTTTATAGCTGCAAGGATTGTTGTGAAGCTAGCAAAAACAATTTTTGTCCGGGGGAAAGAAATAGATCTAATGTTCCTTGAGTATATATATATATCTACAACAACAACAGTTTAGTATAAATTTCATAAGATGCAAGGCCTAAGGAGATAAGTAGTAAACACTTTACTCCTAAGTTTTAACCGATAGAAAGGTTGTTTTAAATTTTTTTTAAAGAATTGTTTAAAAAAACAAAAGCCAAAAATGTAAACAATAATTGTACTAAAAAAGAATAGATAGAATAAAATAAGAATAAGAATAAGAAAATTCAAAATTCAAAATTCAAAATTCAAAATAATAAAGTAATAAAATATAATAAAAGTAAAAACAAAAACAAAAATAAAAAACAAATAAATAATAAATACAAACAATAATACTAATAGTAATAAAAAATAAAATAAAGATAAAAAACATTTAAACATACTATGTAAAAAATAGGATTAATTACTAAAAAAGCCCAAAATTTTCTCAATTTTTAATTATAACTCAAACTTTAAAAAGTAGCAATAAAATGTTCAAGCTTTCAATTTGTTCAATTCTAGCCCGATGTTAGTTTTATCGTTATCTTTGCTAACATGACATTGCACGTGTCAAAAAACTCTCATTAATCAGACACCTTAGTATCATTAGAAGAAGTGAGTTATATTATTAAAACGTCATTTTTTGATGATACTCAAATTCCAAGAGAAAACACAATACAACAGAATTAAAAAAAAACTAAATTGTGTTTGATGAGAAACCAAATATATATCTTATTTATCATCCTTCGGTTTCTGTCTCTTTTTGGACTATCCTGGCAAAAATGAAACTTTTTCCCCCACATTTTAAGGCAAATTTAGTACTGGATGTATGACCTTTAATGGAGATTTCATATTTGCTACAAGAAAAACAAGGGAAAAAAAGTAGAAAAATTAAGGGAATTGGAAAGGAAAGAGGGCAGAAGAAGCAAATGTGGGACTTTAAATTTCCTCCATGCATTTCTCGTTACTTTCCTTGTTTCCAAACGTAAAACACAACAATAAGAGACAGAAAGCAAGCCTAATGTGCCAATTGAGTTGAATCAAAACAAAACAAATTCAAATTAAACTTAGCCTAAAAAGAAGAAAAATTTTCATTATCTAAGAGGAACACTGGCAACAAGCCTAGTACCGACTCTGTCCAACCTTTTGACCATAGCAACAACTTTCAAATTACCCTCCTGCCAGAACACCTCCACCACCCTCCCCCCCAATATCCTTTCCTCTTTCCTTATTATCTATTACAATCACTGTTGGGGGGCCTCGCCCCACTTATAGTACATCTAAAAGCTCCGACCTCCATAGCCACCTTCTTGATCTCTTGCATCCCCAAAATTAATGGCGCTCTTTTGGGCTCCACAATCTTATCGACCGATAACGCCTTTCCTAACTCCAACAAATCCCCTTCCAGTATAGACGCCCACCAATGGCCCAGCTTGACTGTAATTCCACATATGATGTGACATCCTTACTTCTACTGGCAATGTCACCCTCATTTTCTTAATGGGTGCCTCATGTTAGGGGTAACCAATACAAAGATCAAATCTTTTCTATTCCAAGAGTATCATCAAGAAACAATGTAGTTTCAATAATGTAACTCCTAATGACATTAAGGTGTCTGATTAGTGAGGGTTCCTTGACAAGTGACAGTTACATCAGCAAAGATAATGATGAGATTAATGTAGGGTGAAAATTGAAAAAAAAAAGAAAGTTTGGACATTTTATTGTTAATTTTTAAAGTTCAGGCTATAATTAAAAATTTGAGAAAAGTTTGGGCTTTTTTTAGTAAAACCTAAAAAATACTAAAGGAAAAGTACTATAGATAAAGATATTTAGGCTAAATACAAGACACACGAATCGAATTAAAGGTTCAAAAAACTTATGGACAAAGAGAATGACCTTTTTATGTAAGATTTTTTTATTATTATCTTAGCTTGCCAAAGTCTCCTATTGAGAGACAAGTCCTCAGTAAGGTCTTCTTCTTTTTCTCCTACAGTCCTTAAGTACAATATTCTCACATCTTTTTATTGGGGAATCGAGATGTTTCCTCTTCTAAACTACCTAAATTTTGTCTCCTTTAATTTACCATCTATATTTCTAATCTTATCTTTATGGTTGTTACAGTTTTGCATATCCTCTTCGTTTTTTTATGCACTAAATCTCCACTAATTAGTCATTGTTGCATACTTAAGGATCTTCTTAAAAATATTGACTAGTCAAGTGAGGTCTTCTTCTCTTAGGCTCTTCCACAATTTTATGGGTAGCTCATCAGGTCCTACCATCCTTCCACTCTTTATCTGCCTCAAAACTTTTTTAATTTCTTCTTTTGTGATTTGTCGAGGACAGGTGAAGTTCCAATACTTCTCAGACGTTCTAAGATCACCCAAGAAGATGGGAGATGTCATCTCCGCCTTCATTAAAAAGGTGATAGACATATCTTTGTCATCTCCTCTTGATGTTATTTTCGTCCATGATCACCTATCTTGCTTCATTCATTATACAATGAACTTGATTCAAGTCTTTTACTTTCTATTCCCTAACTCTCACCAAATTATAAATATTCCTTTCTTTGCCTTTAGTTTCCAATCGTTAATATAATCTCTCATAAGCTCTATTTTTAGCTTCTAAGACTTTTTTTTGCCAATTTGTAACTTTCACTATTAATTACTTTCTCTGCATCAGTGTTTGCTATCTAATAAAGCTTTATAGGAAACTTTCTTGATCTTTGCCTTTTTATGTACATCTTTATTAGATCATTAAAACCCCATCTTACTATGCCTAGGCCCTTTAGAAACTCCCAAGATCTCTTTAGCTACTTGTAATTGCTACTCCCTTCCATATATGGTTAGTATCTACTTCTAGTTTTTTTTCTTCTCTAGACATTACGCTATCCCTATATCCCCTTTTAGATTATAACATCTAACTCTATTATACCTTCGAGGTTTTCTCTTCTTTCTCCAACCCATGATGGTAAGATCTATATTCAACAATCTATGTTGAGTTGACATGTATGCGTTAGGTATCACATTGTAATCTTTGCAATTAGGTCGATCGCTCCACTTTACAAAGAAGTAGTCAATTTAAGTCTTCACGATTCTATTTTTAAAAGTTACTTAGTACTCTTCTTTTTTCTCCCCAAAAAAAGAGTTGGCTAATATCAAATCAAACGCTACTGCAAAGTCTAATAAAGCAATCCTACTCCCACTTCTATCTCCGTACCTAAAACTCATATGAGCCTGTGAATACCCATCCTCGATTGCTCATATATGGTCATTAAAGTCTCCTCCTATAATAATTTTCTTGTTAGAGAGAATATGTCGAATCGTCTTATCTAGTTCTTCCCAGAATTAACACTTAAGTTGTTCTTCTAACCTTATTTGGTGTATATAAGCACACACCACATTGAAAACAATATCTAAGGATAAAATTTTATCACTAGTCCTCTTTATCAACACAACATTATGTATGAGTTCCTTTACAATCAAGATCCCTGCACCATTTCTTTTCTTCGAACACTCTGAATACTAAAGTTTGAACCCATTTATCTCTTTCACTTTAACCTTCATCCATTTTATCTCTTAGATGTATGCTATATGAATTTTATATTTATCTAAAATCTTCACTAATTATGACTTCCTTATAAGAGTCTCGATTTTCCATAAACTTATCTGCAATTCATTAACATCTCTTTTCTTAGACCTAAAACTCACAGAATATCATCAAAATTCATTGTCATCACTCCGACCCTAAATACCTAACACAAGCTAAGAAAAGTAACAACGGACTGGAAATTAAAAATTCGGATAAAAAGGATAGACTAGTAATAAGCTACAAGGATGAACTACTAAAGCAATTAAAAACTTGAATCAAATAATCTAAACTAATAGCAACACTAGGAAATACATAGCAATAGTAAAAAAGAAGAAAGAAAACAATCAAAGAAGATAAATAAATTAAAAGGTCGCACCATCCAAAATTCGATAATCTTTTTACTTTTTGAAAAAATAAGCGAAAAAACAAAAGGTAGAATGTGTAAGATGGTGCTATGGTTTCACACTCTATTGATCCTGTGGAACAAGTGTGGTTATGGCACAGGTGTCTTCTCTCTGGATTAACTCCAACTTGTTTTGCTCTGTTTGTTTCAGTTAGTGTCTTAACCTAAAAGATATAACCTCACATGTCTCTAGATCTGGGAAACTGCTTTTGTTAATTGCATATTCATTTCTAATCTTAGTGAATCTTTGTTTATTCGATTCTAGCACTCTGGTCATTAAAACTAATAGATGATCAATCAAACTTATAGTGTCTATATCTGGTAGAAAACTAGAATCACGAATGTTACCTGATTGACCCATCATGATCCAGGTCTGCTGCTATCAAATCACCCATGGTGACTTTTCTTTGGAGAACCCATTTAGCAATCCTACGGTTCCTTTTCTCTATCCTAAGCTCGGCAAGATACAGGAAAGCCCTGGCAACTGCCAATGTACTTACTAATAGCCAAACAGTTGCGAAACATCTTCCAGTTACAGTGGTGAAAGCATAATCTCCATAGCCAACAGTTGTGACAGAGGTAACAGAAAGATAAAAGCTATTAACCCAGCTCAGTTTCTCCAGGAAGTGCACTGAAATTGTTCCTATGGCTATGCATCCGATTACTACAGCCAAAGCCAACGCCACTTTGATTCTAATTCTCATTCTTCCTTTAGCTTTATCAACCATATAAGCTCGAACCATCGTATTGAACCTATTCTCATCCACAGTGCTCAACAAAATGGCCTCTTGCCTGTCGCAGATGTATGTGACTAGGCCATTAAGCAGGATGTCAATGAAACCGAAACCAACCAATATGAAAGCACAAGTAAAGAGTTTGGTGAACGTGGAGTCTGGAACAATATCACCATAGCCGATGGTGCAAAGTGTAACCACAGTATAGTACACGGCGTCAACAGGCTTGTAGGTGGTCTTGCCCTTAAAGCTTCCACTAGCAAGGAAAATTATAACGACAGTGACGAGATACAAGGCTACACCAATAAACGCTTGTTTAACAATCAGAGGGACTGATTTCCGGGGTGGTCTGGGGTCAAAAGAATCACTGAAGGACTCCCTGGCTTCAGTGAATACCGATGGTGCAGACAGCGAACGACGGGTGATTCTGCGTCTGCCCTTGTTCAAATTGGCAATGAGATTCACATATGAAGCTGTACTTGGTGTTCTGAAGATTGGAATAACGGCATCATTGTTGATGAGATGCGCAGCTGATTGACGCCCCTTTCTGGGTGATGGTCTGCTAGGCTCTTCATGTGTCGGCTTGGAGGAGAGAAAAGGCTCATCCATGTTGGATCAACCATGGTAATCACACTAATTGAAGCAACCCTCTTTCCTTTGTTTCTTCCCAGAGACAGCTTCTCCCCCAACAGTTGCAATTATATAACTACCTGTGAGTCAATCCTCTCAGCGAAGAATGTTTGGTTTCCACACCATACCCGTTTATATCTAACATTCAAATGAAACATAGCAATCTGTCTGCCAACTGCCACTCATTAAGACTCCCAAATATCGGGGTTGACTTGGCAATTCTGAAATTGGGATTATCAGGATTCATAGTAATCATAGCTTATGCCCCTTTTGTTACAGTTAGCCTTTTAGATTCCGCAAGGTTTTCGTTTTGGTGACTTGGATTGTTTTTGAAATCGATCATTTAGATACGTCTTTGACATAAATTAAAATCAATGAGCTTGCAGATAAAGCAGACACCTGTGACAGAGAGATCAAAATCAATGAAGAGAGTTCCAGATTCTGCTCCGGTTTTGGTGATTTGATTCCAATGTGTCAATCACTAAAGACAGTTTGGTTTTTGGTTTGAGGGTTTGGGAATGAAGGAATGAAATGATTGTAAAAAAGAGTGTTTGTTTTGGGGTTGTCAATTCCAAGGGAATGGATTTATTCCATTAAGTTTGGGAAT
>JAOTIZ010000002.1:14195049-14207400 GCA_027123425.1 Erythroxylum panamense | reverse complement strand
TCAAATTATGTCATAATTCATACAACTAACATAATTCATACTTAACAATATCAAGAAAACAAGTTTGGGGTCCAACATTTTTCCATTGTTCTCTCTTATTAGTTATTATTTTTGTGCTATTTATTAAACAAACACACAAGTGTAGTATGAAACATCAATTTCACCATTTGTCAATTCTAGTTCGACGTTAGTAACTTCGTTAAGTTTATTAACATGGCTTGCCATGTATTCTAAAAACCCTAACTATTAATAGACGTAACCAAAATTAATACACAAAATGAAGATTAATGAAACGAAATCCTTTAATCACATAATTAAAACAACATCGTTATTTACAAATGACCTAAATTAGATTATGCAAATCCAAAAACCTCAAGCTTTGATTTCAGTTTTTTTGTTTTTAATTTGTTCTCTCTATCCCTCATCCTTTGATTTTGAAAGAGCATGTTGGTGCAGTACCGTATGATGCGAGAGTAGTTTGGGGTGTCGGAAGAACAAATATAAATCAAATGGTTAAGAATGGTAGGAGAACAAACAGATAACGAAAGGTTGAGGCTACATAAACTGATTTAAGGATTTCATTTTTAAAAACGACGTCATTTTGTTAATCTTCATTTGTTAATTTTGGCTGACTTGTATTAATAGTTAGTGTTTAGAAACATGTAACAAGCCATGTCAGCAAACTTAACATAGAACTAACATTATGATAGAATTGAAAAAAATTGAAAATTTGATCATTTTATTGTCATTTTTTAAAGTTTGGTTATAATTGTAAAAGTGAGCAAAGTTTGAGATTTTTTTGTAATTAATCCTATAAATTTATGAGAGTTTGAAGTGGTAATGTTGCAATGAGAAATAAGAAGTAAAGGTTTACATGCTTTTGTTATAATATATATATATAATGCGAAACAAAGTTTGTAATTAACAAGATTTGAACATGGTTGGTATTTGTTTAGAGTAATAGCTGACATAGTAGGAGGTAAAGAAGGGTTTGAAAAGATAAACAAAGAAGAAGATCACCCAAGTTCGAGCATTGAATCATTTTGACACATTCCCATTTAGTGTATACTATATATTAGTATGTGTATTTGTGACTATTGAACATATTAATTTATGTTGTACAATCTATACTTTGTATAATGCGGTGCTATTTTCTAAATAATATTGTAATATCTACAATGTAATGCAAAATTGTAGAGGAGATGAGTAATAAAATGGAGAACAAGATGAGTTGTTTAGATGCGACTACATCACGAGATCAGGTGAAGGCCATTAAGACTAAGGTGGTACTTGAAGTTCGAATGGAATTTGAAAGTTTGGAAATAATTTTTTGTTTGTACCAAAAGTGTACAAGATCCCATAAGTATAGGTAGTGGAAGACCTTGGCTGAAATGCTTAGGTCTATTGTCGATTGGATCAAGTGTATGAAATATAATAAAGTTTGGAGACGTGCATAACCATGAACTAATTCCAAGTAATATGAGGTTTATCAAGTGACATTAAGTTATAGATAATCAAGTTAGACATAGATTGGAAATAAGGATAACATTCTTAGCCGGGCTCTAGTTGGCCATGTCACGAGCTACAAGCTGAGGCTATCCCGGTTCGTGGTCCGAAGGGAAGGTGCAAAACGACGTCGTTTTACCAATTTAAAAAAAAGTGTAGACGAGTTAGGCCATAGACGACCTAACCCGTGGGTTGGGCAAAGTCGGGTTAGGCACGACCCAAATCCGTGTGCCATCCCTAGTTTGATGATATATAAAATTACATGTTTAATGTTTTTAATTGGGTGTGATGATGCATGAGGAGTGAAATTTGGATACTTATTTCAATGAAAACAAAGAGAGTGTTAGAAATATGAATAACCACTCCATTATATTTATTTAACATGTAAAATCTTTTATATGATTTGGTAATATATACATGTGGGTTGTTATGAATATTTGAAATAGTTAATATATGAAAGTAGTGATGTATATGTAAGTAATTGTAAACTACCATCTCTTTCTTCTCCAAATTGTGAACAAGTTGTAGGCTTCACCTTAACCACTGATACTAACTTGATATTTATGAACATTCCGATAAGTGATTGATATATTTAAGTACCAACTTTTGGATGGTTAATATATTATTATAGTTATTTATAAATGAAAAGAAATTTTCAATGTTTGAATATCAAAACAAGCATTATCGACCGGAGTTATAGTCTTCAACTTGATCCTTGTGTTGCGAATAAATGTATACAAATGATTATATAGGATATGTCATTTATTATTTTTTTACAAGGATTCATAATATTGTATTGAAGAAGTTAAAATATTTTTTACTAACTTCTGCATTTTTATAAATTCATAAATAACACTAAATTTGTTATATAATCTTAAAATTTTAGTATTTTTTGCATGTTTATTTAGATAAAATGAAAAATGACTCATATCTTACATTTGTAATGACTTATAGCTTACATTTTAAAGTGAGGGTGTTATGTGTTATAAGTGATAATATTTTTTCTTCATATATAAGAGTGGTATTAAATGTATGAAGTTATGTTATTATATCTATTAAGGCATAGTATTAAATGTGCTCAATCATGGTATTCTCACATTTAATTGAAAGTATTACATATTTGTTATAAGGAATGACATTTTTTTCTTTGAATTAATAGTATTGAATGCATTGAAGAATGATATTCATTGTACTCAATTATAATATTCTCATATTAAAGTGAAGGTTGTTATATAACTATTATGAATAATGATATATTTTGTTCATATGAGTGGTATTGAATTTATAAAGTTATGATATCATATATATTGAGGTATGGTATTCATTATGCTCAATTGTAATATTCTTATATTAAAATGAAAATGTTACTTATCTATTATGAGTGACAATGTTTTTTATTCATAAGAGTTTTACTGAATATATAAAGTTATGGTATCATATATATTGATGCATGATATTGAATACGATCAATCATAGTATTCTTATATTAAAGTGAACATGTTGCATATTTGTTATGAGCAATCGTATTTTTTGTTCATAAGAGTAGTGTTAAAGGTATGAACTTATGGTATTGTATGCATTAAGGCATAGTACTTTTTACTCAATCATGAAAGCTCTAAAATTTTTTAACTTTTAATTTCCTCTTATTAGGTAGAAAAATATTAAGTGTGAAATTGTGATATTAATGGATTTTGTCTGGTTTGGGAAATTTGCAAATATGTTAATTATTTTATTTTAAATTAAGCAACTTAAGAAATGTATTATACTTCTAATATGTGGGTATTAATGGTCGTGTTTCTTAATACATGCTTTAGAATATGCATGTGTTAATGGTCGTGTTAAGCTTTAAGCTTATAGGCAAGACGACTAACTACACATGATATGAATCACATATGTTATGAGGTGTATTTTTATGTACAAACCTAACAAAACGATTGTATTTATACCCGTATGCAACTATAGGAGATAAATATTAAATCAAGCATTATTAAAATTATCTTAATTAATTTATCAAGTTTGTATTGCTACATCTTTAACAAGGCCCTGTTAATAAGTAGGGTCATAAAGTAGTGTTTTTTTGTTTAAATGTTAATAATAAAATGTTGATGTATTATATAAATTTCTTAAAACTCATGTCATACTTGATTAATGAGAATCAATGATAACATGGCTTAACATTTTAGTTTGGAGTTCTTAAAACTATGTTAGTTTTTTGTCATTAATTTGTTATATATTAGGGTTTTTTTATATAGAAATTAAACTATTATTTCACATATCCTTTTTGGTAGTTGCTTAAGTTATTGTTAAATTTAAATTCTAATTTATTAGGTCTACATTAACCAAAATTTGAAAGTTGTATGACTAAATATTGTGTTAATCAATTTAAAGAAGATAGGGAGTAATACACGACATAAAATATAGGGTATTTCTTTTTGTGTTACCCTATATAGCATAAATGGAGTTCTACTTTATGTTCTATTAATGCTTCAATTTAAGTAAAGTTAGTACAAAATATTATCTGTTATACTATGTACGACAATTTCATTAAAATTTGCATTTGTTATAAAAGGAAATTTTTATTGAAGATATGACTAAAAGGTTCTTATATTAATTTCATGCCATTAACTAATGCAATTACGATTATGTAAAAAGTTTCATTTGGTTAAAAATTTCATTCATTGTTATTAATCTAAGGTCATTGGTTTATTTAATAATCTGAAAATAATTTATCTAATTATGAAAATTTTTATTAAATTTAGTTGTTACATGGTTGGGAAGTCTTTCATCCTCTATAAATCACTGGGAATGTACCATATAGTATGAAACACAATATGAAACATCTCTACCCTTATTCTAACTTAAAGCATATATGAGTATATTGAAGTACTTAAAGGATTATATTATTGGAAAATAAACCAAGACCATGTTATGGGTAGAGTGAAAAAAAATTCTTTTGTTTATATATGTTTAATATAACAACTTCAAACATAAATTTAAAAAAAGGTAAAAAATATTAAAAGGGCGTATCAAGATTGCTAGCTCCCTTATATCTTTTCATTTAATAAAGAAGGACTAAGGTTTCTTTTAGGTTGAATAAAAATTAATTAATTAAAATTATATTCTAACCATGATTATAATTATAAATCATAGTATTATTAGATAAATTAAATCTACTTATAATTCATCTTTCCATCTCTAATTAATCATGTTATAGTCAGAGATCAAGATTGATATATAGTAATATTTCTTGAAAATTATAATACTAGGAATGTTGAAGTGGTTTGACTATAGTTGTCCGTGTATAGTTATAATATATAATGCAATTATTTTATCATCCAATGTTCCATTTAAAGTGAAGTATGAAATTACTATCTACTTTATTTTAACATACTAATATTCAATTTCTAGAAATTATGATCATACTCATTCTTACTTAATTAGTAACTGAATTGTAATTGATATTTGAAATTAACCATTAACAATATCAAATCATTCTGCTTATATAAATTCTTAAATTATTACTAATAAAGTATAGTAGAACATTACTCATATAAAAACCTATGGAGTATCTTCTTAAGTTTTGCATGATTTCATCTTGTTCTTATGAAGCTTTTGATCAAAATAATAAACCTATTAGTAGTAATTATATTTTATTATCATCAAAACATCAATTGAAACCTTTCTTGGCTTAATAATTACCTTCCTTTTCACCTTTATGACCTTCTTTTCTATTTAATTGTGTTAATCAATTTGCAGAAGATAAGGAGTAATACACGACATAAAATATAGGGTATTTCTTTTTGTGTTACCATGTATAGCATAAATGGAGTTCTACATTATGTTCTATTAATGCTTTAATTTAAGTAAAGTTGGTACAAAATATTATCTGTTATACTATGTACAACAATTTCAATAAAATTTGTATTTGTTATAAAAGGAAATTTTTATTGAAGATATGACTAAAAGGTTCTTATATTAATTTCATGCCATTAACTAATGCAATTATGATTATGTAAAAGGTTTCATTTGGTTAAAAATTTCATTCATTATTGTTAATCTAAGGTCATTGGATCATTTAATAAACTGAAAATAATTTATCTAATTATGAAAATGTTTATTAAATTTAGTTGTTACTTGGTTGGGAAGTCTTTCATCCTTTATAAATCACTAAGAATGTACCATATAGTATGAAACACAATATGAAATGTCTCTACCCTTATTCTAACTCAAATCATATATAAGTATATTGAAGTGCTTAAAGAATTATATTATTGGAAAATAAACCAAGACCATGTTATGGGTAGAGTGAAAAAATTCTTTTGTTTTATATATGTTTAATATAATAACTTTAAACATGAATAAAAAAACTAAAAGACAATAAAAGGGAATATCAAGATTGCTAGCCCCCTTATATCTTTTCATTTAATAGAGAAGGACTAAGGTTTCTTTTAGGTTGAATTAAAATTATAGTCTAACCATGATTATAATTATAAATCATAGTTAAAATTAGATAAATTAAATCTACTTATATTCATCTTTCCTTCTCTAATTAATCATGTTATAGTCAGAGATCAAGATTGATATATAGTAATATTTCATGAAAATTATAATAGTAAGAATGTTAAAGTGGTTTGAATATAGTTGTTTATGTATAGTTACAACATATAATGCAATAATTTTATCATCCAATGTTCCATTTAAAGTGAAGTATGAAATTACTATCTACTTTATTTAAATATACTAATATTCAATTTTTATAAATTATATTCATATTCATTCTTACTTAGTTAGTAACCGAATTATAATTGATATTTGAAATTAACCATTAAAAATATCAAATCATTCTGCTTATATAAATTCTTACATTATTACTACTAAAGTATAGTAGAACATCACTCCTATAAAAACCTATGAAGTATCTTCTTAAGTTTTGCATGATTTCATCTTGTTTTTACAAAGTTTTTGATCAAAATAATAAACCTATTAGTAGTCTTTATAATTTATTATCATCAAAACATCAATTGAAACCTTCCTTGGTTTAATAATTACCTTCCTTTTCACCTTTATGGCCTTCTTTTGCATCTAATGAAGGAGATGGTGCTCCAATTACAACTTTATCCTTCTTTTATGGAAATCAACAATAAAAAACTTAAATGTCAACCATACCAAATTAACTATCATAACCACACATAGCATCCATAAAGGCCAAACCATATATTCTAATAAATTATCAATTGGCCACACTAAAAGCTATGAATTCTTACTTAATACCATGAAAAGCACAAACTAATAACAACATATTGTCCTTTAATCCATCCCTCACCAACTCAATCATTTTTAATGGACTCAACACCTTAAAAACCATGTCCAAATGTCTGTTTAGCTTATCATGTCTACTTCTCAATTTTTTAGTGGGTTTGTCGATGCAATTATACCTTACTTCATAGGCATCTAAAACACAATGTGTTAAAAGAATCAAAAAATATTTGGGTTGTTTGCTTTTGGTTTCTATTCAACACTAAGAAATGAAAAAAGAGGTGGTTACATTCTATTGGGTGGAAGGAGTTTTTTAAAACTTCTCAAGGAAGTTTCATTCAAAGAAAATTATTTTATTACCCATCTTAATATGAATTATTGTACACAAGCGTCTACCAATCTATTTTTGTTTTTCACACTTTCCCTTAAAATTTTCTAACATGAATATAGTTGACCTCACAAATATACAAACATATAATTAATTGTGTCTAATATAATCTTTAATAAAAAGAAGTTTAGTACATGTATATATGTCAATTCATATCGTTCACATTATCTATTTAAAACTTTACATGAACACAATTGACCATGTAGACAAGTAGTTAACCATATCCAACAAAACTTTTAATAGATACAATATGGTACTCGAGCATGTGCCAATCTGTGTCTTTCACATAGTCTCTTCAAAAATTCTAACATGAATGTGGTTGACCACTTAGACATGTAATTAATCGTGTTCAAAAAAAAACTTTAACGGAAAGGTTTTAATACACAAGTGTATGTAAATTCATGTCCTTCTCATAATCCTTTCAAAAATTATAACATAAACATAGTTTTTTAAAAACTATGCCTAATAAAATTTTTAATGGACATAGTTTAGTACATTGCAGTACAAATGCACATACCAATCTATGCCCTTTACATTATCCCTTCAAAATTTCTAACATGAATATATTTAACTACATAGACGTATAGTTAATCATGCTATTAACTATGGACATGTGTCAATCTGTGTCCTTCGCATTGTCCCTTCAAAATTTTTAACATGAATAATATTGACCACACGAGCATGTAGTTAACCGTGTTTAATAAAGCTTTTAATAGACACAATTTGGCACGTGAACCTGTACTAGTCTACTTCCTTCACAATTTGCCTTTATATAGGCGAATGTATTACTTATTTATAACGAATTATCATATTTTTTGTAAATACAAGTGGTATGATATGTATATAATCCTAGTATTGTGTGTTCGTTGATGCTTGATATTGTTTGTAGTCAATCATGGTATTCATATATTTAAGTGAAGGGGTTGCTTATTTTAATAGGTAATGATAATTCTTATACATAGTAGTGACATTGAATGTATCAAATCTTGTTATATTTTGTACTAAGGTACATTATTCTTTGTATTCAGTTATGGTATTCCCATTATAAAGTGTAGGTGTTACTTATTTTTAATAAGAGATGACCTTTTCTGTGCACAAGTGTGATTTGAATGTAGTGAGTCCTGGTATAGTTTATATTGTGAGACAATATTCTTTATCCTCAACCATAGCATTCCCATTTTAAAGTGTAACTGTTACTTATATTTAATGAGTGGTAGTATTTTTGGTATATAGTGTCGGTATTACATACATTAAATCCTCATATTGCTTGTACTAAGGCATTGTGTTCTTTGCTCTTAGTCATGGTATTACCATATAAAAGTGAAGGCATAACTTTTTTTAAAATGAATAAAAATAATTTTTATACATTAGGTGTCATATAGTACGTAACGAGAGATGGTATTACTTGCACTTATCTTTTATATGATATTCTCTAATATGTAAGGAGTCAAGTGACGGTATTTCCTACATAGTCTTGGTACAATTTCATCGCATGGTGTTAAGCATTTTTTAAAAAGCTTATAGTTTTTACAATTTAGAGATGTGGCATTTATATATTAGACTCAATTTTTAAATTTTTTTAGTTATATTATTTAATTCAGAAAATTGTATTAGTAGAGATAGATGACAATATTATAGAATTTCTACATTTTATTTCTTTGCAAATAAACACTTCTTTGTAAAAATTCAATATATGGGCAATAAAAATCATATTAAAAAATATATTAACACAATCCTTACACTAATTATTAAACAATGATTTGCAATATAATCCTTACATTATCCAACAAATACCACTATATTAATAAAAATGTCTCTATATTACATAACTATACAATTAAATTAATACAATAAATACTAACATATGTTCATAGTTGAAAATACACACAACAAAATAAACTCAAAACTTGATTGCATATTGACGTGAAATGTTGCTTAAATGGGTTTATTTGGTTGAGGTGCTAAAATTGCGTATCATTGGCAATATGGAGCTTATCTAGTTAAGGTGCTCAAATTGCTTATTATTGGCAACATGGAGCTTGTCTTCTTTCATCATCAATGCCTCAAGACTTCTTCTTTTCCTTGCCATTAAACTAAAACTAAAATGTCAATAACTATCCATGTATAAACATAAAATAATGGATATATAGTAACCCAACAAGTTACTCACTCATTACCTTTGCATATGTTGTATTTGATGATGTAGTCATGTTTGATACCACTCAACTCGTCAAGTGGCATGTTTAAATATCTAAACAAATTTATTATAAACATAATGAGTGACATCGAAAAAAATCATAGAAAGAAACGAAGAAAGGACATCATACATCAATTATAATGTTATATGGGTATTTAAAAAGTAATGAGATGAGAGTTAAGTTCTTTTTTTAAGGTTCTATAAAAAAAGAAATGAAAAATGAAGATGGCAAAGATAATAAAGATGCAGGAAAAAGGAACTTTAGGATTATCAAGTAAGTTTTCTCAATTCAAATTTACTCATTCACTTATTATACTATAAAATTAGATAATTATCCTTATCATTATTACATCTATTTAAAAATGATGAGTTGATAGCCAATGACCATGAATAGTTACTAGTTGTCAGCTACCTAATTGGGTTTGTAAACAATATAAAATTTAAATATAATAACAACAATTAATGTCTGAACTGGTATTTGTACTTATAGAGAATAATATTATGTTTGGTATTTATACTTATAAAGAATAATATTGTGGTTTATCTTACATGTATAAGTATATAATTGATTACCATTATCAATGTATTAACAGTCATAAAGACAATTTTGAGTTATTATGCTTTTTTGCGAATTTAGGTTATTTAAACACTTTTAAAAAACATTTAATGATAAGTGGTTTAGTCTTTTGTATTCGAAATTCTTGACATTATTAAATTGGAAAATGATAATAAAATCTTAATATTAATTATGCGTTTATCATAATTCATATTTTGATAAGTGTCATGTCCTTTTGGACATTAAAAAGAAAATAGTTCAAGCCTTGTTTCTTTATCTAATGTAGTAGTTGATTATCCAGCCTTGTTTCTTTATCTAATGTAGTAGTTGATTATCCAGCCTTGTTTCTTTGTCTAATGTAGTAGTTGATTATCATGCTTTATTGAGTTTTATAAAAAAACATTTACTTTATTTCTTTAATAGTCTATCAATTAATCTTTAAATTTATTATGCATATTTAAATCATTTAATCTCATTGAAATTTATGCTATTTCTAGCTAGTATTTTTTAAGTTAAATAATTGAATTAAAAGAAATAAGAACACAAGGTTAAAATGATAAGTCCACTTGGGAACTAATTATATAACATACTCCAGCTAAAGTAAGCTTAGCTTAGAGATATACATGAAAACTTTCTTGCAAGAGTTGAGTTTGGAAATCTTTTAACTTAGGTTCTCATTCTTTGTTACAAATCCAAGTCTCCCTCTCATGATCATATCTTGTATGTAACTGTTGGGAGGAATTAACAATGGTTATTTGAGTTTATTGATAGTTGTGTGCATATGAAATTTCCCAACTTTCAACCATATTTTTGCTTTAAAGCAATTATATGTCAAGATATATGGACTATTCTCTAATTCAATAGGCTTACTTTAAATACAACTTTGTATATTAAGAAGTTGCCTTTGCCTACATTTTGATTTAGACTGAGTAATATACAGTTGCATATTATTCTTAGATTGGAGAATTGTTGAACTGTAATCTATACCCCTAATGCAAATGTATATTGAAAAAAAGAGATAGTTTATAATCTTAAGTTGTTACTTACGCAACTTACAACATAAAAGATAGCTATTATTTCCCCTATAATTTACATTACTATTAATTGCTATTTTATAACAAATTATAGGATGAAGGAGACCTTAAAAAAATACCTACTTTAACCTAATACTAGCTACTAGCTAATGTTACGAATTAAGAATACATAGTATAGATTAGTTACTATAAAAGGAAAAAGTCATGTACGATTTATGCAAATCATGTTATATAAGTCCTTCAACAAATAAGAAATAATTGAGCTTTTTTATTATATGGTGTTAGAGAAGTGCTCTAAAGGCAATCACCTTTAGCACTTATTGTACAAATCATTTTATGATTAATAAAAACATTTTTTATTATTTCAATATTCATACATTTATGGATTTGATGTTGATCTTAAATTGGTTTAATGAAGTCCTTGATACAAAACATAGCATATAGGAAATCATGATGAGATCATGATAATGAGATTCCTATCATATGTAGTTATGTTAGTATCTAAATTTTCCTTAATCATAGGATTAATGAGATGAGATATCATTAATTCAGATGGACTAGCACATGTTATACTGCTTGATTGGATCAAGTAGTAGATCTTATAAGTTGTAGACATGAGTTGTTTAGAATTAATATGTGAATGCTTACTAAGGGTAGTAAGTACATTGAATTGACCTATTATGAGACAATCATATGAATATTCTATTCTAATGTCAATGATTGTCTCATCATAGCAATGCTGCAAGTATCCTTTAACTTGAGGTGCTCAAGGATATTTCAGATATTGATCATGCACTTTGACTCCATTCATCGGTGCCTTTTAGAGGTTACTCATAGGGTGGTGATTGGGTACAACTTGAGGTATTTGGAGGTAAATGAGTAGCTAATAAAAGATTTACCACTCCTAATAAAAGGAGATGATACCCGCGACCTCTTGTTGGAGTCATTACTTAGGAGTCTCTAGCAAAAATAGATATATGTCATGAAGAGAGTCTTCAATGATACATAGAGTAATGAGATCCTTAGGATAAGATTTAATATTACTTGGACTAAATGTAACATCCCATCACCGATGGGAAGGTTATATTGGTAAATTGGGGCGAGCTAGGAATTGATTGCATATTTTTTATTTGTTCATTCTTTTAGCCTCTAATTTTAGAGGAATGAGACTTTTTGCACATGCACATATAGGTACATGCATTCATGACACTTTCCGGCATTTATGTGTGGATATGATTTGTTTTGTGAATTATGAGATTATTGCGTTTGAAAATCTGAATTTGGAAATATTCTAGGAGTGATTCTCAGTTGTTAGTGACTCTTAGAGAATTTTCTGGAATTTTGGGAGAAAATGTCCGGACCGGAAAATTTTTCGGGTGACGGACCGATTGACTGTATAGTACTGGAATACTGT
>JAOTIZ010000002.1:14167028-14191839 GCA_027123425.1 Erythroxylum panamense | reverse complement strand
GAGAGTTATGGAAGGCTAGTGTAGAAAATATAGATGATTTTCGTGCATCTTATGTAAGACATAAGTTAAAGAAAGATTCTTTATAACACACATATTCTTTTTCTCTCTAACTCTCACAAGAATTCTTGTGTTTGCTAGCACAAAGAAAGAATTTTGGCTATCTCCTAATGAGATTTCATCCTTCTATCTTCGTGTGAACTTTCATTAAAGCTGATCTATGTTGATCATTGTGGTTTACGACAATTCAACACAGAGAAGATTAAAGAACGAAGGAGATCTTTGGAAAGGTATGTGAACATCTTACATTTCATATTTTTGTTTTCTATATCTATATGCATAAGTAGATATGGTTTTTGAGGTTTCATTTTATTTTCCGTTGTGTATATTTGATATGTATTATGTATGAGATGCATAATCAGAACCTTATAGTGGTATCAGAGCCTTGTTATGCCTTGTTAGATGTAGAATACATGACATGTGAAAATTGTTTTCATGGTTGTGAGGATCCTGCAATGTTTTGTTCAAAATTAATTATAGAAAAATGTTTTTCATGATTTTCTTTCACCGATCTATTCATAAGCTATATGTGAATGATTCAGTGTGATTGAAAATATTTTTAATATGATTAAAATATTTAATTTTATATTTATAAGAACATATATGAAATCCATCTTTCTGTTGGGCATGTGATGTCTATTGGCTAAATTGATGAGGTTACACATGATTTTCATGGAATTTGATTCTGGAAAAGTTATGTGAACATATTTGGGATGTGTTTATGCCTTTTTAATTTTTGTATAATTATTAAATTTTTTAAATAATTTTATCAAACAATTTTTCAGATCTGGACAGTTTTCCAGAAATTATAGGATCTGTTTTGATTGATGTTTTTGTATGTTTATATTTCAGTTCTAAAACCTTAAAAATTATTTTTAAGTGATAAAAATATGTTAATTTGATGTATGAT
Organism: Erythroxylum panamense; assembly: GCA_027123425.1. Classification (NCBI taxonomy): domain Eukaryota; kingdom Viridiplantae; phylum Streptophyta; class Magnoliopsida; order Malpighiales; family Erythroxylaceae; genus Erythroxylum; species Erythroxylum panamense. The sequence goes on along the minus strand of JAOTIZ010000002.1, from coordinate 14,190,872 downwards.
GCATTCCTCAATGATTTTGCTCAAATTTTGATTTCCAAAATATTTGTCGTTTTTAGTATCTTATTGATATTTTGGTTATCATAATAATTTTTGGATGATTCCTAAATTATTTTGATCATCATAAAATGACCTAGAGATGCTTGGAATGATGATTTAAAGTGCTGAAAATTTTGGAAAATTATAGAAATTAATTTTATTAGAGTAATAGATTTTCTAGTAAGACTAGAAAAATTGACATGTGTGACAAAATTGAAGTTGTTTAATTTTGGAATCAAATAATTATTTTAAGATAAATTAATTATAAATTAATTTATGAAATTATGCATTCATGTTAATTAGATTAAGATTAATTCCAAATTAAATAACATATAATAGTTATTTTAGACAAGTTAGCAAAAGGAAGACAGTAAATCTAAGTGTTAGATTGAGCTTAGATTCAAGATTTGGATTAGGCTTTTATGTTAGGATCTATAAGATCTTATAACTAAAATGATGTATTTACATATATGCATTAAAGAATGCATGATTAGGAGAATGTGTGGGCTTACGTGATTGATAGTTATGGACTTAATATCCTAAGATATTTTTAAAATTACAATTCTGATTGACATTTTACCAATAGTTTAGTTACCAACACTTAAAAAGCTGGCACTAACCGGTACCAAAATTCGGTGTTAAACTTTTTTGGTACCAAAATTCGGTGCAAAACTTTTTTGGTACCAAATTTTCGACGTAATGGCCGAGATTGGCTAGTACAATATGGTATTGATGTTTTTGTTTGAAATAGACACTTATTAATTCACTAATTCTAATTAAAATTAAAATTTTATTACCGAAATTCATAATGAATTCTACAAATTTACAGAATTGGCCTAGTGTTTCAAATAATGGGTAAAACCATCACAATTTCTTCGGTCCTTCTCTTTCATTCAATAGAAACTTACAGTTAAAATTGATATTTTATTATTGCAAAAGATATTAAATAATACACCATATCACAAAAGGAGATGAGAGAGTCGTGAACAAAGATAGCTTGTCGATTATTTGCCGTCAGGTTACGTGAACAAGGTAATTGAAGTCAGAGTGCAGAGATCAGTAGTGCAACATAAGCTAAATGCAGTTGATCAGAAGTCAAAGAGCTAGCAGATATATCTTCATAATCCCGAAAACAATATGAATCTAAGTGCTCCTCGTCATAAATTAGTGCATCTAATTTTTCTTCTGACAAATCAATGAGAATGATACAAGGTTTCACATCCATAGTTACCAGGACAAAAGGTACCTCAGTGATGTAGTATAATCCCAAGATCCTCTGTCACGTGTAAAAAAGCAAATGCACTTACTGTTTCATGGGTTAATGTCTTGGTTCAATGTGTTCAACTGATGAGAATATAACCTTCGTCGTCTGACAATGTACCTGTAGTAATAGGCTCGCCAACTTGTGGAACAGTTTTTCTGACTTGTGCATGAGACTCTACTTCATGTTTAAAGATCCTAACTAATTCTTGGGGTTCCAGCTTTCTAACTGCCACATCCTCCTCAATTATAGGTTTCTTCAGTCCAAGGTACATCAGCCCAATTGCAATTAGCACGATTCCCAATAAGAAAAGAATGCCAGAAAACAGAGCAAATGCAAATGGAGATCCATTATTTCCTGGTATCCCATCAACATTGATACCAAAAAGTCCAGTTATGATAGAAAGGACAAGGCCGCAGCCCCAGATACCCCTAAATTATGTGTTACTCTTAAGCTTCTGTCCTGCATATAAAAAGTATGAAGAGAATGAAAATCACACCATAAACTACCTGTTAATCAAAATTAATGTGTAATTCTTGAGAAAGGAATTGATCCTTTTCCCTTGAGTTTTATGGGGTCATTTAGCAATCAAGTGAAGGTCTGGTTGCTTGTGTTGTCTCGTGCCAAAAGATGAAAAGACTTGAAAGTCTTAGCATAAAGATCGCAATTAGCACAAATGGTTGTGATCACCACAAATTGGAAGGAAAAACCCACGTTAATGCATGATTGCATCTTTTGAGACAAGCCATTTTGCTTGGAAATAACTGGTAGCACCAAACAGAGGCATGCATGAATGAATGCCAACTACAAGCTTATTTATATGATCAAAGAACTCTAAAAAGTAAAATTAAAACTAATATTTGGGTCCTATCAGTTGGTGGACTTAACATTATGCTACAATGGCTGAATTTATATAATAAATTCTGGAACAACTTCCTGAGTCTTTAAGTGATAAAATAATATCAAACTAACTGCAAATTAGTGGTTGGGGGAGATAGATTTCTCCAGTCCAAACAACATTTTTGAAGGAAGAATCTTAGTTACTGAGATTGGGAAAAGATAATAGAAAGCCAAATCAAGCAACTACATCAAGCATATGTTACAACCATGTAAGAAAAGAAATCTTTGCCGCAGAAAGTGCAAAAAGCCAGATGTGGTTAAGTGTACATTAGCAGAACTTGATAAAATTAAGTATTTAGAAATATAGTTCAAGAGCGTAGAAACCTGCAACCAAGCTCGAACTGTGCTTTGCATGACATCTTGAATTGTAAATAAGCGTCCTCAAACTGCTTCTTGCTCTTGAATCATTTCCCTTGTGCTCTTTCTTATTCCTTCTAGCAAACTCCTTGTTCTGTTGCCTCTTAAATGCTGAAGAAGCTCAAAAACAATCTCCTCTCTTGCATGGAGAGACCATTTTACTCTTATAACCTGCATTGCGCAAGGAAAAATAAGTGAGCAGCTTACCAATTCCAAGCTTGGCCCACTTTAATCTACAGAGGAGAGTTCCTGATTCTCCTGCACTCACAAGTTACATCTGAAGTAAGTTGCTTACCTTTTATTCAACCCATAAAATATGGAAATTTTCCTTGTTTCCCTAAAATCTGCCCAAAACTTTTAGCCCTTTTACCTAAGCCATTTAGATCATTCACGATGATACTTTCAAGCTGATAATTAAATACATACCGTCTTTAAAGTACATTTTTTACCATCATTCTGATTTCATCATTCGAGCAGGAGATTAGAGTCCATGAAAGTTAACAGGCTGATTGTAATATGCTCATAAACATGGACTCGATAAGAAATGGTGGACGATAAAACCAACGTTAGCCCTCCAGTTTCCCGGAGCCCTATACCACCCTCGAAGACTCATACTTGGGTAGAAAATAATGCAACATATCCATTATAGCACCAGGATAGGTGGCATTGCTCATATTTGAATTCTTTGGATAAGACTGAACTTCATAATCGATAGAAATAAATTTGCATACTTCCAGGCATATTGTAATAATCTATTTAGAACTCTTAATCTTGTAAGCTTAGCAATATTTCACCTTGCAAATATCTTCTGAAAAATTTGTAAAAATGCAAGGTGACACAATGTGAATCTTAGGAGGGCCCTATAATTGATAACTGATTGTAGATTCAATATTCTGTACTGTTTGGACATTGGTTTCAATCATAGACAGCAATCCCACTTAATAGAAAGACATAGTCTGAGATTAAAACAAATTGTAAATAACTAACGACATTCATTTTATACACCATATAAATCCCTAAAGCTAAATCCAAATATCATGGGGTCACACTGAAACAGAAAAACTACAAGAGGGATAAAATTGCTCAACCCTAAAAGTACAGCAAATCCATAAAATCAACGATTCTACTATAAAGTACCTGGTTCTATGAAGCATCAGTTCATTGTGAAAAGAAATAAATCTGCTCAAATACTTTGAGTCTTTATAACATCTCCGTATTTTAAGAGATAAAGACCAAAATCTACAACCATAATTTGAAGTCCATTCTCTTGAAAATTCAACTGATATCTGCTCAAGGGACAACTCATCTAAAAGTTTTCTAACTTCAGTTTGAGGACTTTTGGACAACCCTTGGGTTCCCTCCTAATAATTCAGTTAAACAAGTAAATCAACAAAAAAGGAAATATTAGTTCCCATAGGCACCTCCGGTGTATGTATTACATGGAATGTATCTACCTGCAAATATGATATAAATAAAGTAACTCACTTGAGTTGAAAGCCTTCTGATCTCTTGGTTCAAGATAATACTAAAGAGATGCATGTCCTCATGGGTTCTCCTATAAGAAATTGAAAATCATTTTCTGAAGTTGTCATGCATAGGTAAAAGCAGAGTCACGGTTAGGATAAAACTTTTCACTCAGGAAGATGAATTGTCCTGCTTGTAGAAGCACCTGTTCATGAACTTCAATTCAACTTCATCTGCTACCCCAAATATGGACTTGCGAATAATCTAACAGGGAATAGAAGGGGAAAAATCCATCAAATGATGGCACACAGATCATTTGATGGCACCATCATTTGATGGCACACAGACGATATTGCTAAATATAGGGTAAGAAAACCGTAGAAGACAAATGACCCAGGAAATATAGAGCGATATGAGATTGCTGAGCCACTTTACAAGGAAAGAGTCAAAGCTTGTGTTGTAGCGATATGCATTTTAAGTGCAGCTCTGAAGTTAGAGCACAGTGTCATAATGATTAAAGCAACATATAGAGAATCTCCACTGCTAAGTTGATGCAGAGGACACATCATCCATTTTATTAATAAATAATGCGTTTGTAGAAAAGAAATTTACAAGAACTAGAAAGAATCGAAAAGCATTTAGAATAAAGAAAATGCTAAATCCCTTTGTAAATACAGCATTCAGCGGGAAATTGCTTCTTGCTCAAGCTTTGTGGAATGAGAAGATATTTTATATGGCAAATCTATGTATGTTAAAAAGAAGTTCCTAAGGCTATAAACAGACCAAGACATTTAGGGTATTACAGCATGTAGTCGCCATATGAGGCATCAGGCTACATATCAGGCTTTCTTTTCGAGAATTCAGCCTCAAATACATTCCGCATTTGTGTGTATATGAGGGTGCAAGTGTAAGACAAAGCAGGTGCCAAAAGGTCCAGATAACTCTAGGCCATGCCGACACTGTTAGAATTTTATGGGCCACGTGTATAAATATATGTATGTAGATTTCTATCTCGGTTATAGGCCTAATAAAATGTGATCTAACTATAGTAAATTAATTGGGCCTATAGAAATATTAATTAATTATTAGTATGGGCCTGATGTGTAGAAGCCCATTACGAGTCATTGTGGTTAATGGGCCCACAATGGCCCGTAAGTCAAAATTGACTATAAATAGGTTGTGGTCCCCAAGTTAGATTTACTTCTTAACATTTTCTCTAAAAAGATTGTGTTAAGTTTTCTCTGTTCCATAAGGAGAAAACATTCGGTTTATGAATCTTAACTTGGAAGAACACAAATCCATCATTTTGCTGTTTACGGTTCCGCTGTGCAATGGATCAAGGTTAGTGTTCTTGTTTACATATAAATATCATTGTTGATTCTATCTACGTATGATTCTGGATGATTAAATATTTAGAAATCGGATTATATTAATCATAAGGTTAAATTTCTAACAAGAAGTTCACATATTCTTGTATAGCAATAAAATACGACATTTAAAGAAAGAAAACGGCAAACCAATAAAACCCATAAAAGAATACTATTCTCAACATGTTATTCTCTTTATTCTTCATCTTTTTAAGAACACGCTTCCTTCCTTTCTGCTGGTAATATTCTCTGCAGGCCCGTACAAAGGGATATAGATCTGGAACAGGAACCTGGTCTCATTCTTGTAATCTAATAAAAGTCGTTAAAGGTTTTGATGACCGAATGCAACCATAGTGCTTCATTAACTACCCTCTCAACCATGTTGGATTATAAAGGTAGAATTAAGACGAAGAAAGAAAAAGAGAAAAGAGTGACGTTATGGAATGGTTTTATTTAGGGATATAACATTTTCAATCCGACTCAAAACCATTTTGTTCTGAAATTGACTAGTGAAAGTTCCACTTTAGTTTTGTGCCACTTACGTTGATACGAGTTGTTGTTTCTCAGGGAAATTCGAACATCATCAGCTTTGCACTCGATAACGGGGAATAAGCATTTAGTAAGACAAGTCATATGGGCATCTGATTCCACCAAAATATGTATTACATGTCAATGAACTCAGATAAGCTGGTGACAACTTATTGGAGGTTCTATTGTAAATTATTTTAATTAAATTGAAAAAAAAAGAATAATTTGGTTATTTCTCTAATTATTAAATCATTTATTGTGAAAAATATATAATTAAAGACGATGATCTAGCTTTTTATTTTTTTCTTCCATTCTTTTAAATAAAATTATTAAAACATTACTTATAAAGAATTTCAAAATGATGCGAAAGATTTAGACTAATTAATCAAAGAATGGTCAAATAATTTTATACAATAATTATATTATATAAATTGAAATTATTAACAATAAATTATAAATATGACCATGGACTGAAGGATAAATAGTTAGTGCTTGTTTGGTTGGGCTTTTAAAGGTTGAATAAACACTTTTTTCTACTGCAATTTTTTTTAAAAAAATGAATTTTTGGCTAGAAAATTTAAATTTTTTTAATAAAAAATATAACTTTTTTGAAAGCTAAAATACAGTTTTTTAATAAGCTCAATTTTGAAGCTTCTTTAAAAAACTAAAAAAGCACTTTTTTCATGTAAAATTTTCAAATCAATGAATGAGCCAATTTTTTAGTCCTTTTTGTCGTTATGTTTTACACATAATTCCCACAATATCTACAAACACATCTCCGCGTTTATTTTGAGATTTATACAAAATTATTTAACTTTTTTATATGTTTTAATATTAATTTTTAATATTAGTTTTACTTATGTTATTGGTTAGATATATTTTCATTTATATTTCATATGGTCTAAAATTATATAATAATTAATATATTGTGCTTTGCATATTATTTAATATATTTTAAATAATATTTATGTGCATAATAATTTTTATTACAAAATAAAATGTAGCTAAAATTAAAAATATTTTTTATTTTTATGTTATCAAACTGTGTATGAAGCTCTTTAAAAAAAATCTTTTTAAAATAACAATCAAATAGTCAACTGATTTTAAAAAAAAAACTATTTTTAAAAAATATCTACTGATAAAATTTCTAATGATAAAATTATATCCAAACATACACTTAATCTAATTTTACAACAAAAGTTCTCTAACGCCTCATAATTCTGTTATTTTTATCATGGACTTCTTTTGAAACTTGGGCCTTAAGAGTCTTTTAGAACCCAAGAGAAAATCGAAATTTAGCCTACGATGGTATATGTATAGGACTGAAAATGGCATTTGGGTGGGTCAGGCTGGGCTGATCCAGCTGAGTACATGATGGACGAACCAAGTCCAAGTTAACAGGCGTCAAACCAAGTCTCCAGCCTGATTTTTAAAACATCAATCATCGGATCAGTTTTGGCCTAAGTTCAGCTTAGAGAATAAATCCTCTGTCCAATATTATCATATCTTATTCTGTCCATAAAATCTCAACCATTTATTTTGTGAGATCCATGCAGGATCTACGCGGGACCTACACAAAATGCACATAAATAAACTACTAAGATTCATTGGACACAATAAAACACCATAATATTAGACAGGAGATCTGTACTCCAGCTTAAGTTGCCCAGGCTCGAGACCCGATACCTATAACAAGAAAAGATGTTTTTGAATTTTCTTAATTTTTAAAAATATGTGAACATCACTTTAGTAAGCTCATTGGGTTAGATAAGACAACTACAAATCAAATCAAGGCAGATTTATATGATTATTTTCGTCTAATTTTATAATATTTTATTATATCTTGTAAATTTTAGTTCTTTATTTATACAAGTCTTGCCTAAGTAAATGGTTAAAATTTATAATATAAAATAAGAAATCATAACATTTTACAGAATATCTGTCCCGACTTGTATGTTGTATCTATCATCCTTGTACGTTGTGTGATTTCTTCTTCTATACACCGAGGTTGTTCTTCCCTCCCATTGATACACTCAGTATATACTCGAGCTCATTAACAACTTCCTTCATTGAAGGCCTATTTTCTCTCCTTTCCTCTACACATCTCAATCCCAGATACGCCATTGCCACCATGCTCTCAAGCTCAAAGCTCATGGCGTTCTCTTTCAGTATTGGGTCTATCACTTCCATGACTCTCTCTTCATGCACCATCCTCAGTACATAAACAGCCAAGTTCACGTCATCTTCCATTCTGTTGAAGTCGATTGCTCTTTGAGAGGTCAAGAGCTCAAGCAAAACAACCCCGAAACTATAAACATCGCTCTTATCTGTTAGTTGATATTTTCTGTAGTACTCTGGATCTAAGTACCCAAGAGTTCCTTGCGCACAGGTTGTGATGTGACTCAACTCATCGTAAGCTAATCTGGAGAGTCCAAAATCTGAAACTTTAGCGTTCAACTTGTCATCAAGAAGTATGTTGCTTGACTTCACGTCCCTGTGGTATATTGGCGGAAGAGCCGAAAAATGGAGGTAAGCAAGACCCTGAGCTGTGTCAAGAGCAATTCTGAGGCGGCGAATCCATGAAAGCTGTGCTCTTCCTCCACGTCCTCGCCGACTTTGTAAGTGGTCGTGAAGTGCTCCATTTGGAATGTACTCGTAAACCATAATTGGCTGGTCGAGATCAACACAACAACCAAGCAAGCTAACCAGGTTTCGATGATTGACCTGACATAGAATTCGAACCTCATTGATTACCTGGTCAGTCCCTTTAACGTTACCAAGCTTCGCGCACTTCACAGCTACAATGGTGCCATCTTCAAGAATACCTTTGTAAACCTCACCGTAGCCGCCGGTGCCTAGCAAGCGGTCTTTGGAGAAGTTGTTGGTGGCTTTCCGTATGTCCCTACCGGAAAATATTTTGGCGGCTCTGCTGCCACCAATATTCAGGATGTTATGTCGCGCTCTTCTCAGGCGATCTTGCGAGTTGCGTTTATGTCTTCTGTATATCGCAATGCTACTGACAATACCCGCCAAAAATGCTACACCTAAGAAGGACATTAAACCTGGAAATGAAGTTTTCGATTCTGTCAGGAGTAAGACGACGCCATTTCCGACATTTATAAAGTTTTAACGTACCAGCTTTTAGTGCTGTCTTCTCAACGAAATTCCAATGATTCTTACTCGCATAATCTGCACAAAACTTCAGTTGATTTAAATACGGAATTGTGCAATCTGACAGAAGTTAAATATCATCCACACTATGACTTACTCTGATCACAAACTCCTTGAAATGGATTCCACCAGGAGCCTTCTTTACAAAAGCACCTCTTGGTCCCAACGTCATTCGGGTCGGGTCTACATGTTGATTTCTGATCGCAATCCGCCTGAGACCCGCACATGGGTTCCTGAGGTAGTGCCCACTGAATCTCCACACCAGGGCTTGGCCACTTTTCCACAGGCAAGTTAGGGTTTAAGTCCACGAAACTCACATAGGCTCTGCAACCAATATCACGAACCTCGATCATATGCTCCGTCGTGGAGCTACCGGCCTTGAAAGTGCAACAAATGGATGTCTCACAGCACGGTGGTGATAGCCTTGCTTCGACGTACGTGTGGCACAAGCTGTTCAACGTGCAGTTTAACGGTGATAAGAGCACCATCTCGGAACAGTTAAGAAGCATGACGGTGTTCGAACCTGTTATGTTGAAAGGAAGGTTGTGGTTTAGCTGTAATCCATGTTGGATGTAGTCTGTTGTTACGCAGGTGTTGGAGGAGAGACTCGCGGGTTGGATCACCAGCCGTTGGTTTGTGGGGTTGATGGAGATTATCGGGTAGGAGTTGATTTCTGTGTCAAAGACGAGTGAACCTGAGTTGCACCGTATCTTGTAAGACTGGTCGCCGCAGTTTGGTCCGGTGCTTAGTGGGTATGGAACGGCGGTGGGTCCACAGTTGGGGCATCGATAAGCGGAGAAGACGGATATGGGGGAGGACAACAGGATCGCTGCCGTTAAGAGTGAGGGGAGCGGTGGTGGTGTTGGCATCGGACAGAGGAGTTAGTGTCTTTGGTCGTTATTATTACAAAATCAGATTCTTATGCTGTCTGTTGGGTACGCTTTGACGTACTTACCAACTAATTTCCTTGATTTGACTTGGGAATTAGGATTCTACCGTAAAAGGGTTATGCTTTATGATCGACTATAAATAAGCTCCTTTTTTTTATTCTTTTTCTTATTTTATTTAAACGTATTTGATATTTTATATAAATTAATATGATTAATTGTATAATATGAAACAGTTATTTAACTAATATAATCATATATCTAAAGAAATAAATTTAAAGATTTTATTATATATTATGTTGTTGAAATTTTTGCAAAAAATTAAATTCTTTCGTTAAATACAAATATTGGGTACATCAACAAAAAAACGTAATGCATCTATTAGTCATAAATTATAAGTACAAGTCAAACAAATTGCTTAACTGAATTTAGTAAATTATTTATTAAGAAAATTAGTTACTTCATAAACTATTTTACATATATAACTATATAAATATATATTCATATATGCAGTTCATAACTTCATATACTAGTATATTCAATACGTTGAAAGATACAACTTTGGTCAAACGTATATGTCAACCTTATTTAAAGGGCTCTTGCTTTATTGGATTGTTCTTCGAATCTGGACAAACATTGCTTATGGAAATAACTAGTTCGATTTGTCTGTATACTAAATCCTAAGAGTTCGATAGAGCTATTACAAGGCTCCCAAACAACAATGTGAAGGAACATGTCGCTTTCTTACATAATGAGACAAATATACAAGACAACCTAAGTCATGGTCTACATCTAAAAATCAATAAGTCACTTCTAGTCATCCTGTTAAACATATGGAACTAAGCTACAGTGAGCCTGCGTAAGGAAAAAAGAAAAAAAGATTTAAAAGCAAAGCTTTGTGTATGCTAACCATTGTATTTATAATTTACCTACGAGGTTGTGGGAAAAGAGTGAGGGGAGGGTTCAATATGCATTAGCCTCTGGAACTTCAAAAACTAACAAAACTGAGCCGAGGCTTGGATAAGTCAGATATGCTCAAACGGGTGATTCAGCCAGAAGTAGGGTGTGCCACCATCCACATGCCACATTTTTTGGAACACAACCTTCGATCGTAACTTGAGACGGAATGTTACGATCGATCACATCGCCAAGACCAAGCTGTTTCAGAAATTGACATGTTAGAAATAATGCATGTTATTTGCGTGTATTTGCATTAATTTTCCTGATTCACAAGAGCATCATAGAAGTATCTGCATTCAAAATAAAACTTCGTATCGACGCAGAAAGGAAAACCGTTGCACCGTCAATATTGATGCATGAGGTTTCCATGCCTAGTTTTAATCAGTATTTACCTGGCCATACTTGTTCCATCCCCAGCAGAAGACCTTCCCCTCCTCTTCAAAAAATAGAAGCATAGTGTAAGTATTAAGTCCAATATAAGACTCTGAGCTAGATGCAGAAAAACCATAAAGAGCACCAAAAGTCTTAAAAAAAGCATTCTAGGACGAGCTAGGCCATGATTTTAACATGATTAAAGGTGTACTAATTACAGACAGGTTTTCCATTAACTGCCAGTTAATCCCAAAACCTAATCATTATATTCAGTTCAGGTTGAAGAACTATGGTAATTCAATGTCCCAAGCACATCCTGTTAATTGTTTCTTAGCTTTTGCCCACATCTTAAAATGGGGTTACCAGCGACATGGAGGAAGGAGATTCAAGTGGACGGGGACTTGGACAATGCCATATAATGTTCAGCAGTTGCAAAATCTGCACTATCTATATCAGCAATAAAGGATGCATATGCAGCCCATAAATTCACATACCTGTTACTACAGCACTGTGTCGAGCTCCACATGAAACAGTTTTTGCATGCATATGTTCCAAACTTGGAGCATCCAAGAGCCTAGGGATAGTCTGGTTTATAATTCAATGAAAATGGAAGTTAATAGCATAAAAAGCGTTACACTGGGCAAAACATTAAATAATATAAAAAAAAGAAATAACACGACAATAAACTGTTGGAACAGAGAAAGATAAGAAGGAGTAACATCATGAAAGTAGTGTTAAATAAGTTCCATACCTCAGCCTGATCACTTCCTGTTCCCAACTGCCCAAACTGATTTCCACCAAATGCATAGACATCACCATCGGCAGAAATGCAGACAGTATGCCAAAGCCCTGCGGCAACACCCTCTATTCTAATGCCCAATAAGGAAGACACACAAGTTGGGCTCAACTCATCATCTGTACTTCCTTGCCCACACTAGAGAAAACAATGAAATGATTAAATTGTAGGAACGAAATTTCACCAACTAAAGAAAGCTATGCACCTAAGAGAATAAGAAGAAGATTCCTTGTAGAGTGAACTTCATCTTCAACATCTACAGTGTTTTTATCTCCACCATTATCTACTTTACCTACATGTTGATTCTGAAGAATGGTTAATTTCAGATATTCCAACCCGTGCCAGGGAGGGATATAGGAATCAACAATTTATACGAGCCAGTTAAAGTAGGGCATGATAGTTTTTCAATGATAGAAATTCTAGTCTATGATTTCCAGAGACAGAAATGACCACAACAGCAGACAAAGGGATTGCCAATAGGCAAGATGTGCTATAACCATGACAAGCAACACTTTTTGATATCTTGTGTCAGGAAGAAGACTTGTAGTTTTATGATCAGTGCAACAAACTTTCACCAGGGTTCAGATCATTTAGTGGCAATTTTTAGGTACAGCAAAGACGTAATCCAATAGAATGAAATATAAAGCGCAATAGAATGAAATATAAAGCCTGGGCAGCCAATGAAAAGTTGCAGATATGTATATAAGCAGTAAACAATAAAACAAGATCAAGTGAGTGGTGGTTCTTTAACAGGAGTCATACTTGATCATGCACAAAAAGATGTAGAGGAATAAACAGGCAGGGTTTAGGGAGTAGAACTAATAGAGAAATAAACAGGCAGGGTTTAGGGAGTAGAACTAAGTATGTATAAGAGACATAGAAGAAATATATTGTGGCTTAGCACTTCAATCTTGCGAAGTATGGCACCTGCATACCTTAGTCAGTAACAGAATGACTATGTTAAATTCACCACGGATTGTTCCAAAAGAGTGGTACAGAAAATGTTGTCAGATTTGAGCATTTTCAATAGCATACAGAGTGATCATTTTATTTTGGAATATCTTATGCATGCTAAATCTGAACATATAATCCTCTAGAACAAACCATCATTGCTATTGGCTATGAGTCCAAATTACCTGTCCATAGAGTCCCCAGCCAAAAGTAAGTAGAGCTCCAGCATCTGTTATTGTGAAGTTGAATATCAAACAATAAGGTATAATTAGAGGCAGGCTATTCATAAAAGACAGAGAAGTAATACAGTAGTCGATATTGTGTCTGGTCTACATCTCAGATAGAGCAGGAACTTTAATTCCAGCACAGGATGTAGGGTTCTCCTTGTAAATGTATTTGCTATGCTTGACGATAATAAAAACATTTTGTGGCAAAACACTTATAAAACAGGTCACTTCTGCTTCTGTAACTTGAACCATGCCTAGTAATTCATCAAAGAAAAGTGAAAAATGCATACCCGTTATTACTGCACTATGACGCCCTCCACAAGCAATCCCCTTCACATAATTTCCAGGAACTCTAAAGCCCTGTCCTTCTGATGTCATGGCCCCCCGAGACAATGCTTTTGTTCTGTCTTTAGCAAAGGAAGAGTCAATGCATGGTATCGGATGTGGAGAGGAAACCATCCTTATCCGGGACCCCAAACCAAGCTGCCCTTCGCCTCCATAGCCCCAGCCCCACACCTGTCCTATATCTGAAACCTTGGAGAATTAGGGTAGTTCAAGTGTCGAACAATGAGCAACAGATCTTCAATAGGTTCATGCTTCCTAGAGCCTATCAACTATGAGATTGCTCTCATAAAACAAATATTTTAACACCGGATCACAAGAGCACCATCACTGGTTACCTGACAATGCCAAAGTATGGCGTCCACCAGCAGCAACAGTTGCAATCCTCACTCCTGGGTTCAATGCCACTAGGCATGGAAGTGCAGATAGTGTTTCATCACCAGAAGATGAGCCTTCAGCTGCTTGTTTTGTTGATGATATTCTCCTTCGCTTCGTATATTCATCTCCAGATCCTTTGCCATCAACAGCAGACAAGGTTCCACTTCCTCCACTAGATCTTGCGCGGGGGCTTACTGCAACAACAAAGTAATACTATATTAGCCTTGAATAAGAAAAAGATCATCATTCAACTTGTTGAATAATAAACTGATCTGAGAGTACCTTGATCCGTTGAAAATGGATTCTGTTTTTCAAAACCAGTCTTTTCTGAACTTCCCGCTGAAGACAGGTCTCCAAAAACTTTTCCTGAAGGAATGCATTCTTTCCATCCCCATGTATAAACTTCGCCATTGTCTGTGGTGAAGCCACATAAGTAATCTTAGTTTACTACTCTAGGCAGAGAGATATCACAGACAAGAATGAGCTTTGTGCAAATAAGATTACTCAGGAAAATATCAATTGGATAACTTCAAAAGAAAATAAAGAGATCGCATTTACCAGTAGCTGCTACACAATGAGCCCAACCGGCTGCAGCTTCCGCAATAGAAGCTTCAGTTGGGAGATGAAAAGGCTCCGGAATTTCCTGAAGCAGGAAAGTGTTTGTTCAGTTAGAAGAAACAAAATCAACACACGTGTAAGAGGAAGCTAAAGTTCTATTAATGCTGAACTACCCCATGCTTCCCAGATGTCACATAGCTTTGACCTAGATCATCGGTTGAGCCCCAAGTGATGAGCTTTCCATATTCTGATTGACAAAGAATCATGAGTAAAATAATAACCCTTGGAGGAAAAACACAATTTCTATAACCAGAAACCCTGATACCGAATTTTAATTCACAGGAAGCCAAGATACCAAGTTTTATTCAATCCCACTTATGACAGACATCTCACAACTTCAATCAATAGCCAAGAAAGCAGCCTAACCAGATACAACTAGAATTTAACATCGTTTCTTGATTAATTGTTCATCTTAAAAGGTGAGTGAAATATAGGAATCAGAACTACTTAAAATGTGTGGAAAATCAAAGTGAAAGCAGGTACTGAAGACCAACGAAAGAACAAGCAAGCAATTGGCGAAACGAATCAAAGAATGCTTCTTTTTTGATAGGTCAGTATCCATTGCTTTAGCAACTAAACTTACTCCGATAAAATGTATTTAAGAAAACAGAAACACCTTAACCCAATCAATGGCATTGGGGAACTCAACGAGAAACAGACAAAAACAAGCAACAAATTTCCAAAAAAAGAAAAGGAGGCACAGAGACGAAAAGCACCAGAAATCGCCATGGCGAATCCGCAACCGCCTCCACAAACATCCTTCCAAGGGAAGCCGGCGGTTCTTACGACGACCGGCGACAAAATCGGAGATCTCTGAGGCAAAGCTCCGGGAAGATATCCCCACATCAAAACCAATCTCTCTTTGGCCATTGTTAGTCTCTCCTCTACTCCGTTTCCCTCCCCATTCATGTCTTCTTCTTCGTCCTCAAAGAAGAGAAATCGAGAGAGAGAGAGAGAGAGAGAGAGAGAGAAGTGTTTGGTTGGAGGCTGATTGGAGTTTGCGTGTGAAAGACCGTATCATTTTCAGGGGAATGGGTGTGCCACGTTGGATGCTCACGTGGGACGACTATACACGTGTCGCATCGTGGGCCGCAAGATGTTTCGGAAGTTTATGACCAGGCGTTGTCAGGAAGTTTCTGGAAGGAGTCACTCGTAGAATATAGCAGGAGTGTGAGAGAAGCATTTGGCCGGGTATATGCTTGGCGCGTGGGCTCTGTTAAAGCGACACGTGGTTGCTTTCAAGATTTTAGTCCAATCATTATGGACCTAAACGTGTCGTGCTTTTGAGGTTTGGAAGTTCTCATCTTCCTCCTAGCCGGGCTTTTCTAGGTTTTGTTTTTAGTAGCCTTACATATGTTGATGTTGGATACGTAAATCCTACGTAATAAAACAGGTAACCAACTATTTAATTATTATTATTCGTTATTTAAGTTAAATTGGATGTATTTCACCTCTAACAATTTACATGTTAAATTGAAAGTAAAAATACGTTAAATTGCATCTATAAGACAAATCTTTTAAATATATCTTAATTAAAAATTATATATTAGTCTTAATAAAAGACATCATAACTTAATTAAAGTTTCCAAAAATAATTAATATTATAATCTTATGGTTTAAGATTTTTTGTGTTTCTACGTGTTCTTTTTTTTCTAAGTTTTCGTGTTTTGTATTATTCAAAATAGAGTTTTTTGATATTTTATTACTCTCTTATCATTTGGGTATTGGTGTTTCTGAAAATAAAGAGATGTTACATTTCGTTATATTTTAGATTTAAATATTTTAAAAAAAAGTCGAGTTATATTTTATATTTATTTATTGTAATTTTATTTATATAATGATTTAGCGTGTCAGTTTTACTTATCTACTCTTTTAACCTGCATCATTGTTTTATTGTCACATCTGCATGTGGGTCTATCGGAAACAACCTCTCTATTATAAAGGAGTAAGGCTGCATATTATCAGACATTTCCAAACCCCGCTTTATTGCGAAACTTCGGACTGGATGTAACAATGATGATTATAATATATGAGCCACGTCATCTCTCCCACCTTCTTCACTAGCACTCATCAGGAATGGCTCACTACTAACCTCCGGACCCATCAGTTGGTCTCGACCCTTGATTGGGCAGCTATCTTTAGGACTGCCTGCTGGTTCTTATGGACATGGCGAAATATGGTCATTTTCAACACTCAGTTCTCCTGACCAACTTCTCCTACAACTATCGTCCTCAATTATGTCCGCCTGAGTTCCCAGCCCTCAGCCTTGCTTTGTCGCACCCATCTGGCACCTCGACCGCGATATGAGCAATTTATTGGATGGTGCCCACCTATCCCATGATGGATCAAACTGAATATTGATGGGGCGTGTTGCAGCGAAATCTCCTCGACCACTGCGGGTGGTACTCTTCAAAATAACTCTGGAGATTGGCTTGGTGGATTTGCTTAGAATATAGGTCGGTGTTCCCCAGTTTTAGCTGAGCTTTGGGGCATCCACTCCGGTCTTCAACTAGCCTGCTTGGTTTTTGACGCGTGGTTCTTGAACTAGACTCTCTCGTGGTTAAAGAGCTCCTCTTCGACGCCCCACATCGATCCTTGTCTCTTAATCCATTAGTCTTGGGCATCAACAAACTATTCATCCGGAACTGAGTTATTTTTTCTCGATACACCTACAGAGAAGACAACCGGTGTGCTAACTGGCTCGCTAACTATGCTTTTACTTTAGGACTTGGCCTCACCACTTTTGATAGAACACTCTCTGGGTGTGTCACTATCCTTATAGAGGATATGACATGGATTAGCCTCCCTCGGAGAATCTTGTAATTTGTAATTTGTGTTATTTCACTTGTAAAAAAATAAATCAATAAATAAATTAAATTAAATTCGAACTGCTCAATGTATAATGGAATTGACCGACCATAGAAAACCACTAAATTTTAAGTGGCCTCGCATGTACGGAACATCAAAACCACATGCTTGGGCCTCAAAATACCACAAAACACTGTAGCCCACAACCGAAATTATTTAAGTAGGCCCCCATAATTTTCACTTGCTTTGTGTTTTTTGTCACGTGGCTTAGAGCAGATGTCCAATGATTGTGTGTGTGTGATGGACCTCATGATTGAGTTGTAATCACTAGAAATTGCGACGTCCATCACGGCAAAAGATGGCGGGCCTCCAATCATATAGGATAGATGGGCTTTTCTACACCACACGATATGTACCTAAAGGCCTCCGCTAAAATTAACAATTTTTTTTTACTTTTCAAGAAAAAGAAATTTAGATTGTAACTTTTTGGTAGTGAAAAGAACATTAATGCCTTTTAAAATAGCTTAATTAATAGACAATTCGTATTGATCTAATTTTATTTTTTAATGCAATTTAAGATATCAAAATGATGTTATTTTATATGATTAACTAAAATAATATTATTTTAATTTTAAATTTTAAATTATATAAATTTAATATAATATTATTTTAATCAATAATAGTATATTTATATTATTTCATCAATTTGAATTAAATAAATCTGACCTTTTAAAAATATAATTACATATTTATCATTTCGATATACTGATGTATTTGTTAGTTTATGCCCTTCCAACCAATTTATTTCTGTTGAAAATATTTGTATGACATTATTATTTATTAATTAAAGGTATTCTTTATCTTTGTGTATTTGTTAATTATTTAATTATTATTCATAAAGATAAAATCTTTGAAATAATTACTGTGTAATTAAAATTATGATGAGATCATAATTTATGAGATTCAATATACACTGATGTATTATTCCTAAATGTTCATAGTTGTGGTTTCATCAAGACTGGATATTGTTAAAACGGTAAAATTAGCACACATTATGTTTCTTTCTTATGAAGAAAGTAATTGATCTCGTTAATTAAAATATAGAGATACTTAAACTAACGTGTGAGTGATTATTAAAGAATAAGTCATTGAACTGACCCGATTATGAAAATTTTGAATGGAATATTACTTATATGTCTATGAATTATCTCATAATGATGGTTGTATAATTAATCCTCATACTTGAGATTACCGATATATCTAGTATGGGAATTATTGTATTTTGATGCTACTTATGAATTGTTATAAGATAATTCTGTTGGTAGTAATTTGATACAATATGAACCATATGTAGCTAATTGAGTAAGTCGAAAAAGGATTCGTCACTCTAAAGTAATTATAGAGAATATTCTATTGTTCTTGATTGGTAATGATTTATGAAATTCTCTGGCCATAGTGAATTGATATTTGAAGATGAGTTTTCAAATTACAATTATAAATCAATTACTAATTAGTAAGGACGAACATAATTGGATGATAAGAGTAGACACTATATTCATACTCTGTCAAATTAGAATATTAGATGACGAAAAGATTAAATTATACATTATAGTCATGCATGGACATGTTAAGTCAATCACTTTGACATTCTTGATATTTGGGTAATTATGACATATTGCTAGACGTCAATCATGATTTATGATTATGAATTATTTAATTGGAGAATTAAAGATAAATTAAAAGAAGTTTTAATTTATCTAATTCTATTTGTGAATTAGAATTATAATTTATAATCATTCCGTACTTTTTAGGAACCTAATGGGTCACACATCAAAGAACAATTTGTGAAAGAAAAATCAATTTAATTAAGTTGGACTTAATTATAAAGTTTGAGAAATTTTGGGAATGAAATATAAAATATTTGATTTTATTAAAATTAAATTAATTAGAATTAAAATTTGATTCTAATTATAATTAAAGAGTTTTAATTTAATAAAAGACTATCTTGATTTTTTTTATTTAAAGGGAGAGGTTTATGAAAGCTAGCACTTTTTGTCTTCTTCCTTCAAAGATAGTTTGAAAATTACTACCATCAGAGGCTGGACAATTGAACAAGTCGTGATTGATCACTCAGAGAAAAGATTCAAAGTTTTTCTTTGGAAAGTGAACAATGTACGGTTTCTAAATCGAATATTGTTTTGATTCAAGTTTAATCAATTATCGGGATCCGTTTAGATCTGAAAAATTTTGTTTTCCATTGCGTCCGTGATTCGATTACGATAACATTCCAACAAAAGCCTCGTATGCTTCGATTAACATGTGGTGCTCATGCAAAGCATTGTTTATTTAAAGATGATTGATATTAGAAAATACAAGAATTAGTTTGATTTATTTTTAAAAATTGTTGACAGTAATATGAAAAAAGTTACAATGTAATGGGGGGCCATTTTATTTCAATTAATTGAAACTGTGCGAGTAGGGAAGAGAAGAGGTCAAATACTAATTAAATTAATCCGTCGTGAGTGATCACTCACGAAGACATTATGTACGAGACGGCGGAAGCAGAAGATGCACATGGTCCGACCTTGGACTGTAGGAGCTCCACGATCCATCCATCTCTTTTTATATATATATATATATAAAGGGAAAATGAAACAACGAAGCTATATGAGTCGGGGAAAACAGATTCCCGACATATCCTCAATGAGGAATCTATGACACCCTAAGGGTGGAACATCAAAATAAGTGACTCCAATGTCGTCCAGAACGGCATGGACGGCGAGCCAGTCCACACATCTGTTGCCTTCTTGATAAATATGGTGATGAATAGAGTTTATCTATGCACATCTCTTTTTTTTAATTAAAAAGGAAAAGACACATTACATAACGAGCCGAGGAGAACAGAGTTTGGATTGATCTTCTAAGAAGAGTACATGGCACCGAATAGATTCCATCTATCTCATTTGAAAGTGAAGTCTTGCGTTTCATCACTTTACCCAATTTGCCCTCCCGCTTTAAGCATACGGGAAGATGCTGTGTTCAGTTCAGATCGCGTTCATTCGACTCAAGTCAACAATTAGTAAATAGTTAAAACTACTCTACCAATCAAAAGATGCCACGTAATATTTATTCATTGGTTAGATTGCTTTCCCCAGTCATCATCACCTTCATTTTTTTTCTCTCCCTTTGCTTGACTACGATCATCAGAATTTGCAGAGCTTTGAGAAAATTGCAATATGGGAAACGCTTTACGTTTCTTGTACGCACACTGCTGCAAACCAACCGTCTCCGGCGAGTCCGATTCACTCGGGCCTCATGGTGTCTCCGCAACCACCGTTGGTGTTTCCGCTCTAGCCCATGATCTGTTCAACTTCGAAATCAACTCGCAGGTTCTCTCTCATAAATTTTACTGCTTGTGTTATGTTGGAACTTGTTATTACTATCTGCTTCTAATTTCCCCCTCTCTGCTCCATTTCATAAGGTCCCAGAAGGACTCAGTGACCACGTAGTCTCATCCAAGAAAGCTCAAGCCAATTGGTAATTGTGTAAACATGTTTAATTCATTTGCCATTTCACTGCCAAGTCATGGTAATGATTAGTTGCTAAGTTCGTTGAATCACTTTGAAATGTTGTACTAAGGTATAGAAAACTGTCAGGGGCGTGGAGAGAAGCCAAACCTCCTCCCAAAACGCCCGAAGAAGCCTCCAGGCTAATCATCCAGACCCTAAAGAAACACAAAAAAGCAGATGTTGAGGTAGGCAGTTGAACACATTTATTACATCTTACAATTTGCTGCTTAACATAACGCCTACTCAAATGTTGATAAAAATGTGATCTAGGGTTTGTTGGCTTTTTACGGTCTGCCACTTCCTCACACCCTTCTTGAACTCTCCGGCGGTGTGCCCACATCACTACCTCAAGGTGTGAAGTTCGAATTGCAGACACTACGGGTAATAACGACATCTATGTCTGCATAATCTTAAACAAGGGTTTGATTTGGGAATAGCTATTGTTTAAATGATCAAACCAGGTGGATGCAAGAGCTATACCTGATGGAGACACCATCACTGTCTACGTTAGCACAACAGATCCGAGAGAATCGTCCTGTTTGCCACTTGAAGTCCAAATGGCAGCTGTTCAAAGATCACAGGCACGAGCCGAGAGAAACTATGCAAAGGCTGATGCACTTCACAAGCAAATTATCGACTCTGGATATCGGTTGGTTGCCCTTATCAGTTTTTATTCCAATGTTCAATTAATCGGAACTTATTTGTTCTTCTGCAGGGTGATAAATGTCCAGAATCAGGAGGTTCTTGCAAGAAAGTACCGAATTAGATTGATGTAATGCCTATACTCTCTGGTGAATTAGGTGTGTGTTTTTCTTATAATTTCATAATGTTATGAGTTTGAGCATATATAGGGGAATAGATGCGCCGGAGAGCTCGATGCCATATGGGCAGGAGGCAAAGGAGGAGTTGGTTAAACTTATTCAGGGAAAGAGTGTGAGAATATTTGTGTATACGGAAGATCGTTATGGCCGTTTGGTGGGCGACATATATTGCAATGGCATCTTTGTACAGGTGTTCCCTTCCGCTCAAATCCGTTTCACTTGAGATTTTACACAAACGGTTTGCACGCATTATTCACAACATGACTTTGCTAATATCTGTCTGCGAAAAATAAAATCATAGGAGGCGTTGCTGAAGAAAGGGTGCGCATGGCATTATACAGCCTATGACCAACGCGTGGAACTAGCATCGGTATGCAATATACATTGCTGTGGTTTTGTTGCTTTTGTGAACTGTAAAGCTCAGGCTTATAGTTTATGGTTGCGTTGCATCAGTGGGAAAAGGAGGCACGGCTAAAACGAATAGGCCTGTGGGCTGCACCAAACCCTGAGGAGCCATGGGAATGGAGAAAAGACAGGCGGGAAGGCAGACAGTAATATCTTATGTATGCTATAGGCTTAGTTACTGTTTAATTTCAATTCTGTTTTTCAATTTTTATTTTCTGTTTTTGGCTACTTATTTAATTAAGATTTTTAATATAAAATCTGAAACAAAAACTTCTTTAATTAAGATTTGAAGTAAAAAACTAAAAATTAAAACATAAATATGTTTAATCTTATTATCTTGTTTTTATTTTTTAATTGCACGATACCGACTGAGTGATCCTCCGACCGATTTGTTAGGCACGTCCGGCTCCTCCGTCCGACTTTTGCCTTGCCACATGACTGGCGCTGTCCCGGCGCCACCGCCATGGGGAGGCAATCGTACTTTTGCTCAAGCGGTATCTGGATCGAAACAATCCCCTCGCTCCATTCTCCGACCTCTTGCCGATGTGGACATTGTTTCAACCTCGAAACTTCTGAAAGGAGAACCTACATTCTTCTTGACGCAAGCGGAGCAAGATCAATTATCGGCCCCTTTCCGTTTTTCTCTCGTGGGCAAATTCACCAAAGGCAACCCTAAATTGGATTTTCTACGATCAGCTTTTGATCGGATAGGATTTATCGGTGCTTTTACTATAGGGTTGATTGATTTCAGACATGTTTTAATTAGCTTTGATCTTGAAGAGGATTATCAGAGATGCTGGTTGCGCACGATCTGGGCTTTTGATACCCACCTCATGCGTGTGTTCAAATGGACCCCGGACTTTCACCCAAATCTTGAGTCCTCCATCGTCCCTATCTGGGTCTCTTTCGAAGGCCTCCCTGTTTATGGTTTCCACGAACAGTATCTGAAGCGTATGACTGCTCCGATTGGTACCTTGTTGAAAATAGACGCTCCTACTCTGAATCTTTCACGGCCGTCGGTAGCTCGGGTATGTCTTGAAATTGATCTTTTGAAGGAGTTACCTAAACGTATCCGATTGGGCACAGACTCAAAACCTTTCTTCCAATCGATTATCTACGAAGATCTCCCGGCCTTCTGTCGTCACTGCCACAAAGTCGGACATGCCATGGATCATTGCCGTCAATTGCATCCAAGTACGGCCGTCGATCCTACATCAAAATCGCTGCCTTTCAAACCCAGTGTTCCCCCCGCCCCGCAAATATGGAAGCCCAAGGACACTCTACCCAGCTCCTCTGGTTTACCAATCGACGAGAAGAATGCCTTTGTTCCCGATATTCCCTCCTCTGCCCCGATTATTTTACCCCCAATGCAACCGATAGTTGATGTTCTGGTCGATTCTCCCTTGCTGGTTTCTGCTCAATCACCGAATATTGGTTTCGATTTACCCAAATCGAAGGTGTTGGACCCCGATTTTTGAGTGAAAATAAGAAATATTCAAAAGTGGATGAGTAAATTGAAATTAAATTGAAAATCAAGAAATAAAGAGAGAGTGTGAAAATATGAAGAATTGTGAAAAGTTTGACTTTTTGGCCTTTGATAGTTGACTTTTGATTTAGGCATAATTT
>JAOTIZ010000002.1:14152234-14163856 GCA_027123425.1 Erythroxylum panamense | reverse complement strand
ACAAATAGAAATATTTTCATATTTGTAATTATTTGATAAATATATTTAAATATATAATATATTTCAAATACATATTTTAAAAAAATTAAAATTGTTATTCATGAAATAACTTTTTAAAAATATCAAGTACTTAATTGTAAGTTTACCAATAGTTTTAATAACTAAAATACATCTTAAGTAAATATTAATTTATAAATGAAATTTATAAAATAAAATTGTTTAATTAATTAAAATAATAATATTAATTTATCTTTATCTCTCATTTAATATTTTATTATTATAAGTAAAAATATAATTACATTTATATTAATAAATAAAAATTTTGTTTGTTTTTATTCAAAAATAAAATTATAAAATAAAAACCCAAAATCACAATAGAAATATAAATTTAATTCAAGTTTGTCTGTTTTTGTGGTAAAATAGCCTACATGCCAAAGCAATTATAACTCTAATTTGCAAAGTTGTTTAATAGATTTAGGGCACTAGATCTTTTTAAAAAAAATCTATATATCTAGAGATAAGGTCAGAACTGCAATCTAAGATTGTATTTCTAAGTTCGCCAATTAAATTATGCATTCCAATTTTTTATTACTCCAAATTTTTTGAAAATCTTCTACTGAATTCTCTATTTGAATAAAAAAAATTAAGATGATGAAAATTATCATCATCTTATTTATTATTAATCTTAATTATTCAGATCATTTTCGTAATCCGTTTTTAATCATTACTTTTCATGACTGATTAGTTAAAATTATCATAAAACAATTACAAAGAGCTTCGATTCCAGGTCTTCACGGCCAGATTATACATTGACGTTGAATGATGAGGATGTTATGATATATTATATATATATCTTATTTTATTTTGACACTTTAAATTGGACATATAAAAAGTGAAGTTTGTGTTTTATTAGAAGTTCATGTAGTTAATGGGAAATTGTGTTTGCGTGGATATTATAGATCATGGACACTTTCTGGTGAGTTTATGATATATAACAAATGCCTACTTATTTGATTTTAAAAATGAATCTATGACACACACGTGATAAGGATGAAAACTTAAAAAATTTCATCTACAGCTTTTTGGTTATTGTGTGAGTGTGGCACAGTGATAATGGGCATTAATTATCACTGAAGAAGTCTATTTCAATTATGCCTCCTATTTTCAGTGAATTCTTTGAAATCTATTAAGATATGTGAATATCTCTTTTGTGAGTAAGGAGTCTAGTGGTTTTACGAAAGTGGGAGAGTTCTGGTTTTGTTGGATAGCTGTCTTGGTTGGTTGTTGAGTTTGTGTGGGTTACTGGTGAATGGTTCTGGTTTTTTTTGGGCTGATTGCGTATGTGTTGAAAGGTAGCACTTTGTCCCACGATAATATTGGATAAGCAGTTCACGTCTATCAATTGGAGTTGCTGATTTTCTATGTCTTTGAAGAAGGTTACTGGTTGCGGCACATAGGAGGATAAATGTTGATGGATGCGTGATTTGTGAGGGCAGCAACTTGGTTCCATTGTTGAACAACTTCATATCTATTTCTGGAGAGCTTATCAATTTGGGAAGTTGTCTTTCTCTATTTTATTTATTATTGTTTTGAGTGAAAGTAGTTATACAAATCCTTTGACAAGGTTAGTACGAGGCAGTCGTAATATTGCGTGTGAAAATCTTTCGTAGGAAGTGAGGTTGAGAGATAGTGTCAAGGGTTGAGTGATGTCGGCTCAATAAAGCCTTGAGTAAAACTATTGTACTTCGGTGAAAGTGATTAAGCTAAATGAGGGCCTCGCAGACGTAGGCAAGGTGTGCTGAACTGCGTTATCAAATTTCAGTGTGTTTATTATTTCGGTTAACTTGTTTTTATTTTGTTGGTGCCAAAGAAGTTTGCGAAATAATTAACCCCCTTTGGATTTTCAATTGGTATCAAAACAAGGTTACCGATTCAGAACTTGATAGCAAGTTGGTACAGATCCTAGTTTTGCAAACATGGCCATAAGAGAAGGAGCATTAATTATTAAGCCACCACTGTTGGACGGCTTTAACTATCCTACACAGAAATCATGGATGAGAGTTTTCATCCAAGCTTAGGACAACAAAACTTGGCATTCGGTAGTACATGGGTAGACGCATCTGACAATTATTGACAATAAAGGAGAGACAGTTCAAAAAGATCCATCTGAATGAACAAGAGTTGAAGAAGAAAGTGCACTTGAAAATTCACAAACAATGAATGAGATATTCAGTGCTGTTGATGAAGGACGCTTCTCAGTGATTTCAGCATATGAAACAGCAAAAGAAGCTTGGGATGTATTGCAAACCATTCATGAAGGATCAAAATCTGTGATAGCATCGAAACTACAAATGTTAGTTGTGCGGTTTGAAGAGCTGAATATGGATGAGCATGAGACTATCGAAGATTTTCATGAAAAACTACGAGATATAACGAATCAGGCACATCAACTAGGGAAGAAATACTCCAACGTGAAATTAGTCAAGAAAACATTGAGATCACTGCCTCCAAGATTTATTCCAAAAATTGCAGCAACGGAGGAAGCTCATGACATTGATAATCTGTCATTGGAAAAAGTTATTGGAATCCTCACAAACTTCGAAATGAATATTTTGAGAGGTAAACAAGAAAGAAGCAGAGGATTAGCACTACAGGTGAAAACTGGAAAAACTGCAAATGATATAGAAGATGAATCTGCCGAGAATGAGGATGTGGAGCTATTAATAAGAGAGTTCAGTAATTGGTTGAAGAGAGTGAAAAAGGACAAAACCGAGTTTAGGCAAAAAGGCAGGACCTCATCAAACAACAACTTCAAACAAGCCAAAACTCAAAAGGGAAAAGGAAAGGTAAAGATAATTCAATGTCATGAGTGTCAAGGCTTCGGACATGTTCAAGCGAAGTGTGCTAATACTATGAAAAAAAGAGAAGGAAAATCTTATACAAGCACTTGGAGTGATAACGAATCCGGAAGTGAAGAAGAAGTTGTGAAAAATGATGTTTTAGTTACTTTGTACAGCAAAAGTCTAGTTACTTGTTTAACAGTAACTAAGAAGGAAGTAACTGAAGACGAAAAAGTGAGTAAATCTAAAAATTTTGGAAAAAATGCAACCGATTCAGCTTAAAGCTCGATCTCAGATTATGACAGTGGTGAAAGTGGGTAAAGTGATAAAATGGAGAATATTTACGCGGCTTACGAATCAATGTATGAAAAATTGGTGCAAATATGTTGAAAGAATGAAAGATTGAAGGAAGAGAATCTCACCATGAAGAACACCATTCAAGAGTTAGAAAAGAATTTGACGTTGACATCAGATGAGCTTGGTAAAGCTAGAATGAAATTGGTAAGTACCAAAAAGGGATTGAGAATATTAAATGGAGGTACCGAAAAGCTAGAAAAGTTGTTAGAAATTGGTAAAGTTAAAGGGGATCTTCAAGGTATTGGTTATAAGGGTGAGTGCTCTAAAGTGAATGAGAAGAAAGATGACATATCCAAATCTGTCCGAGAAGAAGAAACATCGAGAAAGAATCGAAGATTTATACCCATATGTTACTTTTGTGGAGTCATTGGACATATAAGGCCAAGATGTTATTAGTTACTACAAATGATGTTTTAAAGGGGTCACAATCGAAAATCTAGACATTTTTCATTAAATTTTCATCCCATGGTATCGAAACAAGCTTGGATTAGAAAAGGTCAAGTACAAGCACAAAAACGTAAAGATGGAAAAACAAGAAAATGCCCAGATTTGTAGTTAGTTGCTGCAGATGAAGTAACTGCAGAAAGTAACTTACAGCTAGTTACTGCAGATTGAGCAGTTGCAGAAAGTGGTTTACAGTTAGTTACTGCTGAGGAAGTAACTATAGAAACTGAAGAACTTTTACTTACTTCGGATGACGAACCAACTAAAACAATGAAAGTTGATTTGAACCAAGGTTCTTCATCTCGAATTCGAAGAAATCATCCAGCAGAAAATGTTATTGGAGATGTGAGTGAAAGAAGAAAAACAAGAGAAAGAAAAAAGATTGATTATCAAGAACTTGCAGGCTACTTATGTTACACATCTTCATTTGAGTCAAAGAAAAAAGCCAGGTTTGAGATTCTTCAAGGGGCACAGAGACAGTGTGCTTTACATTTTTGAAGTATTTTTTTATGTTGTTAAAAACAAAAAAAGGAAATGAAAAAGAAAAGAAAAGAAAAGAAATTTTTACTTCTTTAGTTTTATATTGCTATTGTCATCCCATTTTTTTAGTAGTTTACATTGTGACTTCTATTTGGCTCCATCAAAGACTTCTCAGCTCTCTCATCAATGTGGGTCTCTCTCTTGGGTATCTCTCTCTCTCACTACACTGACAACACTTATAGTTCATTGCTTGGATTTATGAATTTGATCACTCTGATGAAGATGGAAGTGAAGTAAGTAGTGATATATTGACATGTGTTTTGATTGGTGGTAAATTGTCATCTTGACATGCTTATGATTCTTCCGCTGCACTTATGGTTGATTATGATGATTATACAATTTGATATTATTTTGTTCCAAGGGGAAGACATCAGATTGTTTATGGTGAATGTTCCATTCAGGAGGAGATTTTAAGGTATATGCGTGACTATTTGTCTGGCTTTTTGGCTTCTTTTTGTCCCAGGGGGAGAAATTTGAATGATTAGATAAATTGTGATGTTCTTTGGAACTTGATGTTTGATTAAATGAGAGTATTTGTCAAATGGATTGTGCATTTGATTTATATGTCTAATTGTGCTATTTAGGAGGAGTTTCATGTTTGTGACAAAAATGTCAAAAAGAGGAAGATTGTTAGGATATATTTTATATATATCTTATTTGGTTTTGGCATTTTAAATTGGACATAGGAATTATTATATGGTTTGAAAATTACATCCACGGTAGAAATTCAAAAGGTGTGTGTTGCTACATATTCCTATCACTGAAGAAATCTATTTTTGATTATGCCTCCTATTTTAAATGGATTTTTTGAAATCTATTAAAATATGTGAATATCTCCTTGGTGAGTAAGCAGTCTAGAGGTTCACGCAAGTTGAAAAAAATATGGTAGTGAGTTGTTTTACGCATGCTTGGATATTGGGTCATGTGAGGTTGTGTGGGTCACGTATGATATAAAGGTTTTTTTGGTTTTATTGGCTGCGCTTGATTTGTTGGGCAGCACTTTTTCCCACGGTTAACATTGAATAAGCAGTTCACGCATGTCAATTGGAGTTGCTGATTTTCTGTGTCCTTGAAGAAGGTTATTGGATGTGCCTTATTGGTTGCGGCACATGGGAGGATATTTGTTGATGGATGCGTGATTTGTGAGTGCAGCAACTTGGTTTTATTGTTGAACAACTTCATATCTATTTCTGGAAAGCCTATCAATTTGGGAAGTTGCTTTTCTCTGTTTTATTTATTATTGTTTTTGAGTGAAAATAGTCAGACAAATCTTCTGATGAGGTTAACACGAGTTAGTTATATTATCGAGTGTGATAATCTTTCACAGGTAGTTAGGTTGTAGGTAGTTACAAAGATTGAGTGGTATTATATTAGATCAATCTTATGTAATTTTGTTGGACTACAGTGAAAGCGATTAATCTGGGTGAGGGCCCCGCAAACGTAAGTAGAGTGTGCCAACTGCATTACCAAATTTTTGGCGTTTTTATTATTTCAATTTTGCTTGATTTTATTTTGTTCGTGTCGAAGAAATTTGCTGAAAGTTTGCGAAACAATTAACCCCCTTCATTTTTTTTCAAAAATGTCCAGTTTTCTTATGTCTTTTGCGAGTTTTATACATAGTTTCGGCGAACATTGTGGGTCAGATAATAACAAGTCGGGTCAAGTAAGTTCGAGTTGATTCAAATCGAACTGGGTCAGTCAAGTTGGTCATGATTGTGATGGGTCAGGTTAAGCCTAAATTTGTTGATTCGAGATGAGGCCATTTTCATTATTTTGAGTTTGTTGGGGCCTATTGTTGGAAGGATGGAGAAGGCACGAATAAATTCGATTGGGCCTTTTCTCAAGTTGAGCCGAGTTAAATATTTATCGATTCGAGACAAGTCAAGTCGGGTCAAATCAAATTTATTCTGATCAAGTTGGGTCGCATTCGGGTTAGGTCAACCTGAGCTTTTCAATAAGTACGTGTGTAAAGCTAGTAGGATTGATTACATTTAGTTAGACATAAAACTTTTAATCAAAAAAAATATAGTCGAATGTAATGAAATATTTTATAATAAAATAAAATAAAATAAAATAGATATAATATTAGAAAATAAAATAGAAATATATGTAATATCATAAAACCGTTGTTTGAATAATATAATAGTATTTAAAAAATATTTATAATATAATATATATTGTAAAATTATTTATCACTTGATATTCGAGAACATTTAAATTGAAGATATTTTATTTTCACTATTTCTTGTCACCGTCAACTTTAATTCTATTTTATTATAAACTTTCCTCTTCCCTCTATTAATAAACCACGCCAAATTGTGTAAAGCTGGTGTGTATTGACCGGAGATTGCTATGTAGGAGAAAGAGATGGAAGGCTAATGGTGTATAGGACTTCGGTTAGGGTATTGTTGAAGGAGATGAGGAAAAAAAAAAGGGAATTTCGATTAGTGGGTCGATTTACGCAGAAGGGTAAGTTGTTTCTTGTTGAATTGTGAATCCCATTTTAGTTTCTTGTCAGTTGAAATGGATGGATGACGAGTTATGAAGATGGGTGTGTCCTTCTTGTAGTTCTTGCTCGAATATCTGCTTCAACACTTATTTCAGTGAGCTCATGCAAGTTAGAGCTTTAACTTTGTTGTGCATGATCATTACAGGGTCGTAATGCATCTAGATCACAGAAAGTTCTTTCTTAATCTGATCAAGTTTTATGGTGCCGTTTAACTTGTTGGACGAAAGTAGGAGGACACAGTCCCTTGATATCGTTGATTGATTGAGGAATTCGCCCTTCCAATTTGTTTCTTTGCAAATCGAAGGTATTCAGTGAAGAGAAAGATGCATTTTGTATTTCAGGAACTCCTCCATCAATTTGATTCTCAGAAAGTTGAATGTTCTGCAGCCTTGGAATATATGCTGTAAATTAGTTACCTGTTCTTCTGATACTTCTCCTAAATTGCAGTCTTCTGGACCTGTATAATTCAGTTCCTATTTTCTTCAAAACAAATATACGGTACAAGATTCAGGTTAACCCGAATTCTCTGTCTTAAAAGTTTCTAGAAAATAGATATAGACAACGAAGAACATAAAGTTCATCAAAGCTGTAATAGCTTGAGACAGTACCTGCAGTCCGGTCTGATTTAGCTAGTTTCTTTGTCCATGAACTCTGCGACCTCTTCTTGCACAAGTTCTTCTATTTGCTTCTTCAAGCCGAGGGAAGATTCTGAAGAGATAATAATCGATTTTTCTGTAATACCATAGCCTACATCTCTTGCAATATACAGGCGGACCAATGATCACTACCAACCCGAAAATGTATCCCATTACAATACTCAGAATGATACCATTTACAGAGTCAGTTTCAGAGCTCAAATGGGTGTCCTCATGTTCATCGTCTCTGCAACTTTCTGATAAGGGAGGTCCACATAGACCAGCATTGCCTTCAAAACAACTTGGCAAAAATGACTGGAGTTGAGTGCTTGTTGGTATCATGCCAACCAGTTTGTTGTAGGAGAGATCTAGGAATGAAAGGAATGTTAAACCTGCAAGCTGCTGAGGAATGGCTCCTGTCAGGTTGTTAACAGACAGGTTCAGCGATTCAAGCTGTGACAAGTTACCCAAGGTGGACGGAATTGATCCATTGAGAGCATTATTTGATAAGTTAAGGACATGAAGCCCTTTTAATTGTCCTATGACTTCTGGAATTGGCCCTTCGAAGTAGTTGCTTGAAAAGTCTACAGATGTGAAAACAGTTAGGATCTTCACCAGGTCCATTTGAAGGCCTTTGCTGGTGACTGTTACTGAATCTTGATAATACAGCTGATTTAGCAAAAAGGGCTTGAAATTGAGGTGATCATAAGTGTCATTCACATTTCCTTTCATTGCTTCCCAAGTGGTTAAAAATTTATATCGTAATATGCCACCAAAATTGTTGAAAGCAAGATCGACAATCTGAAGCTTTCTCCAAGATGTGTTCATATTGGGACATCCTACGTTCCCAAAAAATCTGTTCTTCCGCAAAACCAGGACACGCAAACTAGATATGCTTTTCAGAAAACAGGGGAAAGCATCATTGATCCGATTA
Source organism: Erythroxylum panamense (assembly GCA_027123425.1). Taxonomy (NCBI): domain Eukaryota; kingdom Viridiplantae; phylum Streptophyta; class Magnoliopsida; order Malpighiales; family Erythroxylaceae; genus Erythroxylum; species Erythroxylum panamense. Next base: position 14,155,597 of record JAOTIZ010000002.1, on the reverse strand, counting down.
TTTCCCAGATCCAGAACCTCCAAAGTTGTGCAGTTGTCCAAGAATTTAGGAACTTTCCCTTCTAGTTGATTCCAACTGAGATCCAGAGTTCTTAATTCACAAGAACCTCGAAGTTCATCAGGGATACTACCCGTCAAGCTGTTTCTTCTTAAATTTAGAACACCGAGAGTCTCTCGCATCTGAATTATACATCTAGGTATTGTGCCATTCAACTTGTTATTGGACAAGTCAAGAACTTGCAGAGAAATAGCGCTGCACATTGATTCAGGGACACCACCTGTGAGACTATTGTTTGAGGCGGAGAAGAAAATTGCAGCACTGAGATCAAGTTCTTGTGGTAGGTCAGAAGTGAATTTGTTGCTTGAAAAATCAACATATACAGCAGACGGTGGAGGAGTTGGAATCTTCCCCTGGAGTTGGTTCAAATGCAGATCCAGAACACTCAGGCTAGGAAAAGAATAAGGCTGTTCTAGGTTTGTTAGTAGATTCTGTGAAAGATTCAGATGGGTGAGAGACCTATTACCAACTTCCCATAGCCAACGAGGTACTGACCCGCTGATTTGGTTATCTGAAAGGTCTAGATGGACCATTCGTGACTGGATTCTTAGGTCAGGAAAGACTCTAAGATTACAAGAAGCAAGTCTTATGGTATTAAGCTGGGGTGAAGAAGATGTGGTAGAGTTGCTAGATTTTGCATCAACTGTCAAGTTGTTGTACGAAAGATCAAGTGTAGTGAGATTCCCAAGCTTCCAAATCTGATCAAGCTTTATGGTGCCATTTAACTTGTTGGATGAAAGTAAGAGGACATTAAGTCGCTTGATATCGAAGATTGATTGAGGAATTGGCCCTTCCAATTTGTTGCTTTGCAAATCCAAGGTATTCAGTGAGGAGAAAGATGCATTTTGTATCTCAGGAACTCCTCCATCAAATTGATTTTCAGAAAGTTGGATCTTCTGCAGCGATGGAATAGCGAATAAGGACGAGGGTATGCTTCCACGAAATAAATTACTCCTCAAGTCAACATTGACGAGATTTAAAAGACCTTCCCAATTATACGATGGAATTTCACCAGTGAATCTATTGTTTGAAAAGTCTACGTAGTTTAGTTGCTTGGACTTCTGAAGAGATGGGAATGAACCATTGAATGCATTGTAGGAGAAGTCCAAGCGAACAAGTTGTGTGAGCATGGCTATCGAACTTGGAATAGGCCCACTGAAATTGCAAGCTGCAAGCTCTATTCTTGACAAATTCGTAAGTCTACCAAGGGACTGAGGTAGTGCTCCTGAAAATTGAGTATTGCTGAGCACCATGCTCCGTAGAGACATATTCTCACCAAACCCCGGTAATGAACCCTGAAGCAATATGTTGTTGGACAAATCAAGAATCTCTAGTGTTGGAATCTGGAATAGTCTTTCAGGAACGGTTCCGTTCAGCTGGCATGAACTGAGGCTCAAGATAGTCAACTTTGAGAAATTGGCAAAGAACTCCGGAACTGTAGCATACAAATTGTTGTTGTCCAAACGAATCACTGAGAGAGACTGAATCTTTGCAAGAGAAGGATGAATGGGACCTGCAAGATAACAGTTGGACAAACTCAACACTTGCAGATTAGGCAGTGAAGAAGACAAGGCTTGGCACCACTCTTTACTGCTTGCAGACATATTAACACCATCAAGATGGAGTTCTCTTAGCTGGGTAAGATTCTGAACAAGTGTTCCTAGATTCGGATTCTCAAGTGTAAGAGGAAAAACTCCAGATACAGGGAAGTAAATGGCAGACAAATCAAGAGTAACCAAAGATGAAATCTTCAAAATGTCAACTGGAATTTGGTTCACAAAGCCAGCATTTGACAAGTTCAGATGAATCAGTTCTGTCAGGTTAGCTAACCCGGCAGGTAGAGTTGTGTTGAAGTAGTTCCAAGACAAGTCCAGGATCCTGAGATAAATAAGGCTGAACATCCCAGAGTTCTCAATTCCACCAGAGATTGATTCATTGCTCAAGTCAAGGCCAGTGACGTGGCCTACTTCATCGCAACTTACACCTGCCCAATCGCAGCAATCTTCGCTCGTATTCCATCTCACCAATTTTGTAGATTTACTCGTATCGATCCTGAGACTGTCATGTAACTGCAACAAGAAGGATTGCTGATCCCTCAGGCACTGGCCTGAAACTGCATCTGTATCCAGTGTCATCAGGAGCACCAAGAAAAGCCATGCGAAAACTGCTCTTTTCATCGGAAACTTCTCTTTTCAACACTAAATTTGAGCCTGAATACAAGGGTTATCATATCAGTATCGGTGTTAGGTGCTAGATGGTTATATGGTGCGGAGCTCCCTCGAGCGTCGGTGGTCAATTTTTGCAGCTTAAGAATAGACCTGAGAGTCAATTCTTGACTCGTTCCCATTCTGCTGAAGTGAAGAATTCTCAAGGGCCCTCTCTAGTTCACTGTTTAGGACTTGGATATTAATTTGTTCAATAATTAATTTATTATATTTCTCAAAATAACAAATGATTAAAAAAACTAACCACTTTAATTATTTCAAACATGAAAATTTATATGGGCTAATATTACAATTTAGTTTGATTTATATTAATGACCTTTATTATCAAAAATTTTCTAATTTAATAATTAATTATTTAATTTTTGTAAAGTAATTAATTTAATAAATTAAAATAAGCTAGTAATTTTTATTTAAGTCTTTTTTAATTAACTATTTATTAAATTATATTTTAAATTCATCAATTTTTAATCTTTATTATATATTTGTTTAATGACAGTATAACTTCAATTTAATTTTTAAATTTTAAACTTCTTATTTTATTAGTTTAACTTTTAAAATATTAATAAAAATAACCAATGATTGTTCATTTGTAAAAATTTTAAATAATATTATTAATTTGGTTCTGTTTATCTTAATAATCAATGTTGCAAAAATCGTGCTAGTCTTGGTATCGGATTAGGTTCTGATACGGTACTATATCAATACTAATCAATACCGGGTATTGTTTCAGACAAAATTTTAAATTTATGAAATAGTCCTTAATGTTTTTTAAAAATTAAAAAATAGTTCATTGTTATATTGTACAGTTGTATTATATATTTTTAACTTTGTCTCCAAAAATTAAAATAATAAATAATAATCACAATTAATATGAAATAAAAATAATTTTCAGATATTTTATATACAAATAATAACTACAATTTATATGAAAAACAATCATTATCGTACAAATATATAATTAAGAAAAATATAAAGTATTTAAAATATTACAATTTCAGTTTTTTATTATATAGTAAATAATAATTACATTAAAACATCCAATAAACAAAATAATAAATATCTTTAACTTTCAAATTATTAC
>JAOTIZ010000002.1:14138578-14152134 GCA_027123425.1 Erythroxylum panamense | reverse complement strand
TATAATATTTAATTTTTTGAAAATTTTGGAGGGCCCAGTGTATCACTGAGCCTCATATATCTCCATCCCTGATTCTTGCCATCATTCAACTTCAATAATCATAAATACTTAATTGTTTACATTAATCGGTAGAAGTCCTCTCATCTTCATCTAATCATTACATTTGAAGAGAGCCTCAGGAGGTTTCGATTTATATGTAGTTTTACTAAGCTGCCAATTGGATCAACAATTCCATCAAATGGAAGTGCAGATGCTTTGAACAACATCATCCTCTTTTGCAGCTTCTATTTGCTGCCAATTCGATGCGATTAAGCTTTTCCTTGGTTATTTCATTTTCAAACAATTCATCCAGGAGATTCAATTTTCCGAGGAATCATTTGAGTTGATACCTTGTGCTTAAAAATGTATATTGTCCGATCTATATGAAAAAAATGTTATTCGCTTGAGAAGGCAATTGACATGAAGATAATGTCAGTTGCACGGTAGGCGGTGCGAAGAAGGCAAAAATTATTGTTAATGCTAGGTTGTTACTACTTACCCTTCTCCTAATATTGATCATTCTTTTTGCTTCTCGCAATAAAACTATTAGCCAAAAATCTTCTACTTAAGCTTAGATACTCGACCCAAATCCTGGGAAGTTGGTTGTTTATGAATGGCAGGAAGTGCAGAGCAAATCATATCTTCAGTTGGCTCCAAAAGCATCATGGAGAGGAACAACCAGGACTCTGAAAAGGGTAATCAACAAAAGTCGAGCATCGAAGCAATCCTTACAGCTTCTAAGTTGTCAAAGGCAGGTCCTCCGGGTTCTAAAAGTCATAGCATCAGGAGGCCTCGAGGCAGACCCGCTGGCTCAAAAAATAAGCCAAAGCCACCGATTATTGTCACGCGAGAGAGTGCTAACGCACTCAGGGCTCATGCAATAGAAGTCAGCTCAGGCTGCGATATAACTGAGGGATTAGTGAACTTCGCAAGAAGAAAGCAGCGTGGCATATGCGTGCTCAGTGGAAGTGGCTGTGTAGCAAATGTCACCCTGCGGCAGCCAGCATCATCAGGGGCCATTGTGGCCCTCCACGGCCGGTTTGAGATACTGTCACTGCTTGGATCAGTCTTACCTCCACCAGCCCCACCGGGAATCACGGGGTTGACTATTTACTTGGCTGGCTCTCAAGGGCAGGTTGTTGGTGGTGGTGTGGTTGGTTCACTCATGGCTTCAGGCCCTGTTTTGATCATGGCTGCATCCTTTATGAATGCAACTTTTGATCGCTTGCCGCTGGACGATGAAGAGATTGCTGCGGTTAATCAGCATTACCAAAATCGCCGTCATCACCACCTTGAAATCTCGGATTTGTATGGAGTGCCACAAAACTTGCTCACTGATGGTACTGCACCACCTGAGATATATTGTTGGGCACCAGGGCGAGCCATATCTAAGAACTAGACTCTCATCTGCCACTAGTTTCTAGTATTGATAGACTACCCTGTATCAGCAATATCATTGTAACTTCACTTAGCATGCTATATATATAAGAAAACACACACTTATCTCCTCCTTTAAGGCCTATTTTGGCTATCTAACTAGAGACCCTGATACTAGATTTAGTGGCTACGCAGTCATTCATAAATCAAAAAGTTCATTGATGAAGTCCTTGCGCCAATTCTTATATCAAAATTCCAGAATATCCAATATATGATAAATATCTTTGGCTCTTGGATGCAGCCTTCCACTAGCTACGAATTCATGAACATTCCCATCCACTTCAATCAAACTACAGCCAGGTTCTTTCTCGATATTGTTTTCTTTCAAGGAAAGCCTTTGCCTTAACGCTTTCGCATAATGACCAGAGGCAGCATAGACATTAGACATGAGTACAGGACTTGAACTTTCCTTTGGATCCATCTCATTCACATGCTTTGCTGCTCTATTTGCAATTTCTATGTGTCCGTACTTCCTGCAAGATGACAGCAAAGAACCCCATATAATGGCGTCTGGAACTATTGGCATACTTTGTATTAGCTCTTCTGCCTCTTCAAGAAGTCCTGCTTGGCCTAGCGCATCAACCATACAGCTATAATGCTTTATAGATGGTTTGATTTTATAGGTTTCTGTCATTAACAGAAAATAGTCCTTTGCTCTATCCACCAAGCCTAAGTGATTACATGCTGTTAAAGCACCAATAAAACTGACAGCATCTGGCTTGAAACTTGATGAGGATTTGAGTGTTGAAATCAATTGGATAGCTTCATTGTCATGGCCATTCATAGCTAGTCCTAAAATCATGGAGTTCCAACATGACAATGCCTTCTTGGGTGCACTCTTAAACACTTGAAGAGCCTTATCAATGTAGCCGCACTTGGAGTACATGTCTACAATTGCAGTAACAACAATAGGATTCAACTCAAAACTCTGCTTCACTAAATACTCATGAATCCATTTACCTTGCCTAATTGCTCCTAAGCAACCACAAGCATTCAACAAGCTCACCATGGTAAACTCACTAGGCTTAATCTTCTCCTGTTGCATCACACCAAAAAACTCCAAAGCTTCAATGAACCTACCATTCCTCACATACCCACTAATCATAGAGTTCCAAGAGACCTCAGTCCTCGATGGCATGTGATCAAAAATCCTCCTGGACTCATCGACTTTCCCATTTTTAGCGAGTCCCATTATCATTGTATTCCATGTAATAACATCAAATTCCACAGCCCCGTTAAAGACTCTTTTTGCTTCACTCAGAAACCCACTATTTGCGTACATATGCAAGATAGTGTTTCGTATGAACTGATCATTCTGGAATCCCAACTTTATGACTCTCGCATGAAGCTGAACGCCTTCAGTGGCAAGGCCAAGCTGAGCATAAGCCTTAAAAACTGAAGGATAAGTCAGGCTTTGAGGTTGTATTTGCGAAGTAAGCAACATGTGATTGAACAGGGAGATTGCGTATTGTGGAGTTGAGCTTTGGCAGAAGCCTCTGATGATAGTATTCCATGCAAAAAGGTTAGGACATGGTAGATGGGCAAAGACTAAGCAAGCATAGCTCATGTCACCAGCCTGAGAGGTGCAAAATGCCAAGACACGGCTAGCAGCGATAGGGTCTTGGGCTAGACCAGTTTTAATGAGTTGGGTGTGGATCTTTTTGAGGTCTTTCATATTGGTGCAGCTTTTCTCTAGCAAGGAAAGGTAAGGTTGGTCTGTGATGAACTTGGATATGGAAGTTTGTGTGGCATTTACAGGGCAAGAACAGAGCACCATTTTCTATGGTTGGATTTTCTTCTGAAGCATGTGCTATCCTCTGCATAAGAGAGGCAGATTGATGGAGCAATATGCACGTCCCGGACCTATTAACAACCTTTTCCTGCGAAAGCCCAGAGAAAGGAGGAGGTCAGCTTTGCCCTGTGGGCTTACCTGCTGGGACTGGGAGTGTGTAGTGTAGTCCAGAGCCACAACCACTTTCTCCGTAGTTACACTAAAATAATAAATGTGCAACACTGGTCACTTATTGAGTGTTATTTTTTACTTTTCATGATGGGTTCAGATTCTGTCTGCCTGATTACTCTCTTCCAACTATGTTATTTGTAAACTCTCCCTTCAAATAATTCACCGCCTTAGAAAATCTTAGGACTTAGAAGTCACCGTCGATCAAAATTCCAACATGATAGCATCTATAAAAAGATTGATTCTGTATCTTTAGATTAAAGCGAAAAGAAAAAGTAATACCAAAAATAAAAGTAGTCTATCATCCACATATCATATATATTATGGTTATCTAATTGATCAAAAGTGCAGCGCCCAGATAGCAATTTGGACGGTTCCCTTTGATCACCCTCTCCGATTTAAATCATAAATTCTGAATTTTTCTGTAATAATAGTTAAGTACTAGTGATATTTTCATTTTTAACCATAAAATTGGCTCTTAGCAGGATATTGGGTTAATTACTATATGGATCTAATGGAAACGAACAAAGTTTCCATTTGTTTTTCCGTTAATTTCTTTTATTTGCCTGCAAATTTCTGTGTTGGAACTGTCAATAGCTGAGATGAGCATAGAATCTTATTCTTCACAGACATAAAGAATCCTTGTCAGCTTCCATCTAGAGAAGAGATTTTGACATGGTAAAAGAAGAACTAATTAATAAAGGACATTCTTTTCTTTCTAGCGTAGAGTAGTTGGTAGTTGGTAGCCATATCCAACAAAAAACCTAACAAGAACATATTATTTCTGGAAACAACATTCACAGACCGCAGATTCCTTGTATAGATATCTCCTCCTCTTGGTCCTTTTCTCAAGTTTGGAAGTACCAAAAACGGGAAACCTTAAAAACTCCCTGTTCATGAAAGAACTTAAATGACTAAGATAAGGGATAATCAAGAATCAAAAACCATAAGCGCACACATTATAATCATCATTACAATCATCACTACCAGCGCACATATCAATCCTAAATTCCAATACTGCTCTCTTTTTCAACCTTCTTCTCACCTTTTCCTTACTTTTTCCCTCCTCCTTTTGCTTGCTCCCTCCTCTACACCCTATGTCTCCTCTCTCAAGTCTATGTCTCTCACATGCTCAAGTGCCCATTTATTCTACAAGATAGATATTATACAACGCCAAAGGAGCCAAATCCTCTCCTTTCCAACACGATCATTCAACTTCTGTACTTTATCTGTTGATGCTTTTTCAAACAAAGGGAAAGCTAAAGCAAGGTTAAATAAGTTCATTCACAAGAAGAAGAGGAGGAGAAGAAGAGGATCGGTTGTAGAGGCAAATGGTTGGCAGAGTTTTCTACTATAAAATGTTTTTGTTCCTGGGTCTCTCCCTCGCTTCAGGTGACTTGAACTCTTCTAATCCTTTTGGTATGCTTCTGTATTCCAATCACAAAATTTTGGTTTTGTCATTTCCATGCTAACTTATTAAACTCTAGTTTCAGAGTGATCTCTCTAATTTAAATCGTATGTGCACATTAGCAATTAGCATCTTTTCATATACAGCATGCATACATTCAGATTGTGTCCTCAAGTCAAAATTTCCTACTCCTGTAGCTCTTCTTCCATGTCTATCTCTTTGATTTCAAACGTTTTGCGACTTTAGATGTTGGATATGGAAGTTGTTTGCTTTCCATGCGAGTCTGGTTCTCTTCTTTTTGTAAAAGTTATGATGCGAGACAAAGTTTGCTTCTTTTCTTCCAGCTAATGCGTCTACCATGATGGTACTTGCTTAATTTCAATCCTTTCTTTTCTTTTTTGTTCTTGGCTCGTAATTATTAATTGCAAAATGCTGGCATACAAGTTCCAGTTGGACAACAAGTTCTACCGTCATTTACTTATGTCAGACAGTGCGAACTGCGAACACAGTTTCAACTTTATGACTACTTTTGGTCTTCTTTTCACATAATGAAGTTGAGTCATCAGTCCAGTGCTTTCATGTGAAAATTTGAATGATTAGTTCTGAGTTAAATTGATTGAAGTACTGGTGCAATTTCAGGAAACGATTTTATGGAGAGATCAAGAAGTGAGTCAACCGACCACAGCCAAAAGGACATCACTACTCCAATAACCACAGTCCCTATAGTAATTCCTAAAACACCTACTTCCACAACTCCGACTCTTAATCCCAATTCTGACCCTGATACAGTGTCGCCCGCCACCACGACTCCAATGGTAACTCCGACCACGACAACTTCGCCAGTGTCCCCCGGCGCGAGTTGGTGTGTTGCAAGCCAAGGTGCATCACCTGCTGCTCTACAGGTTGCATTGGACTATGCCTGTGGCTATGGTGGAGCAGATTGTTCATTAATTCAGAAAGGTGGAAGTTGTTACAATCCCAACACACTTTATGATCATGCCTCCTACGCATTCAACAGCTACTATCAGACGAATCCAACACCAAATAGCTGCAATTTTGGAGGAACTGCAGTTACTACCAGCACTGATCCAAGTGAGTAAAAAATTTTCCACCTTCAGATAAAAGACGCCAACTTAAATCTTTCTGATAAATTAAAAAAAATGTCTAATCAATGGATGTTGGTGGTGATTGAACGGGCAGGCTAGAAAAGAAGAAACATCACCCATAATTTTCCCATTGAATGGGACCAATATGTGCCTCTTTACCTTGCCCTCCTTTTTACCATACGGGCCATTTTTGGTGCTCTAGACTAGTTGAGTAGTTCCTGCTGGGAGAAAGTCTTCACCATTATGACCTTTACCTGTTTCTTTCTTTTCAGGTACAAGCACATGTCAGTATCAGTCCACTAGGTAAAAGCTGTCTTTTTAGAACGTTATTACTGTATGTCTCAATTTGCAGAGTCTATTAAAGCAGTTGCCATTTCCCATATGATTTTGCAGCACAGCTTCATCAATCTTGAACACAACAAATACAAACGGTGAAACAGTTTTTGGTGCAGTACCCTTTACTCCTATGCCATCAGCAGCTGCCAGAATTGATGCCTCTAGCTCTCTACATCTCAGTTTCATGGTTATAGCTCTCGTTTTGTTGCCTCTCAAACATCATTTCTAGATGACGTAGCAGCTGGATTGTCATAACCTCTGCTTGATTCGGTCATTGCTGGTCTGTGTGCTTTGAGTATAGAGGAACAGACAAACAGATTATGTACATTTGTTGTTTAGGATAGAGAGGAGAGAGAGTAGAAAAAATTAACTGCAGTTTGATGGGCTTCTTGTCTTGTTCCATACAAACACTTTAGAGCCTAGATCTTTTCTTCTTTTTTTAATTTTGTAGTGTAAGAATAGACGCATATTTCCCAAAAAACGATTGGCTTTTCTGATGTTATAACAAAATCATTAAGAGAGAGAGAGAGAGTAGCTTATTGTGGTACTCGCTGCCGTGTTATGATGCAAAGTGCAACTTCCGTAAGAGGACAACATAAATGCATATAAAACAGAAATATCTTGCTTGTTGAAGCAAACCACCTAACATAGGATTCCACAACCTAGAACAAGTAAATGGAATGCATAATGCTTGCTACTTGAGATTAACAATCATTTTGTGCAATTAAGCAAAACTAACTGTTTAGAAATCTTTGAATTGAATTTATTAACGAATTGGAATCAATTATATTAAGGAGATTAAATTAATTTCAATTTACATTGTTTTGAACAAACTTAATAATATTATAAATGAATTCAATTATACTGCTAGAATGAGAATGGATATAGTAATTAATAAGAATAAATATCATTATTATAATTATGATGGTTGGTTAAGAGGAAAGAATAATTACTATTACTATTAACAGTAGTTGATTTGTAAAAAATATTGAGAAATAAAAATTTATTATATTTTAATTAATGAATGAAATATATTTTAATTAATTAATTATTAATAATATTTTAATTAATAGTCTTTAGAATTCAATCAAGTGAAGCACAAGAGAGTGAGAAGGATTCTTCCTCAAGTTTCAATGTAATTAAATTCTTATACTTAGAGGAGTGAATTTAATTTATAAAAAAGATGAGATTCAATTACATGCATAAATTGAACCCATCTATTTTTTATATTTCTAAACTTGTGAATTAAATTCAAATGTAGTATTGAATTCAATTCACACCTTTCCAAACACTCCCTAAATTAGTTATATTTTAATCCTTCTTCCTTTTTTTTTTCTTTCGTTTAGTTTCTAGGTCACGCCAGTTCATGGTTTTTTTTCCCCCCAATATTCCGATAGGAAAGCTTGATCCACCTTATGGCTGTGATTGGTACATTAACCTAACAGTCCCAGTACTGGTTTCAAACTTAGACCGGGTATTCAGGAAAGTCAAATAGTTCTGGAAGTTATCTAATCACTAAGAATTCATATAAAATTGTAAAAAATAGTTACATTAAGATGCAACTGGTTTATAATAAATTTAAGATTTAAGCAATAAAATGCAGAATTTAAACCAATTGGTCGCTCGTCAATACAATAAGAGATAAGCAACTTGCATTGGACAATCTGGTGAGTTATTCTATTCGATTGATCTGGTTTTCAGTCACTACTCATAATCGAACTCAACTTTCTTCTAAAATCATATGAAAGATTCGTCATGGTATTAATTAAAAGTCAATGACCGCGCAGTAGATGATACCTACAGGAATGCATTTTCGTAATAATCAACTATATTTGACATTCGTATCTTACGTACTACAACAAATTAAATATATATACGTTTACAAAAACAGCAAGAAACTAACAATTGAATGTATTAAAAAAGTTTGATAATTACCATTTACTAAAATAAAATTCTTCTTATTAATAAATAATCTTCAAATAATGATTATGTAATTAGATTCTTTATTCAAAATATGCCGTCAAGTTTCCATGTAGGACCTAATCGGCCAATTGATGGTTGATGTGTAGTTTCATGAGTAAAGAGTATTTGATCAGTGTGGGTAAGAACTCGTTTTCATGATACGCATATACATAAATACATATATACACACTCACATGTACATGTACAGATGTCACTATCATTCAATTACTTTGATTTAACTTCAACCAGTAAGATAGTTACTTATGTATAGGTAACCGACAAGTCGTTGCTTTAGAAAGAAACTCCAATATTCCAACAATCATTGTTTTTGTCCTGGAGGCTGGAGCCCAATCGATTTATTTATTTTTGTTTTGATTAATTAAATAGCATCTAAGTGCTAAAAACCACAGCACATGTGTAAATCAATACAGTAATGTCGTTGACCCTCACTCTCATTATTTCTATCAATTATCTTAGATGAATTATGAATTTAATTACATGGTAAGCTTTTGATGATTCTAAAATTATGGAAAACATAAATAGTTCTCCCCACAACACTTAACTTGCATTTCTTTGATCCCCAGGACAGAACGTGACGGGGCCATACCATATTCGAGGATGTCCCTTCTAACGTGTTGAAAGAAACCCACTAGTGGTCCAGTATTGAATATATAAATGCCTGCTCTATATTCATATATGTATATATGATAGGCATCCATTTCATTTCTTCTTCTATATGATATTCATCTGCTAAAATCATTCTCTTCTATGGAAGATCATTACCTCTCTCAACCACTCTTGCCCACCACCATTAACGCCTCGGTGTCGCCTTCCATAAAGTCTAGTCCCACCCTCGCACATCACAGGAAGAGTGACCCTTTCCTGTCCAATTCTTGTGTTCTTCTTCGGCTTATAACAATAATTGTCATAGGAGTTGTATCTGTATGGGCAAATTACGAAGCATCAAAAGGCTTCTCCATTAAGATAGTTAACGATGCCAACAAGGAGTCTCCTGCAGGAAAACGTTTCAATCTTTTCTACGTAACCAACGACAAAGCCACTCGCATTATCCTAAACACCAGTTCCTTCGTGGAAAACCTTCTGTACCCAGATGCCAACCACAGCAAGAAGCGAGTGGACCATGTCACTCTTCGGCTGGCTAGCTACAATTTAACCGGCATGAACGTGGCCAAAACAGACACCAACCGGTTTGACATCAATATAAGCCCATCGACTGTGCGGGATGTGAAAAACTTGGATGCTTCCTTTGTGCCAATGGTTTTACGTGGCATGGCTCGTGTATGGCTCTGGGACGGCGAATCTACGGTGCCGTCGTGGCTTCTCGACGGCATGGTGGAATACATAAATGGGTTGGCCGGTTTTGGTCCGATGGGCAGTGTAGAGGCTAGCAAGTCAGCAGAAAGCTATGAATTCTGCCTTGGGAATAAAGATCCATTGGCTGTAGCCAAATTTTTGGGTTACTGTGAGAAGCATAGAAAAGGATACGTCCCGCGGTTGAATCAAGCTTTAAAGAATGAGTGGCTAACGGTAGAGAATGCGTTGGGCATGGAGCTACAGAATTTATGTGATTTGTCTAAGAACCTGAGTTCACATATGACATGATCTTGATCTACCTCTAGCTGTCATGTAACATGGAATGTCAATTGGTTTGGTAATATGCTGACATGAAGATAGTTGGGTCATAAATGTTCCTATATTTCGTTGTCTTTCATTCCTTTTTGTTTGTCTTTGCTTAGATTCAACTTCTATGTATGTGCAATTAACTGCGTTGTAATTGGTAATTTTTGTGTGTGCTTCATATATACCTGTTAGATGTTCTTCCAGTCCTTCGTGTTAATGCAAATTAGAGTTTATAATAACAGCTTCTTCTAACATGGCATGGTAGATTGTTTCCAATAAATAAAACAAGGAGAAGAAAGTTGAAAAATAAAATCATACATACCAAGCACAGAATTTATTGGGAGGTGGAAAAGAAATATAAATTACACTTGTATGAAAGAAAACATAACCGATCAGCAAATTCTTCAGTTCCTGGAATTAATCAGACTAAGAGAGATAGAAGTAGGTAACAGGGAAAAATTAAACAGAATGCAACAATTTGCGTGGTTGGCTCAGTTTAACATGTATCCATAAACAAGGTTGAAATGAAAATATTAATGACGAATTAAACTTTAAAAGAAGCCTAACAGTAGTGCTTTACTCGACTTAAAAACATGACCCCCTGACATGCTCGCATGTCATGATCGAGGCTGGAACCAATAATTTCTTTCTTGGTTTATCTCGATCAAACTAACGAATTTTGTCAGTTCTAAATTTAGTTTAGAAAAATTAAGAGAAAGTAATTTCCTTTTTGGGATAAACATAATAAAATATTTTGCTTGTTCTATTCACTAGTATACAAAATTACAAAATAGCCAGCTTAATTATCATTTAGTTCAATGCGTATGATGTTTCTTTTCTGCTTTCTAGACTTAGTTTTCATAATTTAAGAATTGAACAAAAATTTTCGGTATTATTCGACTCCTTATTACTGGTATAATTTAACATAGAATAATACCTTTTTTAGAATAATATTTTGAAATTTACAATTTCTAAGAAGAAACTATTATTGATAGGTGATAGACCCTTAGCAAGTGTATAGATTGAGCTTGAGTTGGTTCAATAAGTCTGTCAATTTTTCACATGTTTTCTTGTTTCAGATTTATTTAAAAGGTCTAATTACTAAAAAAAAAGAAGATATGTTTAATTTAAATAGAATTAAGTTATACGAGGAGTAGAATCTTAATCAAATACTAACAAAGCTCTAATGGAAGTTAGATTCAACTTTGTCGATGGTGACTAGGGTTTATTATAATTTAAAGAATAATTGCTTATAAAAAAGAAATGCCCAAGGTAAGTCATCTTAACTACTCTCAACAAGCAATTAGAGTCTTTCTACTTTACTAATTTGAATGATTGAGTTTCTCTTCCAAAAACATCTTATCAGTATTCATTTCTTATGTTTTTAAGTTCAAATTAGCCAACCAAGCTAATTGTGGATTCAATCTATATCATTTGGTGTTGATATAGCTTCTACGAGGATCTAAATGAAATCTTCAAATACCCCACTTAAGAGAATCTCATAAGATAATTGAGTTTTTACCAGTCTAAGAAAGAACAATGAATATTGATTAAAAGCATTCATTTTCTCGAATTCCCTGTAACAACCAATACCTCTTAAGCTTATCACATCCCTAAATAGCCTAAGAATCAAGTAGTTGAAATTCTTATGTTGCAAGAATAAGTGAGATAGTTTTTGCAAAGGAAACAAACAAATGAAAGGAACTAGTCACATACCTAACAACTACCATTGAAAAAAGAATTATTCACACTCTATAATCCCACAAGCCATGCCCACACTACTAACCACCATCAGGAGAAACCTCATCCACAACTCATAACCCTTCACCCCAAGTTCACACCTTGCAACCAATAACAAGAGAACTAATATAATGAGTTATATAATTATGATGAATATGGCTTAAATGAAGAGAATTGGATTGAATGGAGTGGTGAAATGTGTTGATGTTTGGAAGTGGTTGTTATATAACAAGATAAGAGCATGAATTACTATGATAAAGTCTTGAAAACATGACTTGAAAGTCATGCACATTAGGTATTTGATAAAATACCTAAGCGAACTTGGTTTAGGATTTAAGGATTGTAATGGTGTGCATTGGAAAAAGGCTTTCATGTTTACTTAAACCTAAATTTTTGTTTAGATTGATGAGTAGTAGCCTAATGTGCTTGGATAAAAATGTACTTAATTATGCTTTGAAATGTGTAAGTATTGGATCAAAGGCATTAAATGCCTTAGAAAATGCAAAAGAAAGCTTATGTGAATAATAAGGGAAGTAACCATGTCAAAAGCTTAATGGTCGAATCCTATAGCTTAAAGATAGTGATATTGTGTTTTATACACTCATATGATGGTGTATGAATATGAGATACATGTTTAAGTAGTAAATACTTTGTATATTTGTATGTATAAAGGCTTGGGAACTGTAGATCAAGGAGCTTGTACTGAGGATCATTGAAGTCAAGAGAGTGTACACCTTCTTTTGAGGTGAGTTGGGGAACCATATCTCTCAAATGAGATTAGGACATCCCAAGACCTGCATGATGTAGCACCTCACTTTCATAAGATACATACCCCGACATTTCATAGAATATCTGAGTATGTACTCCATAAGAGTGGTATGCTAGGACAATCAGTCGATTATACTCAATTCAATGTTTTAGAAAAATATCACATGCATATGCGGAAATCAATAATGGAACTTTCTACTCATTTTATTCATAATCATTTTCAATCACAGTGTTACTACCATTGTACATATCATTAGAAATTTAGTAGCCACTTTGGCCTATTACGGATACAAAACACTTATAGTCATAATGTCATTACATTACAAAATCATTTACATAAAAATTGTACAATACTTGTGAATACATATTTTGATACAAAATAATGAAATACATATGCAGATGCGAACTGATCCTGACCTCTATCTCTTACTCGTATGCAGTGGCTAGATTCCAATTTGTCTAACTGGAGATCTTCTCTAAGCCTAAAAAATGTTGCAAATTTTAGGTTGAGTTTTGCAAACTTAGTAAGTGGATCATCATCGATGGCTCACTCAATCACATAACACATCAATTCATCAATTCAACATGTTGAGTCACATAGATTTCATATTCACTTAATTCATATTTCACATTCAGAAACCATTTAATCTATTTATTTCAACCATTTAAATTATACATATCAAATGTATATGCAATGCTCATGAGACTCACTTTCAATTGTTATTATTGTAACCGAGTACCTTTTTACTGACCCATATCCCTTGTGGATACCGAGCTTGTTTCAGATATTGTCCTATATTTCTTGTGGATACCGGGTACATTATCAACTGAGCCTGTGGCTCTTGTGTATATTTCAAGCTTTAAGCTCTTTCAGGCTGGTTACTCCGGTCATAATCATTTGAAGGGACACTGCTGGGCGGACCTTCGCGAGTCACTTATAGAAATATGAAAATTTAACCCTTTAGACAGCAAAATCTCTCCTCAGGGTCTTCATAGAAGTTGTAGCAATTAAAGTCCTCGTTGAAAGCATACTTAATTGACCTCAATCCGACCTCCACAGCAAAAGTTATGCCTCTTGCCCCAAAATCTATCCAATTGCATCCATATTTTCTAGATTTCTAACTCTTTACTTACTACATTCAACACCTTATGCTTGGTC
>JAOTIZ010000002.1:14077039-14089794 GCA_027123425.1 Erythroxylum panamense | reverse complement strand
TTTCAATCATCTCATCCACTTAAACTTTCATAACTAAAACTAATCTTCAAAGTCATCAAAACCAATAAATTCCTTTTTTTCATCAATTTCCTCAAGGCATAAAAACTTCTATAACATAATTCATATCCAAAAACACTCATTGAATTCATTTCATATCTCTAAATTGCCACTTAAGGATCGGGATCCAACAAAAAAGGCCACACTATCTACATCAGACAATCAATGATTGATGATATTATTATTCTATAAATGCAATTTTTTTCAAGATGTCAAATGGACATCATGCATATGAATTTCCTTTCCTATTATGTGAACATGAAATCCCTTTTGGTGTATTAACTTGTCTATAAAGAGTGAGACTAATACATTACTCCCAAAACCTTTCCTTGCAGTTTATCAGCACAATTAGGTGCACTGCCTCAAACTTAATATAGCAACAAGCATATTGTTGGAAATAAAAAGGAAAATTTCAGTAATTTAAGATACATCTGCACCTTCCACTTGGGATTAACCTCAGTTTCAAGAGAAACCTCATCCATATAAGAAGAAAACTCCTAAACATGATTTTGCATGCTTTCATATGTGAGTGACCAAGAGCCATGGTGGCATCATGCTACATTAGAAGTCAATAATAAAGTCAAGCATTTGATATAGCTGTTAAAGGAATCGGCATCAACATATTATAGATAGCAACAGAGAGGAATATGGAACATATCCTTAATTTCAATAAAATTGTCAAAGCATCATTTAATTTAAAAAATTAATATATATTGAGTATAGCTTTGAAATAGATGATATATAAACTTCTACACTTACTGAGAAGCATGCTAGGATATAAATGTGGATTAAGTACTTCACCATCACACCTTGTGCTGAATCTGAACATTTAAATCACTAAAATATGAAGAGTGGTGTAGTTTGGACCTGACATATCATTATAAAAACCTCTGATATCTTGCCAAAGGACAATTCATCCAAACACTTTAAACTAGAAGATGAGGGTCAAGACTAGATAATATACTAACTCCAACATGGACCAAGACATGGAAGTTCTCTATTTACTTTGTAAGATCATGTTAAATCTTCTGTACACTTCAAGTTTGAGAATGAAACATAGTATCTCATCATATCAAGCTTCTCCCTCCCATCTTAATACTCTGATTCAAATAAATGACAAGTAAAAGGGCTTGCAGAACATTTTCCTCATTTCCTTGATAATTTGTCACTTCGAGTGAAAAGGTAGGAAAATTAAAGTGTAGATGGTTGTCACACTAAACTTACTATATTAGCCTCAATTCCAAATTTTCACAAGGGGAACTTCAATTTCATTACCTTCATTAAAGCGTAGATGGTTTCTCTGATTCCTTCAACATTTTCTCCATCCTGCAAAAATAATTGAATATGAAAACATTATATTGTACCATTGCATAGGAGACTAATAAAATCACAAAGCATGCCCAAACAAGAAATAGGAAGCAACACTAATAGTTGACAAAATTGACCAATATAATCTAAAAGAACAAGTTAAGTGACCAAAACTCAAATGAAAATAGATTTTGGAGACAACATACGACAATTTTTAAAGTTAAGACAAAATTGTTAAAGATTACCCTGATAAGTGTGAATTATTAGTCTTTCCATATACTACTATTTTTTTTCTTTGTGAAATTAAACAATAAATCCCAAAAGGGACAGTCATCACTGAACTTGATATATATATTGTGGTTAATAATCAAAGCTCAAACGAAAACAAGTATAAATCAAAACAGAATCAGCCACACATAATCTGAAATTTGTAGATCGCTTCTAACACAGAAAATACAACACCACTTCCATGAAAAATTACTCAACAATATAGAAACTTACATCTTTGAGTTGCAATAAGTGACTCAATAATTATACAGTAACTATCTAGTCTTTACCCATGTTTTTTCCTTCTTTATCAAACTATAGTTATCTATACTTTTGCTACTTTCTGTAGTTATAAGTGCTTTAACTAACTCTAAAATAAAACAAAAAGCACTTGAACATAATTTGATACATACTCATCTTTGTATCAAAACATTAAGCTGTTTGGAAATTTGTATTTGTTACATCAATATTCAAACAAAACATGGAAAAACATGTAGAAAAGTGATTATCTTTTTTGTAAAATCTAACCAGAAATTTATTACCTAAGATAGACCACTGCTTTTTTCCTTTTGGCTACTCGATGGTTTAACAACAAACCGTCCTATGAATGTTCAAGTGGAGGAAGCAGAGACTCAGTTGAATATAACGTTTCATAGATTGGCACATGTAATGATGATATTAGTTTGGTTAGGTTTGTAACAAGATACATACTTCTCTAGAACTTGAGGGCAATTGAAGATAAAATGTAGTATGAAAACTGAAGATTAAGTAAAGGTTAAGAGGGAATCTAGCCAAAGAATTAAAGAATGCAAATCCTTTGTATCAATTTAGCTAATAAATACCCTTTTATGTAGTTCACCTAATAAATACCCTTTAAATCAGAGAATATTAACAAGCTTCTATACAACTACAACTACAAAATTGAACCAAAATTGCTTATAATTAAGTAGACAAGGAACTTCAATTTCATTACCTTCTATACTAGAATGGAAGATCTTGAGACCGACTCAGTAAAGATAGTTATTTGTAGGGCAAAGATCATACACATTGAGATACAACATCGCTCCATTGTGCTCCTTAGTACTCTGCTCCTTGTCCGAGGTTAAGCTCAACAGAAACAACCGCATTGCCTCACCAACAACTAAAACTCTGAACAAATTCACAAACCCGTCATCTTCTGCAAGCAACAAAAATTTTTTGATAATAAACTAGAAGAAAAATTACTCGACCCCTAAAAAAGAAAATTTCCAAAATTTAACAAAAATACTAAAGTAATTATCCGAGAAAAGTAGGAAATTTGACTTTCCCAATGATCCAAGAACGAGAAAATCCAAAAGGAATCCAAGAAGGGAACTGTAGGAAGATTAAGAAACAAAAGGAAAGAGTTGAGGTGGGAAGCAAAATCAAAGAAAGATAATGAATCACCCACGACAACACATAGAGACACAACTAAGAATTGGCTATTAAGTCATACAATTAGGCTACGAATCTACAAAAAAACAATCTAAACTCTAGGGGCACTACACCCGACAATTTCAGCGTCCCCTGGACAAGAAATGATGCATTATCATTTCATAAATCCAAACCCCAAAAGAGTCGCACACTTTTATAAAACTACAACTACACAAGAGACATGGAAAAGGTAACACCATAATAGGAGGATAAGGCTATAAGTTCGACAAATTATTGAAAAGGAAATTTATAACATGTTATTCTCTTTTTTTTTAAAAAAGGAAATTTATAACAATATATAGCTCGGGCAAGCATGAGAGAAAGAAGCAATATGATTTGAACACCAATTCAAATTTGTTAAATTTGCTTGTGGTTAAACAAACAAAGGAAGTGAAATTTGGCTATGATTTGAACACCAATTCGTTTGTTTAACCATGGACAAATTGAACAAATTTGAGAAGCATATCATCTGATCGCTAAAGAAATGAAAAACAGAAGATACCCGGATATAGTTGATGGAGAACAAAATTACGAAGCTTTGAGCATACCTCAGCCTAGGAAGGAGACATTTCATGAATTAACGCAAAAGGAGGATGGAAAGAGTTGAAAAGAATAGGTGCAAGATCAAGGAAGTAGGGACACAAAATCAAAAGAACGAGGGAGCATCAGCTTGACTTAAGCGAGAGTAAAGCCAAGACGTTAGGTTTTATTAAAACGTAGACGTTTTAATCTTGGAACATAATAGGCACAGCGTTTGCGAAACAAGTGATCTGATTCAGTCAAAGTTTTAATCTCGGAACAGAATAGACACGGTGTTTGCAGAACAAGTGATCTAATTCAGTCGATGTTTTAATCTCGGGACAAAATAGTCACAGCATTTGCGGCACAGATGATATGATTCAATACCTTTGCATTTACCATTATATGCACCAAAGCACATTTCCCAATGTAGTATGTATCATGGATTCTATGCCTCCCCTGCAACCGCTAACACATTTCCAAGTAAGGAAATGTCAGGTGCATAAGGAAATCGTGCATCTTTTTGTGCATAGTACTAGGAGTAGGAAGTAGAGCAACCCACCAAGTATATACTAAGTCTAAAGTTATTGCTCTTAATTAATTATGGCGCGTCAGTGGGATACTTAAATATGAGCAGGTGCATATAAATTCACCACTATGCATTGAAATGGAATTCCTTGCAATGAAAAGTCACCATTACACCCTCCATCGCATACCTTGCTTCTTTGAAGATTATTTGTTTTTTGATATTTTGGTTTAAGAAAGATATTTGTCTATCGATTTTTTTCACAGTAAAAGTACCACATTTAACAGAAATGGGAGACCATATGGGGCCATCCTATCCTATCCTATGTACCAAACGTTATCTCCTTGTTTAATCCTATCTCAGAGGGGACTTCAATGTATAATAAAATCGAGGAGCAATACCAATCCAAAGCATTATATAATTTGCCCATAAAGAGTTACGATCACTAGAATGGCATTTGAGAGAAACTGAGTCCTTGACATTAGGGAAGGTATTGACACAGTTGAAGCATTAGTCCTATCTTACACTCCAATATACGGCACATAATTGTAGACAGTGAACCAGGTTATCTTATATTGTTAATGTTCCAAACGACCAACGCAAGGCACCGATATGTTTTAGATATATTAATCTTAGAATCCAAAATCTATTTTGTCCAGCAGTTGATAGTTCTTCCCAAACGTGTTTATGATTATGTCGAATAACGTCTTGGTTAGATCTTGTAGAAGATGTTTTGCTTTAGTATTGGCCAGTTCAAAACTAGACAAGAACTTGAAGGCTGTACCAATGCCGCAGCAATTGATATGACACTCTGTGAGATGATGAGATGCTCGAAGTTGGCCATTTTTCTGCTACAACAGCTACAATAATCACTGATGTAAAAAGAAAACTCAGTTACCAATGCACGACATCAGGACCACTCAAGGGATCGATACCCATTGATATAACAAAGAAACTTGTAAGATAATCCATACTGATAAATCTTGGCCACACATGCATAACAATTAAAAGGTTTTGCTAATGCTAAACGTTAATGCTGGTGTCTCTTCCTTTTATCATTTACAACTCCATCATTTCCTGCTAGAATCATGTACTTGTCTTTCCTCGTAAGATTTGTACACTCAAATCCCAGAGCCTCGGCCAATTTCTTCTGGAGATGGTTTGCCACTTCAAAGCTCGATTTGCCACCTGCACATGTGAACTCTCTTGGCAACTTCTCAAGTATCTCTATGTGATAGCTAGGTTTGGGGTTCATCAGGAAGAAAATAGGGTCCAAACACTTGAGCCCGCTGGCAGTTGTCCCATAAAACATGCTTACTCGAGTGTTCATGGCAACGGGGACGATGTCATCAGCTAACTCAGCAAATAATGAACTAAACCTCAACAAGTAGGGTTCCCTACAAGTGGTCCCTTCAGGGCATACCACTAAGTCGCCTTCGCTTAGTAACCTCCGCATAGTTTCCCCGTCTTGTTTCCTCTCTCTCGTCAACCTTACAGTCTTAATGGGGGCAATTAATTCAGACATTTTGCTCAGGCTATAGGTGAGAGCAGTTAAAGGCTTAGCTAGAGAGGTGCTTAGGAAAACAGGGTCCAGGAGAGTTCTGTGGGTGCAAACATAAAGAACTCCTTTTTTGGGACCTGAACAATTTGGAGGGCTTACCCCTTTGACCCTTATGTCGACCCCACTCCATGTGGCCAACAATATTGCTAATTTGTATGGAAGCACTGTACCAACAAATATCCTGAAAATGGAAATACCAAGTCCAAAGGGTAGCCAAATGAACATCACAGCAGTTGCTTTCGGAGTAGGCAAGAAAGCGAGCCTTCCATCATGAAATACAAGAGGTTTTGGGTATTTGTCTCTTGTCATCACTGAACTTGAAAACCCCTTGATGTCTTCATTGCTCACCACATAAGCTTCCTGTAACATTCAAACGTTTCAAGAACAGAAATAATAACGGAGTTCGCAAGAAACTTATCCATCTTGCAGTTTAAAAGTGGAACCTTTTTCATGCAAATACAGATTCTCCATTAAAAGACATGGCCATATTCATTTCCTCATTCTCAAGTTGATGTCTATAAGAGCACGTAAAACAAATATATATATACACATCGTTGTCTCCAGAAAAGACGGTGAAATGGCACTGCTTCGACCACAGACACTGAGACATAAACAAAATCACACAAAAGTAGCTTTCCTTGCTGGACGTACCTTGCAGAGGGAGATGAAGGGAAGATCATGGATGTTTGAACTTCCAAGGCCTAGGTCAGGCTTTTTGTCTCCAAAATAATCCTTCAGCGCTTTTTGTTTTACAATCAATCCAGAATCAGACACCAAGCCTGTGAAATATCGGCCGGCTGTGTGTAGCTCAGTCCCTATAATCTTGTCAACCTCTAAGTATTCTTTGAGAAAAACTCGTACCATCACTGTAGGGACACTCGTGAAAACAACCTTTGACCCAGTTGCTGATAGTACCTCGTACGCCTGAAGATGAAGATTCTCAAGGTAAAACTTGGGCAAAACAGCTCTACCAACAATATCCATATCTTTTAATCTAAGCCCACAAAAGGTAATGAATATCATAACCCTCATTTTGCGCTCATAGTCCAGAAGCCATATAATGGGACATGATAGTAATAACAAGAATGCTCTGAAGAGGCTACCACCTTCAAGAGCAACGAGCATGAAGTAAGGGAAGAAGGATTTGGTTCTTAACAAACCCCCGTCAATATCACAAACCAAAGTATGAGACCCTCTATTCTCTAGACTACACTTGATCACATTTGGGAACAAAACAGATTGTTGTTGAGATGATTTTGGAGATGGATTCTTTAAAAAGAAGCCATAACTTCTCATCTTTCTTGCAGCCTTATAACATGAGTTGGCCAACAGCTGGTACAAGATCCAGTCTGCAAGCCTGAGAATAACCATAGCCAAGACCATGATTATACCTTCTGATATATTCGAATACTGTATCAAGTAAAAGATGGGCAGTAACTATGAGCAGAAAGAAAGAGAGAAAGTTGAGACCAAAAGACTGGAGAGGGTTGTGAAGGACACAAAAAGAAGCAGAGAATATTTATAGAGTGATTAGATGGGAAAGACAGGTAGTGGTCGACTACTCCGTTTGGATTTGGTTAGCCACACCGCTAGCATTAATTACTGCATACAACTTGTTAACAGAGTCCTATGTGCTTCATAACATGCATGCTTCTGCACAATTCTATGGATTCTATCTTCGTTGCACACAGTAACTCAATGGTAGGTTAGCTTGTTGGTGACCGTCCCATATGTCCTCTACGCTTTTTCTTTTTAGACAATTTTTTCTCTCTGACTAACATGTGTATGTTATTTCATGTTTGACAATTCTATTTAAATAAACACACTTTATTTCAAGATACGTACATACATATATATAAATATATATATATATAAGAAATGAATCGATCACAATTCACAAACTTCTCATTTCTTTTGCCTTTTTTCTTCTTGACTGAACATGTGAGGCTAGTAAGTTCAGATTGATGTGGAATTCAATGCAAAAGACATGTATGATAATTATACATCCAAATCAAATGATTAAGTGTTCACCAAACTATAACGTGAAGTAAGTGACCATAACAACTAACTATATGATGTAGAATTCTGTATGAGTTTGTTGTGTTATACATTACATATCAAATTAATCATGCAAGTCGATAGGACAGACAATTTCACATTTTGGTAATCTAATATACTACCAGTGCCTTGGAAATTGTTGCAACTCAAGAATTAGGGGGAAAAAAAGTAATATATATTTCTTGGTGAAATACTGTTGAGCTTGCAACAACCAATTGCTCCCTCCCAAGACTTTCTTTGAAGCATCCCCTGCTGGCTCTGCCTCTGTGTGAACGGTAGCCGTCGAAGAGACCTTTGCCATGGACTTTTTGACAAAGTCTGATTTCAGACCAACCTTCCTGTAGTGCGCCTGGTGGTCACAAGTTGACTGAGTTTAATCTATTATCAGAAGTTAGGAGATGGATGGGATTAAATTACTGTAAAAATTGACCATTTAAAGTTTTTTTATTGGGGGAGGCAAGTCAACCAGACAGGTGGTATTGTTTATCTAACTATGGGATTGGTCCTTTTGAAATTGAAAATGGATTCAGATACAGAAGAACCTCAAGAGTCCCCTGTGCACACATTCAAAGCTAAATGAAAATTGTTGGGTGGGATTGACAGCTCTGAGTAAATGATAGTTTTATTGCATGGCTCACAATTTTTCATGCAAGTTTGTCAAGTTTTGGGAAGTACAGCCTTCCAGCTGGTAGCGTGCTCAGAGCATAACGTGGCTAAATTATTAATGGCCGCTTTTTGAAAACACAATCCATTCTACATGGATTGCCTTTGCGTTTAGTGAGTCTTGACCGAGCATTTGCTTAGTTATTGGGATGCCTATAGAGCTAGCAAACCGACCTTTTGAAGCATTACTGTAGTTCTTAACGTACACACACGCACAGTTCGTTTCAATGGGACTCATTCTTTTTCCATGAATTAACTTTATTGACGAATATTTCATTGGAAGAACGGGATAAATTATACATTTGATATTTTAAATTTATTAATTTTATTATATATCATTATCATCTACTATCATTTGAAATACTGCTAAAATATAAGGTTTGAGTGATCCTATAGTAAGAAATATTAATTTTATTATACACTTACCATTTTAATTAAACAAACAAGTGTCCGCCAATTATCCGATGCATAAATTACGAAATGAAATGAAAAAGAAAAACCAGAAGATATTCCATATAATTAACTAAACGATGGGTTTATTTTATTATGATTTAAGAAGAAAGAAATATAAACTCTTAATTATAAAGTACAACAGATTTCTGTTATTAAGTTAAATACAAATTTCTATTTTAAGTATGTAAATAAAAATGTTGTATTTAAGTATACTATTTTTTACTATATTTAATTATTTACTTAATCAGTGTCATACTTACCATTAAGTGCAAATTTCTATATTAAGTATTTAAATAAAATTTTCTTTTTAATTATATATTTGTAAGTTTCAATCATATGTTTACTTAATCAATGTGATATTAATTTCTTTTTATATAAATAAAATATTTATTATTTTTGAATATATACTAAATAAATTCTCAAATATAAATCTGTAAATTATGTTTTTATTAAATTATTTGTAATATTTATGAGAAGCCTTCTCAGCTATCGATAGTATAGGGGACCACGGCCACAGGGAAAGGCAGCTATGTTTTCGTTTTCATAAATTAATATTTAATGATAAAAGTTGAAGAGGTTGGAGCACGTCGCAAAAACGGACACCGTAGGAGCGCCCCGTACATAGTATCTCTGACATAATCTTTTGCAGAGTTTTGTAAATGATGAGGACCCCTTGAAATATAAATTAAATTTTTTAATTTTTTGATTTAGTAATCATTCTTTTGTAATAATAATAAATGAGTTTAAATATTAATTTTACTAATTCCAATAAAAAAATGTTTGAGAATTATAAAAATTAGTTATTTGAGAAGTGCCAAGGTTATAAAAAATTAGTTATTTAATTGAAAATTTTAAAAGTTTGAGCATTGAATTGAAAAAATTTCAAAAAAAATAAATAGTTTAAAATATATTATCCCTTTTTCAAATAAGATATTTTTGTTTTATGATTTTAACTAATTTATTTTCATATAAAAACAATATGACCTAGACCATATTTCAAACTACATATCCTAAATATTCTAGACTGAAGTAAAATAATAAAAAATTTTAAAACAAATTATTGATTCTTTTACTTGTACTATTGACATTAGTTTGGTACAATTATGAATATTTTATAATATTCAAACAAAAAATCAAATTAAATTATATCAAATTATTATTAATTAAATTAGACTTGAAATTTATCTATTATTATATAGTTTATTTATGAATTTTATAAATTTAAATTTATTAATTTCAAGTATTTAAAATCTAAATTTGTTCACTTGGTTATTAATTTCTATTTTTGTATTAATGATATGAATAATTTAAATTAGCTTAAATTTTAAAGATAGTGATGATGATGATGATGATTTTTTCTTATAAATAACGCTTCTCTACAAATTTTAAATTTCATTTGTAGCTATAGATACTACTTGTTATCATCCTTATCTTGGATTAAGAGTTACAAGTAGAATTACTTTTTTACACTTTATGATTATGATAAGCATATTATTGTTGAGATATTATATGCAATGATTTAAAACTAAACTAGATCAGTCAGTTCAAAAGTAAAACTTTGAAGCTTTCAATTCTTCGGTCTAGTTTTAAACTTTTCGATTCAATTTACTTTTAAAACTCTCGTTGTTAAAAACTGATCAGTTTATAATCAATCGGTTATTCTCATAAATTAAGAAGTTTTTATAAACTAAAACAAATCAAGTAATTTTCATTTAACAATCTTTTTTAATTAAATTTCAATTTTTTTAATAGATAAGAACAATCATTTTCAATCTTATTTTAAATACTTTAGTTTTATTCAATTTTTAGCCGATTTTATGATGATCTAATACCGGTTGAACCTTTTAAACCTTAAACCTCTTATCTTATTGGTTTAAATTTTGATATGATTTTTTAAGCATTGATGATATGTGTGTTTGGGCATAAAGAAGGAAGGGGGAAGGGAGAGGGGTTCTCTAGTAACTCCATGCATTCTAAAATTATGTAAATGATGGTCATTTGCACTATATTTGCTATTTTTAATACATGTAGTAATTATGATACTATCTATTATTATTTGTCAAATATGAGAACAAAACATAATAAATCCTCTTAAGTTTGAAACCCTCTCAAATAAAAATTTTGCACATTTCCCCCCCATCAAGTTGTTATTTGGTTACATTGATAGTGATGTAATTAGTAATATATTACCAAGATTAAAGTGTTTTGCAGATGTTCTCTAAATGATCAGGTCTCAACATAAACATGGAGAAGAGTAGTATGTACCTTTCAGTTGATATTAACAATGAACTTGAACTAAACCTCCATATTTGAGTTATCTTGGTGTACCTCTTACTATCTATAAGTTGAAGTTCTCTTATTGTATTCCTCTGCTAGAAAAGATTAAAAGGAAAGTGAACTCTTGGCGTAGCAAACATCTTTTATATGTAGTAAGAGTAACACTCATCATTTTAGTCTTGAGTAGTTTGCATATTCACTGTACAACATACATTACTCTGCTTAGAAAGATTATAAAGGAAATTGATGGATTGATGAAGGCCTTTCTATAGGCTTGTAATGATGAAATAAGAAGAAAAAAAAGGGCTAAAGTTAATTGGAACGAGATCACCACCCTTAAGAAACAAAGTGGATTGAGCATCATTTATGCATGAACAATGCAAAAGGTGCTACTTAGTAAGAGAATTTGGAGGCTATTTTCAGATAAGGAATCGTTTTGGACTAAATGGGTACATGAAATTCATCTTCAAAATAGTAATTTCTTGCAGCTTTCCATGTCAATGCACTGTTCTTGTTCTTTCAGCCAACTGTTGAAGTTTAGGCATTTGGTTTACCCCTATATCAAACATAAAATTAATGGTGGTGAAAATGCATGGATGTTGAGAAAATTAAATCGTTAATAAAATCGCAGACTGTCCAAAATTAATTTTTTCCACGCGAGTAAATCAATAGTCGTAAAAGCAAAAAGCACCAAAAACACCGACGTTTGGTAACGCAGTTCGGCACACCTTGCTTACGTCTGCGGAGCCCTCACCCAGATTAAATTCTTTCACTGTGACATATTTTTGAATTATACAAATAATATGACATATTTTTGAATTATACAACATTCACAAATCACAAATTCACAATATTTAAATGTTCTTCCATAATTCATATACAATTTTTTTTATCTCATTTATTTATAAATTTACAATGCGTGCATGTCATTAAAATTGAACCAATTCACACAAATAATTTCAACTTTCAAACTCAAATTATTCAATACATATTTTATAGACCATTTACAAAACACTTGAAACAATCAAAATACAATACAATTGGTATTGAAAGCAAAAACAAGCAACTTAAAACACAATAAAAAATTCAGTAATTGTAATTAAATAAAAAGTTCAGTAATTGTAATTAAGTGATGGTCGGGTTGGTTCGAATCAATTTTGGGTCGGGTCAAGATCTAGATCCAAAAAATTGGAAATCTTGATCTATAAATTACAATCGATCCAGGCGATTAGCTAAACTAGAGAAGACAACTTGCAGCAACCAAAGGACCAAAGGTG
Source organism: Erythroxylum panamense (assembly GCA_027123425.1). NCBI lineage: Eukaryota > Viridiplantae > Streptophyta > Magnoliopsida > Malpighiales > Erythroxylaceae > Erythroxylum > Erythroxylum panamense. Next base: position 14,077,376 of record JAOTIZ010000002.1, on the reverse strand, counting down.
CAATGATGATGGCGGCTAGAGAGAGCGGCAGGCTGTTTGACCAAAGATGGAGGAACGTGTAGTTGGACAAGCGGTCTGATGGTGGCAAATTGAAGCACGGTGCAATTGCAGGCGGTGGCGCGACTTGCCGGGCATTGATGATGTCTGCATGAGGGAGTTTGGAGACAATGTTGGTGTAGGGACACTGAGCAGAGAGGAAAGAGAGAGAGTGTAACACCCAAATACTCCCTGGGAGGATACATGGATGTCACCCAAGACAGAACAGACAAAACCAAACATCACACTAACTCACACCCACACACATATATTACATATTGTAAATCTCAGAACAGAAATC
>JAOTIZ010000002.1:14062782-14076939 GCA_027123425.1 Erythroxylum panamense | reverse complement strand
AAACAAAAGTCTGAATCATTTGAAAAGTTCAAAGAATTTAGACTAGAGGTAGAGAAACAAACTGGTAAAAGTATTAAGACACTTAGATCAGATCGAGGTGGTGAATACTTAGATCACGAGTTTTCTTGGTTACTTAAAAGAGAATGGGATTCTCTCATAATGGTCTCCTCCTGCAACTCCACAACATAATGGAGTTTCTGAGAGGAGAAATCGTACACTATTAGATATGGTACATTCCATGATGAGTCATGCAGGCCTTCCAATATCTTTTTGGGGATACGCAATTGAAACTGCAATATATCTTCTAAATAGAGTTCCATCTAAATCAGTTGATAAGACACCATGTGAGATATGGATTGGTAGAAGACATTGATTATCACATTTAAAGATTTGGAGATGTGACGCTTATGTGAAGCGTATTATATCTGATAAGCTTCAAGCTAAATAAGATAAATGTAAATTTGTGGGACATTCGAAAGAAATTTTCGGTTATCAATTCTATCATCCTATTGAGCAAAAGGTGTTTGTCTCAAGACATGCTACATTATTAGAAAAAGAGTTATTCTCAAAGAAAGTAGTGGAAGCGAAGTTGAACTTAGTGCCTGTTTGGTTCGGCTTTTGGAAGTCTCAAAAGCACTTTTTCACACCGCAGAAGCCATTTTAAGGAAAAAATGGTTGTTTGATTGGAAAAGTAAAAAGTGCTTTTGGAATAGACACAGCTTTTTTAAAAGCTAAAATACAGCTTTTTGAAAAGCCAAATTTTGAAGCTTTTCAGAAAAGCCCTAAAAACAGCTTTTTCGGGAAGCTGTTTTTATCTTTTAAAATTTGCGTCAATTTTTTACGTAAATAACGCGGCGTCTCTTCTGTTTCTATCTCTTCTGTTTCTAGCCGACTTTGGTTTTGCTCCTCCTCACGTATCCTCTCCTTCAGGTTGGTTCATCTTCATTTTTAACAACGCAGTTCGTCTTCAACTCTGGTTAACAACGCAGTTAATCTGCGGTTTGGTTGACTAACCGCTCTCATACGTTTTGTTTTAATGAACTGAACCCATCAAATTTGACTTCTTTCTCTGGTTTTCGGAGTTTTTGCAACTTGTCAGTTGATTGTTTACTTTCACTGAAACAGTTAAGAATCTTGCACGCTAGAGTTAGGGTCGATGAGTTCTTAGTATCAAACCACTGGATAAGCTATATTTGTCTTTAAGAGCTCAAGTCCTTATTTGTAGAGGCACAAGGCCGAAAATCCCTGGAACCGTGGAATGAAACTTGTTTACTGTACTTTATGATTTCAGTATATGGTAATTTGTATCTATTCCTTCTGTCTGCATTTTGATGGACGGGGTGTGGTAAGTTTTTCCCTCTTTGAGAACTCGTATTGGACTTTTCTTACTAACTACTCTGTTTCTAATCAAAATCGTTGGTTTCTCAATTCTCCTCTGTTCACTCAAGGACCAATAATTTTACTTCTTTCACAGCAGCAAACCAGTTCAGACTAAAAGTTGTAATCTTTCTGTACTTGCGTCTTGTAGCTAAGAGTTAAAAGCTCAAATGAGGGAAAACGCTGAGACCCAAGTACAAACCAAGCTACAGCGGCACCAAAATAGGGAGAAACAAGTGCTTCTCTTCTACTGTGTTGAATGTGAAGACATTGCACTGAAGATTGCTGCTCAATCTGACCTCATCACGCTGCAGTCAATTAACTGGAGGTGCATCTATCTCTCTCTCGCACAAATCTATACATATGTGAATAGTATCGTATTTTTCAATCGATATTATGGCCTTGTTATGATTTGGACATTTCTGATATACTCATGTTTTTGCCATTTTGTCTTAAACATTATAAAGTTGAAATATAAAGTTTCAGCATTTTCACTTGAGTAGATGTGAATGGAGATTTTAGCATGCAAGTTTAGATAAAAATATTAAACTTTAGGTGAGAACAGATTTATAGTTCTTCCGTTGGAGATCCTGTTTACCAGTACTAACGGAACATCTGATTTGGAAAATAGGTCTCTGCTTTCATATGACAATTGAATAAATTTTTTGTAACTGTTAGGTTGATTGTACTAAAGATTAAAAAGTTATAAGTATAGTTTTGTTTTTGAAGAGGATCACTATTACATAAGAGTTATCTATTACATAAAGAGTTATTATTGATGGAAAATTCTTGAATTTGGTAGGAACTTTGACGACGGATTTCCAAACCTTTATATAAACAATGCGCATGACATACGCGGTCAGCATGTTGCATTTCTTGCATCGTTTAGTTCTCCGGCAGTTATATTTGAACAACTGTCTGTAATATATGCACTTCCGCGCCTTTTTGTTGCTTCTTTTACACTGGTTCTGCCATTCTTTCCTACTGGCTCCTTTGAGAGGATGGAAGAAGAAGGCGATGTTGCAACTGCATTTACCATGGCAAGGATATTGTCAAATATACCAATATCAAGGGGTGGCCCCACTAGCCTTGTCATCTATGACATTCATGCCCTTCAGGTTTTCCTTTTTCCAATGTCTCAGCCTCAACTAAAATCATTACTTATCTAGACTTCTAGTAATGTTCTATATGTGTTCTCATTTTTCCTGATCTCATGGTTATTCAATTAGTTTTGGCTTTTCCAATACGTCTGGACTGGTGTAGTATGTTTGGACATTCATTTACATTTGTTGACTGTTACTTTACTCCAGAATCATTGTGTTGAGTTTTCCACTAGATCTACCTTTGACAAAGTGGTAGCCTGTTACCTCTGCAAAATTTCTTAAACAATGTTATTAAAATTTTACTTTTTATTAAGGTTTTACCAGTCAAGAGCTAGTTTTAAGGAAAAGAATAGTCGAATGGTGGCTTTCTTCATGCATTTACTTTAACTTATTTTGCAATGTAGCAAAAGACTATCTTTTCTCAATTTGAAATTTTTTACATTGAAAGTGAGGTCATTTGGAAAATTACTTGGCTGATTAAGAGATTGGAAGGAGAAGTTCACATTGTGCTATATCACCCATGTGCTTGCATGCAACCATTTGCAATCATCTCCTATTATTGGGTGATCTTTGCTATTCTCCAATTATTTTGTTTCTCCTCTTCCTGTTTATACATTTTGACTAAATCATTGAACAATAAATCTATTTTACGGGAATCATGATACTTTATATGTCTCCTGATATAGAATTTTAAAAAATGATGCAGATCTCGGATTCGAACTCTTTGTTGATCTATTTAGGAATCTTCATTCTATCATTGGGTGGCCTGCTAATCTTTGTGTAGAATTGGAGTTAAAATGCATGGGTTAAATTAGATGTTAAACTCTAAATACATAAACTTATGCAAGACTTGAAAAGCACTGAGATATCCCATCTTTTCACTTTTATTCATATAGCTTTGGACCACTTTCTGAATCTTGTTGTCAGATATCGAGTTGCTAAATAATTATGTTTCAATGAACCTTTTGTTGCAGGAACGATTTTATTTTGGAGACCATGTTTTGCCTTTGTTTGAGACTGGGATCCCTCTGTTGAAGCAACGTCTTCACCAGCTTCCTGATGCTGATAAGGTATTCGTGACAGTGCTTGTCTTCCTGAAAAGTATTGTTCTTGTTCGGGATTCTAGAAATTACTTCCTTTTGCTTCTGTTACTATCAACCTTGTCATCTCCACTGAGAATGCAAGAAGGATAGTTCTTTTGGAAATTAAGGATAGTTCATTGCTTGCAATCTGAACTTTTGCAGATTGTTGTAGCTTTTCCAGATGATGGCGCTTGGAAGCGATTCCACAAACTGTTAGATCAGTTTCCTGTGGTTAGTTTGTACTTTATGGTTCCTGAATTTAATATTACAATCATTTCATCGCATAACTAAAGTTTCCAACTTTCAGGTAGTGTGCACAAAGGTTCGTGAAGGGGATAAGAGGATAGTTCGTCTAAAGGAGGGAAATCCTGCTGGTTACCATGTTGTTATTGTTGATGATTTGGTGCAATCTGGAGGCACGCTTATTGAATGCCAAGTAAGATTTGAAGTTATCCTGCAATCCCTTGTTTTATAAATCTGTTGTTGAAACTTATTTGTAAATGTTCCTGTATATAGGATGAGGGGAAAAAGCAAAGAGAATTTTCTATGATGTAGACTATAATTACCCACGTTAGTACAAATTAGCCATAGCATTGATGCTTTCACTCTGTTTTTCATTCCCGTTCTTTTGTTTGTGTAGATTATAGCAACATTTTCCACACTGAATGAAATATTTTTGAAGTATTAAAAGGAGGCTTGAGAGTTTGCAGTCAAACTTAGGAGATCGGAAAGACGTGATAATAAGTGACTTCAATTAAATGAATGCTCAATTGGATTTCTAAAGTTTGCTAATGAGCTCTAGCTAAAGTGATCTTTATTTAATTAACATATCAGCTGCTTTAGCTTTCTGTTGTGGCATCCTTTTCTATTTCTTCGTGGAAACTGATATTATTCCCCTCTATATTAAAAGATGTTTGCCTTCCTCCCATATAATAGAATCCAGACAGAGATACTCACTATGGCGATTGCTAGTTTATGAGAAGATTCAGAGCAAAAGTTCAACTTTAACTGCCCTATTTGTCTTGTAATCCAAGAAGCTGTTAAAAGGACCAAAACTCATAAGGCTCTAAGATTCAATGGCAGGAATTTGAGGAAGAAGCCAGGCGTCAACTATCATACTATTTATAGGCCCTTATCACATAATCTTGGCATGGGAAATTGTTTGCAAAGAATTAACATCAGTTTTTGATATAGTTCTCTTCTGGAAGCGCAATTGCCCTTATAGTGAATTATGTGTTGCAACAGTAATGCATAGTATATACTTCGATGTTGAATAGTTCATCGGGATCTGAATGTTTAACATTGATTATGTTGAATTAAGACATGAAATCTGAGGGTAGGCTTTTGTTTTCTGCTCTTTGTTCTTCAGAAAGTTTTGGCAGCCCATGGTGCAGCAAAAGTGAGTGCATATGTAACCCATGGTGTATTTCCTAAGCGCTCATGGGAGCGATTCATACATAAGAATAATGGTCAGAAGCTTCGACTCTTTCTATACTCAAAATGGATTGCCTTCTTTTACTACAAATATACAAGACATCAGCCCATAAAAGCCTTTTCTGTTCCCTTATATATGTTTTTTATTTGTCTACTTTTCCATTTGAACTTGTAAAGATAGCTGTATGATGAGATTCCACCTGTTCCTTTAGTAGGTTTTGAGAAGGCATTTTCCTACTTTTGGATCACGGATTCATGCCCCCAGACTGTCAAAGCTATTGGAAATCAACCCCCATTTGAGGTATTGAGTCTTGCAGGGTCCATTGCCGAAGCTTTACAAATTTGAATGAGATGCTTAAATTTGGAAGGGTCCATGTATTTCTATAATCAAGAGGAAGGAGATCTCTAGGAATCCATTTCCAATATGTTGGATAAGGAGAAACTCTGATATCCTCATGATATTGAAACTTGCCTTCTTACGTATGAAAGTTTTTCGTTTCATCTTTATGATTAGCAAGTATTTTTCATGCCTATGAATCGTTGTAAATTTTAGTTTACATCATACTTAAAACCAAGCCGCTTGAAATATACCAAAAGTTACCTCATTCTTTTACCAATAACAACAATAGCAACTGACACTTACCATAACAAAGGACTTGAATCCTCATCACTAACTTGTGCCACTGGCAGGCACTGCCAGTCAATGTATGTAGGCCCAAATTCTATTTGCTTGTATATGCATGTGGGCACGGGAGTACGATGAAAAGAGAGAAACCTTTACAATAATATACATAGTAGTGACATTCACAAATTGACTGCTCAACTGACCCAATATCACAGGGTTATACCGGACAATAGGGTCTGTTCATCTCCCTTTCTATACAATTTTGGTAAACAGCCCTTGATCCCAGATAATCAAACAGACATATATGCATATGAATATATAAATAATTTATGCAAGTGGACACCCACCAAGCCACGGTACAAAATGAGGTCAAATGAAACTAAGATTAAAAGAGACTTCCGAAGAAGGGTTATCAGCTCAAATTGATGAGTACGCATCAGCTGCAGAGTCACTTGACTTCAGATCTCAACAAAATGCTGCACCTCATTTTCTTCTCCTTGGCTAATGACAATTTCTTGCTCTAGATATGAACAAAATGCTCTCTGCTCCTTCTGATATGATATTATGCAGTATCCATGGCCCAAAAGTGGATACTGTTCATCATTCAAGGAATTATATGCTTGTTCCTTGGAATCTCTTCCAAATTTGTACATTTGAAAATACCTACGCAAATGTTAGCGCTCCTAGCCACCACTTTAAGGCTGAGAGTAAAATGATCATGGTTAATTCTTCTCGTCCAGACTGCCCTTTGGGCTCTCCAATGAATCCCCGGAGTAAGATCCATCCGGCTGACGGATACATATGTTTAGATTGCCCGATAGTAAAGGTTCCTGGAAACCATAACATACTCAAAAGTCAAAGAAAGCAATTAGCAGTTTACTACACCCCTGAATCCTGAAATTTAAAATATCATGTGGACACCGCAATCTACTCTTTACAGAAAAACTCTAAAACTGAATTAGATTATTTTGTACAGGGATTTGTTAGGACATAAAGGCTGTGAAAAGGCAGAACATGGTCATTGCTTTGGGTCATGCCCATTTTTCTAAAGCCAATTCTTGGCATTTAATAGCTTGTAGATTCTCTGCATCTTGATCCAAACGCACTCTAATGTGATTGACTCAATGACATTCCAGAATCATTAGATCGAACTCAATAACATCTTTTAAATATATTACATAGCTATTATTCCAATTATTTTCTGAAATTCGAAAATTAGTTGTAATCAGTGTGGGATGGTATAGTCCGGAGATGTTTTCTTATGGCATTATTCAACTATTGTGTTGATTAAAAGTCCTGACCAGAATATATAATTCATAAGTAGATATACAATCATCTGATTGCTTAAATGGGCAAATGGCCCCCATAACTCGAGATGTGATATCAAACTGGGTTAGCTAGACATTATATCAAAGTAATCATGTGGTTTTCCCAAAAGAACTCACATTGACACTGTTCACTAGTACTATTTAAAAGTAGAACAGACTGCCATAGTTATACTGCAAAAACTTCAAGAATTTCAGGAGCAAAAACCAAGATCACTATTATCACCTGATCAGAAGTCTCTTCACCCTCAGAATGGAACAGAATTGGACGGCATCGCTTATCTTCGTTCATTAAGCTTGAATTTTGAAAATGAGCCACAAGGGCAGCCTTGCCCTGGATTCGTGCATATGCCAGTGACGCGACCTTTTCGCTATTAAACTTCTCCCACTTCTTCCCATTAAATGCCTGCAAATATTTTAATGGTGTAATGGAGGAGGCAGCATACAGGATATATATGCATAACACTGGCAAATTCATTAATGCCATAATCAAAGGACCAAAATGAACCTCATAGAAAGGAATGATGTGTGAAGGAGACACCATATTGATGAAGGCATATCCCACGTTGCATTTGTTCTGCAACCAAATACCTTCATCTGTCAATACACCTTAATTGCCTAGTTAAACAATCATAAGAACTTGCTTCAACACACAATTACCTTAAAATCAATTGGCAGATAGAGAAAATCATACGTGCCCTGATGATTTTCATCAATAGCAACCAGCAACATTTTTGAAGTGTACCTAAATGGGCAAAAGGTAACAGATATGTTCAGCACTTGCCTTGGTTATACTTGGTAACTAATTTAAGGCATTGGTTGATTATTCTTACTTATTAGGGATATTTTTTATCATTAAAGTAGTCCTGGTATCCTCTCCACTAATAATTTTTTCCAAATCAAGCTGATACTGCTTCTTGCTATCTATTTGGCTCCCACTATTCTCAACTCGCCGAGTTCGACCACGCTCTGCAAATACATCACCATTCACTGTTCCTGGTCCTGAATAAGAACCTAGGAACATAGGATTTTGCCTTGGGAATGATATCATCCTAAAACTAGGTGAACCAGTTTCAGACATACTGCCTTGAAGGCCAAAACTTGCACCCAAAGCTGTAGGAGCACACATACCCATCATATAACTTCCTGTGTTGCGGTTTAAACCTACTCCACCATAAGCAACTTGATTCAAATAGGATGTTTCCGGTGACTCAGGCAAGAAGCCATAATGCCTCTCAAGAGGAACACCAGAGGGGGCTGAACCTACATGATGGTGATGGTGAACATTTGCGAAAGCACCATTTCGACTTGCAGGAGGAAAGGCTTGTCCAGGTCCACTGGATCCAAAAGTGCGTCCAACTGATGGAGTCTGCCAAGCTGTACTAACATGATCGGGGTATTGATTCGGACTTCCCCAAAGAAATTGAGGACCCGATAATGTTTCAATACCAGATGTCTTGGAGTTTGAATCACCAAAAGCAGAAAGAGGGCCAGGACTTATGCTTAATTTTTGGTCAGGGAAGGAACATGAGTGCTGATGTGTCGATCCTTGCATTGAGCTTGTGTTAGTAAGCAACTGACTGACCTGGTTAGCCCTTCCTTGGTCCTTACCAATAGGAGCAATTTTTGCAGGGTTGGAAACACGAGGAAGAATAGAAGCCAACCCAGGCAAAGTACTTCCATTTACAGGACTTAAAGTTCCAAGGGCCGTAGAATTGTTAAGACCATGCAATAGATTATGCTCAACAGGGCTGCCAAATTTTGTCCAATTACCTGCCATGGAAGTAATGCCGAATGAGCTGAAAAACATGTATTTCCAACACAGCAAACTAGGAATTTAAACAAAAAAAATAAGTGTTAAGTTTCAGGGGGAAAAAAAAAACAAGTATTTCTCTTACCTGGGGGAGAGTTAGCCACGGGGGAACCTACTTGATGTCTAAAACTTCGAGCTTCGTCTTGTTCGAGCTCTTGACTTAGTTGCTGCATCAAGCTAAAGATAAAGGATCCTCAACTTCAAGCTCTTTTATCAGTTCCATCGATAAAATATGAAATTTGTTGGATGAAAACGTTGTACTAAAACAAATATGGGAAAAAAGTTTGATAAAATAATGAAGGTAACTAGGGAAGTTGCGTAATTAGAGGATATAAGAAACTTGGACAGTCAAAGAAAAGGTTTCTTACATAAGTACTCTACAAAATGAAAAGAAAAAGAAATATATAGTGAGTTGGTATCGAAATCGATGAAATATCGAAAAGACATAACTGGGATGTTCAAAGAAGCAGCTTCACTACGAATTGCCAGAACCAACACCATCCTACATGTATTAGTTTAAAAGCTCCAACTATGAGTTATTTATATTCTCCTGGATGTTTCACTCTTTCAACAATAAGAACCTCATGCTTTAAATAATGAACAAAGTAGGACAACTGCACTCACCAATGAAGAATTGGACAAGAAGCAGTCTTAAATTGCAACTTGGCATTTCCATAATCAGGTAAAATCTTAAAATTCTCGTTATTGGAGTTACAATAATTTTCATTCAGCATCAGCTTTTAATTGTAAAATAACCAATAGTCAAGTTTTATATTGTCTTTAAAAATGTCAAGTAAGAACTAAGCCATGTCATTTTCCCATTTCTACGAGTCACTGGTTGAAGATTCATACCCAAAGATGATAGGAAGTGCAGAAGTTTCCACTTAGTCTTGCTAATTAATGCCTAAATATAATCATTCAAAATGTTGTAATTTATATACTCTTTTCACAACAAAAGATAGTTATAATAACAAAGGTTTAACTAGAGGATAGTTATAATAACAAAGGTTTAACTAGAGGATAGTTTGAGGATAGTTATAATAACAAAGGTTTAACTAGAGGATAGTTTGAGGACAAAGAATGTGTAGTCACAATAGATTGCAAAATCTAGAAATTTACAGACTTACTTTCTACGAGCTCCACCAGGGCGGCTCGGTTCAAGCTTAATACGTTTTCCAGCTATATCACTCCTATTTAGTGCTTTAAGAGCTGCCTCTGCTGCTCTAACATCATAGAATTCAATGAATTTGTGATGCCGTTTATGTGGTGTTTCTCTTATCTGTAGTTTGAATGCAGACAGAACAGATCTTCTCAAAACATGTGGACATGTAAAAGTAGTACAAGCAACAATCAAATTCTTCAAATATTGGCACCTCTTTGATCTCTCCATAAGCCCCAAATTTTTGACGAAGTTCGTCATTTGACACAGATGCGTCCAAATTGAAAACTACAAGTGTTCCTTGATTTATATCTTTCTCCGAAGGGTTATCCTGACATTCAGTATGACAAATATACTTCAGATAAATAACCAAATAATAAAAGTACATGAAAGCATAACTAGTTTATTTATTTAAACCTTGGGAATTGAAAAGTGAATGTCCAACTTTCTTCTTCTTAATGGCTTATTTTGTAATGCACGCATTGCAGCTCGAGCATCTCGAATATCATAGTATGAAATCATCACAAAGCCACGATGTTTGCATGCAGTATACAGCGTTCTGATATCGCCATATTGCTGCAAAAATTAAAAGGTTATCACACCTTGCTGATCAGCAATCAAGTCAAACACAATTGTTGATTTATTCCCCTCGCTTTTGCAGGCGTTGGGAAGAAGTTAACATGAATGGGAGATGAAATTAGAAAGTAGGAGTGCATCTAGACATCGACTTTTCAGAGCAGTAGCTACAGAGATAAATTAAAAGAAGAAATGGAAAGGGAAGGTAACCAGAGAGCAGCAGAACATAAAAATACATAGTGGGTACCATAGAGAAAAGGAGAAATCAAGAAGCTACGTGGAGCACTTACCGTTGGAAAAAAAAAAAAAACAGCTGTTTCTTATTAAGATTCTGAAAGGCTACAAATATTTATAATAAGCCAATAACAATGGAAACAATTCATGTGTCGCCTCAATCTTGCAAACAACCACCACCGCTTATACCCCTCAGGGGTAAGATGTAAAAGAATTTGACTCCTAGGTCACTAACTCTGGAGAAACACAATTTCTTCAGTACAGATGAAACATTTAACAGAGTTTATTAAAGAAATGAGAATTCCTATTACCGAATACGGAAGGAATGTTAATCTGACTATAAACAAGCAGTTAAAATAAGCCATCATTGTGACCAAACAAGTGATATATGTGGCTCTGCAGAGATGATTAAATAAATGAAGCTAAGATATATCTGAATCTTAATTCTACCTCAAAGAGAGATCTCAATTCAGAATCCTCCACATTACTATTGATGTTTCGAACAAATAATGTTCTAGAAGGATGCTCCCCATAGGGGTGTTCTCCAGCCACTGTCCCCACACCATTTGGAAAAGGATAGTGGCCAATCCCATTAGTTGCTATCCCATCTGAGAAGCTTAGTTTTGAAATTCCAATGCGAAGGCTGTCTTGTGGGTCCAAGTCCAACTCCATCCCCCCACCACTGCCAAAGACATCATCCTCTTCCAAATCCTCCACTTGACTGGGCAGCCTACTGAAGTCAAAATCATCGGCTATGCCAGCCAGAAGCTCATCATCATCAGGAAGCAAGCTCCCTATTGCATTTGTTTCAATATCATCAAATGGATCCTTCAATTCATCTTCTAGGCAAAGCTTGTCTAGGTCAGGTGAACCACCATCAACAGACTGGCCATGATACTCTGAATCATTCAAGTTTACTGGAAGCCCAGAAACAGGTGTGTTTAATTATAGATGGTTCCTGCCAATACAAATCAAGTGTAGTAACAATAACTTGTATACATACCCTTTTCATGAGGAAGTACGGGCAATGAGGTAGAAAACAAGCTCGCATCACTTGATGTGTGATATAAATCATTTCGAAGGGGGATGCCCCACGCACCCGTAGCCACTTTCTTAAAAACATTGGCTGCAGGAGTTCCTGCAAAACCTATAGAAAAAGTACTGAGATTAATTAAGATACAACAAATTTGCATATGAAATATATCCCAAATTTCAAGCGAAGAACATGACGGAAAAAGGGCATCTCCAGAAGGACCTGACGCAACATCGTTTGAACTTTCCTCCATTGATCACCTCCTGCTCAGACAAAGAAATTTGGAAAACCAATAAGACATGGAAATGGATGGAAATGGTACACTTAAAGCAACAATTTTAGTATACACATTATGCAACTATGATCAAATAATTATTAACCAAAATGTCAAATGGGAAGATTACATCGTTTAAAATCATTCACATGGGATTATATGTTTATGGTCAAAGTTACCACATTTCCAACCCCAATGCTTGAAAATGTTAGAAAAATGTCTAAATAGAAGTTTGCATGAGTAACATCATTCAGAAAAGGAAAAAAAAAAAGCTAAACAAGGTAATAACAAGGCTAAACACAAAAGAAACAACAATTTTCCCGAGTCAACCCTCGTGAGAAACTAAAAGAAATAGCGCCAAAATTGAACAAAACTGGGTTGGGTTCAATGGGAAGAAGAAGCAAGTGAAATTAGACAAAAGGAAGAAAAAAACAAACAGAAAAATGAAAATAAAGTAGGTGAGCAGCAGCTAATAAAGGTCTCTCGAAGTCCCAAGTCTCAACTTGAAGTCAACCCCACTCCCAAAACTTATAACCAAACTGAAAAAGACGATCTTTTTTAGAAGAAATATAAAAATCCAATGAGTATGATTCTTAATTCCACCAAAAAGAAAACCGCTTCGGTCAGAAAAACAAAAGGCACAATAAGCGATCATTTTCGCAACTCCCCCAGGAAGAGAAAGAGATAAAAAGAAGCCATCATCTAGTTGTAAAGCAATTCAATTAAAAACAAACAAATAAGGAGAGAGAGAAAGAGAAGAGTTACCTGAGTAGATAGAGAGAACTGAATGGGTGAGGTAAAGAAAGAAGTAACATACAGAACAAAGAGAGCAGCAAAAAAGAAAGAGAAGGGGGTTCTACTATTTACGTTCTTGATGATCAAACAAAAAGGTCTTTCCTTTTTGAGGCAGTGAAGAGAAAGACGAGTTTTGGGGAGTTTGGAGTTTCGTAGAAGGAGACTTGTATCTTTCTTCTACTCTTCTTCTTCTTCCGCCGGAAAACCATACCATACACACTACTCTCTTTCTCCTCTTTTGTATTTACAATTATTTAAGTACATGACATATTTAATCTTACAGAAATAAAAACAATGAGACCAGAAAATGGGAGGAGGCCCAATGTAGAGAAGGAGAGTCTAAAAAGACAACAATCACTAATTCGTACTCACTTCAAACACTTTTTCTACTATTTTGGATGTAAGATATAATCAATTATAAAATAAAAACAAAAGAGATAGATTCGGCTGTATTTGATTTCCGTTTGGCGTCCGTTGACACACGAGCACTCCCAGCTGTTGTAACAAATATCTCAGACCTCAATGCTACCATCCCTTACGTCTGTTTTGTCCCGAACATAACACACTTCTGGGTTAAAATCTTGGTATGAAACTAAATAGGTTAGCGTGAGTGGTTTAGAACTCTCATCTTTTAATCAGAGATTTTGAGTTCAAGTTTTGATAATAGAAAAATCTGTTTGGTCAGCACTTTATCTCTTATGGGTTAATTCGGTGCGAGCGGAGATTAATCTGAGAATGAATAGCTTAAAAACGCATTCTTATGAATTGAGACTCTCCTAAGACACCTCGTGGACTTACCAAAAAAAAAAGTCTTGTTATGAAATAAAACAGAATGAGATAAAAATGAAGAATTATATTTTACTTTAAATAGTAGAATAAAAAATGTTAATTAGGAGAAATTAAGATAAAATGTAAATTAATAAATATATACTATTTAATATACTCTCAATAATTTTTCTTAATATCAATTATTTTATCTAATCTTAATCTTCTTTTTTTTCAAATTCGTTTATTACGTTTCACAAAAATTGTATATAATTAATAACATTTTTATATTATTTCTCTTTACCCTATAAATAATATTTTTATATTATTAGTAATAAATTGTATATAATTAATAATTTAATAAAAATTAATAAAATATGAAAAATAAAAATATATAAAATTATCTTGAATTGTTTGTATATATTTTTATATAAATAAAAATACAAATATAAATCACATATAATGGAATAACATAAATTTTAATAAAAATATAATTTATTAAATAATTAATAATAATATTTTATATAATTAATAATAAATTGTATATAATTAATAATAAAAT
>JAOTIZ010000002.1:14017618-14049719 GCA_027123425.1 Erythroxylum panamense | reverse complement strand
TTCTGTCTTTGTATAAATTTGTATTTCCGCAAATTAGTGCTTTTATGTCAGTGGGTCCCAAATGGGCGAAAGCCGTAATTGTAATATGATTTCTGAAAGTGTTCACTTGTCGCGGACCTTTCTATGATTGGAATTGTGATATGAATGAAAATGATTTTAAACTAAAGTGGACCCAATTGTTCATTGAATTCCGCGCTTGCGATGATTTAAAAAATGTTTTAAAAATGACATACTGAGTTTTGAGCTGTAATTGAGTGCTTTAGCATACCACCCTCGTGAGACACGGACTCGGATATCACCCTCGATGTCGAATTTGGGTCTTGCAGGAGTGGGATGCTACAATAATGTTTAAAATTTTTGAGAGGTTATGTCTGGGTCTGAAATGCTTATGAAAATATGAGGGCATTGTTGCCACCTCGGTTTCGCTTTCATCCACCTAATGATGAATTGGTTGGATATTACCTTTAAAGAAAAGTTTAGGGGCTTGTGATCGAGCTTGAAGTTATCCTAATGATCGATTTGTACAAATTTGATCCATATGAGCTTCTAGGTACTCTTCTAACAAATCCTTTTTGTAGCATAATAAACCATAAATCCAATCTTTTTGTACAAATTTTATTATTTGTTTAGTCCCATATTCCTTTCACTCTTATTGATTGGGAATTTAAGTCACAATTTTATTTGTGAACCTATAGAGAAGTCATTCCTTCCTAAAAGATATAGATAATGCTATAAAAGGGACTAAAAGCATCCAAATGATTTAAGAGCCAATAGAGCCACTAAAGTTGGCTATTAGAAAGCTCTTGGTAAAAACAAAGAAGTTATGTGTCAATCATCAACCATTGGGTATAAAAAGACTTTAGTTTTTTTCAAATTTTTTTAAATCATGGAAGGGCTCCCATATGGGATAAAACAGATTGGGTAATGCATGAATATTGCCTTTTAAATGATATTTCTTATGGATCACCAAATTTGTAGGTAAGTTAAAAGTTTCTTTTATATCTAATTTAAAGGCACCATGATTAGGCCATTCTTCTTCACTACAAAGTTTATGGTAATTCAACAGACTCATGTCATTGCCATGATACTCTCCAAGGAGCTTATGCTTTGGTTGTGTTGTTAAGAAGAATGAACAAAGGCACAAAGTGAATGACTCACATACTAAGGGGTTTAGAATCAAGAAAAAATGGCTCAAATAATGTTAAGTTCACCTCAATTGGAATAGCAATAAATGAGTAAGGGGGCATCTCTCTAGGATGCTTCTTCTCAAAGGTGAGTTTCTTGCATAATAAGAGTTGTTATTCAAGTCCTCTTACTTCTCCTAGTCATGATACACTAAACCTGGAACTGAAACCTACTTCATTGGAGAGGAATCCTTCAAATTTTTGGATCTCTTTGGATTTGATTCTCAACTCCTCGAAGTATATGGTATCCAAATGTTGTTATCTAGTTCTAGGAATATGTCAATTAATTTTTTTTTACTTTTTAAATCTAGTAAAGGAGCCCAAAGAAAGATAGAAAATATAAGGTAAGATTTTTTTTTAAATGGAGAGCTGACATAGATATTTAGTTATATTCTAAATTGATTGTTTGTAAAATATTACAGGTACTTTTTAAACATTTTAAAACGTGTGAATTCAAATCAAATTCTAGTGAAATGTCAGTATTCAATTTGAACCCTTTTTTCTCTTAAGTAACCCAATAAAGGGTTTGGTTAATGGGTCAAAGTCTAGTGAAAAAAGATACCTTATTAGTATGAGTGGGGTATTTATTAAGCTTATGATAAGATCTTATTATAAATAGGTGTTATGTCTTTGTTTAAGTAAGTCTACGTAATTAATGACCTTTTAACCTGTTATAAGTTTGGTACTTTAAGAAAAGCATAAAAAAGACCTTGTTAGGATCGTTTAAAACCACTTTCGTCAGCGACTTACTCAAATGTTAAGGAGCTTATTTAAAGCCTCTCGTATAAAAATAGAGAGAAAAAGCAGTAAATAAACATTTTCATTGTCTTCGTTGATTTTGGGTTGATCGAGAAAGTTCATTTTTTTCAAATACTACATCAAGCATCGTTTCAAATATGGCAGATGAAAGATATAAAAGTGTATATCAAAATCTTGAATTTCGATAGCTAGCTCTAAAAGAAGCATCAAAATCTTTTGTAATCTTCCCTTCTTATTAGGTATATTAAACAACTGGAGCTGCAACCGAAATCACAAATCAAGACTAGCAAAGAAGCACACATGTGATGTATGTGAGTTGGCAACAGAAAACCATTGAGACATTGCAAGGTTGACTCCCCGTTAACTTGTTAGGGATGGTAATAGAAAACGTGAAAAACATGACCCATGCTATCAACTTTACGGTCATCGGCATACGTCCCTTGAAACGGAGACTTGCCATCCCCAAAATGGAGGGGGCCTTTCACTTTCACTCTCACTTTCACAGCACATGCTACGTTTGTTTTGTATTGCGCGTAACTTCCAAGGTGATGGGAGGGTGGTTGTAATGAAATAATTCAATATTTCAATAATATTATTGTTAGGATTATCCTTACCTTCCAAGGGGAATTATTGCGAAGATGAATGTGCACGTGGGAAATAGTGAAATGTCCCCAGTGAACATCCATTGTCCTTGGAGCTTCCACGCGGCAAGAAGAGAGTCTCAGCTTATGGTAAAGCTGTTGCTATTCGCTGTCTTAATTTATGTTTCTTGTCTTGTGTGATGTCTCCATCTCCATCTCCATCTGTAGCTATTGGTAGTAATACTAAATAAAAAGAAATAGTATAAGTTAACCAAGCAAAGCTCCATCCGAATCCGATCCAAGTAACGTAAAGCCAGCGACAGCGAAGCACACCGCCAGCTTTTGTTTCTGAATTCTCACTCCATCTTCTGAGCACACAATTACATTAATGCCCCTTCCTTATCTTGTTTGTATTTGTAGTCGTACTTTACGAGAATACCCCGGAAGCCCCCTAGATTCGTGCCCATTCAACTTTTTCTTTTTCCAATTTTATTTTTGTGTCGGTGTGCTGTATAAATCGGCACCCACCTCACACACTCTCTCTCTCTGTTTCACTATAATACCCTAACCCCCCAAATAAACAAGAAGAAGAAGAATAGGAACCTTTTTCCTTCCACCCCCATTTACCTTATCGGAATTTGCATATGTGTTTAGTAGGGATAGAGAGAGAGGGATCGGTGGGGTTTGGTGGTAGTGAATTAACAAGGAATTTGTGTGTTTTATGCTGCTAGGTTTGAGTGGGAGTTATTGGAAGAGGGAGGAGGAAGAGTTTATGAGTGGATTATTATTGGTGGTGGTGAAGGAATTAACGAGACCAAGTGTGAAAGGGTGGGATTGTGGGTTGTCGATAAGGAGTCGGAGTCGATGGGGCAAATGTGGTTGAGATTTCGTACCTAACCACCATTTACATTCCTTTCTTTTTCATCGTCTACTCGCATTACTTGGATTTTACTTTTACTTGTTTGTTTTTGGTTCCAAGATCAAGGGCTTCAAGCTATGCAGCACCAAGATCCACGAAAAAAGGTAGATTCTTTAGTTCCTTTTTCTTCCATTTCCAATTATTTGGTATTGCTACATTTGTATATGATGAGAAGATTTTGGTTTTTGCTTATTATACGAATTGCAATCAAAGAGAAAATCTTGGTTTTACGTTATTGTTTGGATTTGTTAGTTTGCAGTTCAGAACTAATTCTGTTTGACAGACTGGGGAGATTCTAGAAATGTTTTTGAAAAAAAAAAAGGGTTGTTGGGGGTGGTCTGTTTTGCCTTTGATCTCTGATGCATACCCATGATGTAATATAATGCTTTTTGGTATTTGGTAATGTGGGAGATTGATGTTTTCTGCAATAACGCACGGACAGTCAGGCGCCACACCCAGACACGTTGTCGTCTGCAAACTGTTTCAAGTTTTTATTTTATGTTTGAAAATTTTCCGTTTTTACCTACTAGTAACAGCTTCGTTCAATGTTATTATCTTCCGCTGATATGGTTTCCAGCTTATTCCGTTTATTTTTCTCTTCATATTCTTTGATGATTTCCGTAAGTAATATTTCTATTTTTCCTTTTCAGTCTTAAGCTGAACAAGTTTTTACTTGATTTGTGATTTTCCTCCAATGTTTTTAACAATTTCCTGTTAAACCTTCTAGCACTTGCATCGTTATCAATATTACCTGCATTTCAAATTTTGCTGCTTCAATTATTAAACGGCTGGAAAACTAATTGTTTGCCTGCTTGCCAAGGAAATTAAAGTTTCACTGTGACTTTGAGTTACAAAGTTTTGGAAACTTGTGCTGCATCCAGCCATCCAATTCTTTCTTGTTTGTCTTCTTCTGGTCTGTGATCTTTCTCTTTTGTTAATTATTTCCATGTTTACCTCTTTGTTCTCCTGAATGGCAAGTAATGATGCAATTGTATATACAATATCTAGCTCTTTTCTAATGGTTAGATGTTAGGCTAGAAATGGCTGTGGATTTTCACTTGATCAACTATAAACTGCAGATAGGATTACATTCATGTATCAGTTTTAAGAATCATGTACAATGTTTTCTTCTCTAATATAATGTCTCATCCTTCTCTGCTTTAATGGTGTCTGAGTATTTCCACATGTTACAGAACCCAACGGAAATGGACTTCTTCTCTGAATATGGTGATGCCAATAAGTATAAAATTCAGGAAGTTATTGGAAAAGGAAGCTATGGTGTTGTTTGCTCAGCGATAGACACTCACACTGGTGAAAAAGTAGCAATAAAAAAGATTCATGATATTTTTGAACACATTTCAGATGCTGCTCGTATCCTTCGCGAGATAAAACTACTTAGACTCTTAAGACATCCTGATATCGTGGAAATTAAACATATTATGCTTCCACCATCAAGAAGGGATTTTAAGGATATTTATGTGGTTTTTGAGCTCATGGAATCAGATCTTCATCAAGTCATCAAAGCGAATGATGACTTGACACGGGAACACTATCAGTTTTTCCTTTACCAGCTACTTCGTGCGTTAAAGTACATCCATACAGGTACTATTATAGATAAAAAGCTATTGTCTATAATTTTGGTGGTCACTTGCAATTTTTATTTTAAGATTGCCAAGAATGAGGACTTGCCTTTGGTCAATGCCAATGTCTTTTTATTTTGGTATGTGCTGCTTGTAATCTACTTGCTATTGGAAGCTTGGAAATCATGATATTGTATGCCACTTCAATTCTTTTCTTCTATTTTCTTGTCTTTGGTTTTTTCCTTAATTTTTATTTCATTAAATCTTTCTTTTCATGGCTGCAGCTAATGTATACCATAGAGATCTAAAGCCGAAGAATATATTGGCAAATGCAAACTGTAAACTTAAAATCTGTGATTTTGGGTTGGCCAGAGTTGCCTTCAGTGATACACCCACAACAGTATTCTGGACAGTAAGTCCCACTGATTAAATTACTGTTGGCTGTTATTCTCTAGTTTTAACTTGCATTTTCTTTATGCATAAAGATTTTTCTTTTTAAGTTTTCATGGTACCTTTCCAGGACTATGTTGCTACAAGATGGTATAGAGCTCCAGAACTGTGTGGATCTTTTTTTTCTAGGGTATGAATTTTATTTCATTTACTCCATTATTTCTTGTAGATTTGAACTATGTAATGCATTGGCTTTGTTTAATGTTTGTTTATCTTTGATTCTTGATTCTTTAGGTATGGGCTTTGAACTAAACCAGATGATGGGTTTTTTTCAGGGATGGCAGTGGGCCGGCCCATGGGCCGGTCTTGCTAATTTTTTTAAAATTAAAAGTGTAAAACAACGGTCTTTCTTAATTGAGTCCTGGCCTGGGGCCTGTCCGAGGCCTAAATTTCCTAAGCAAAACGATGTCGTTCTGTTTGGAAAAACTGGGCCTTAGACCGGTTTTGGCCTAAGTTGGCTGATGGGCCTACCCATTGAAAACACCTGAATTTAGGTCCATGGGCCATCCTATTGCCATCCCTAGTTTTTTGGTTGCCTCTGGTCGTTTTATCGTCTTCTCATAGGGTTTTGTGAGATAAGAGTTAGGAATGTAAGCATTATACATCTATTGCAATGTAAGCTATCTGATTGGAGATAATTAGGTTTTTGGATTATTTGGTAGATAGAATGTCTCATCTGTTTGAGATGAAAGTTGCATTAAGCTCTCGTCAGATCAAAGGAAAGAGAAAAGGATGATTTAAACACAGTTTGCTAAGTATTATTGTTGATTTTTTTCTTCTCATTTTCTGTGTGGCAAAGAATATTCTCGAGTGTCTGCAGACTAAACATTTATAGTCATTGCCACTGTATAGACCATTTTTTGCCGAGTATGCATATCCATGTGAGCATTGTCAAGCCCTATCTGATATGTGTGGATTTCAAGGAATTAAAGTATTGCTTTTCATGAAATTATGACAAGATGCCTCTGATTCAGGAGTATATATTAGACCTAGGAATATCATTCAAAATATTCATTTCCTTCAAGACAAATGCTATGGAAGTTGTTGAAATGCTTTGATGTTGCCCTTAACTAATCTGATCCTATAGTGTTTTTGAGATCATGTAAATATTAGCTTATTCTGATTAATTTAAAAGTTCATGTAGGGTTCTCTGGAATTTTTTGACCAACATATGTATCTACTTTGCAGTATACACCAGCAATTGATATATGGAGTATAGGCTGCATATTTGCTGAAGTATTGACTGGAAAACCTCTCTTTCCTGGAAAAAATGTTGTCCACCAACTTGATTTGATCACTGATCTGCTTGGCACACCATCATTAGATACAATTTCTCGGGTAGGCAAATTTTGATTGGAGTGTACTTTTAACATGCAAGCCTAAACCACAACCACACTTGTACCCATCCCCATTTTACTGGGTGTTCAGGGCCGTTCAATTTTCTATACTCTCAGTTTTAGATCACCCCAAAAAAGAAATAGTTACAACTTTGTGGCTAATGCTTTTTGGATATAGGTTCGAAATGACAAGGCAAGGAGGTATTTAACTAGCATGAGAAAAAAGATGCCTGTTCCGTTCTCTCAGAAATTTCCAAATGCAGATCCTTTGGCTCTACGTTTGCTGGAAAGGCTGCTTGCTTTTGATCCAAAAGACCGCCCAAGTGCTGAAGAGGTTTGCCATATCATAATCAAATTGAATGATATCTGTTTATTTATTTTTTATGACTTTCTTACCCTGTTCCTAAGGAACTTTAATGTTGCTCATCTTTTATTAGCTGTCCTTAGATTACTAAATGTGATTAGTTTGTGGTGAGGTTTTTACTTTGGTATGCATTGTAATAACTATTTGATATTTATCAGGCACTGGCAGATCCTTACTTCAAGGGGCTCGCAAAGATTGAGAGGGAGCCTTCTTGTCAGCCAATAACTAAGATGGAGTTTGAGTTTGAGAGACGAAGAGTTACAAAGGAGGACATAAGAGAGCTAATTTTTCGGGAGATACTAGAGTACCATCCTCAACTGCTCAAGGACTACATAAATGGAACTGAGAGGACCAATTTTCTATACCCTAGGTTCTAACTTTCTCAATTCTTTGTGATTCATTTCAGGGATCAAGTTATTACAGACAGCTTACAATGCCACTTTCCTCTGATTCTGATCTATCTATGACAGTGCTGTTGATCAATTCCGCAAACAGTTTGCACATCTTGAGGAAAATGCCGGGAAAGGTGGGCCAGTAATTCCACTTGAAAGAAAACATACATCTCTTCCTAGGTAATTTTCTTCAATCATTTCTTTTTCATTATTATGTTTTCAAATTTTTGTGTGTTCAAAGTACAAGTTCTTGTAGTTCGTTAGTGTTTGGGTTATATATGATATGTGAGGTGGTGATCAGGCTCTTGGTTATTTTTTTAATAATTATGGTTGGGTTTATTAGTGTATGGGCTTTAGAATTTAGCTTCGGTATATTTATTCAAGTGTTTTAAGTGTTGATTTTTTCTCCAAAAAAAAAAAGTTTTAAGTGTTGATTTACTTTACTCTTTCATTTGTCCATTAGTTGAGGTCCGTTCACGATGTAAAAAAGAAGTTGGCTAGGCACATGCTCCAGGGCTGTGATGGGCTTTGGCATCACATCCTTACAGCCAAAATATTTAAAAAACGGAGATTTTCTAGATTAGTGAGAAATTGTTCCCCTTTCTGGCAAGGTTCCATTCAGTCGAGTAACGAACAATCTGAAATTTATATCCTCTTAGCCTTTTTATTTTCTGGAACTCTCAGAACAAGGACTGATTGTTTTATGCCCTGTTTGCAATCCAAACAACCTATTGATTATGTTTAGCAAATCGATTGGTGTTCGTGTGTGCTTTGTTTAATAAAATAAATGAGTAGTTAGGAAGAAAAATGAGTGATGAAGGGGAGCCTACAAGCAGTGCATTTGTTTGTTACTGTTGACTGCTCAATCCTAGATAAGTTTTGTGGTATTGTTCCATCATTGATGTTTGATGTGCTTGAACTTGAAATTATATATGTGGTAGATTTTGTTTGCAGATAATTCGGTTAACATTAATATTGTTATTTTTGCACACTCCATAGTGCATATTTGCCGATTATCATGATATTTTATTGTGCATCAAAAATAAATTACACTTATTGGCTGCAGAAGTTTTGATCATAACAGCTATGTTTAAATTGGCAACTTTTATAAACATTTTTTTTCTGGAATTGCCTGTTGCAGGTCTACAATTGTAAACTCAAATACGGTCCCTCCACGGGAACAACAAACTGTTCCTTCCTTAAAAGACCGGCAGTCTACAGAAAAGGTATACGGCAAAAGTCCTGGAGAATGTGAAGGAATTCCTGTAAATATATCAAGAACTATACAGTCAGCGCAAAGAATTCCACTCGGTACAATAATACTCAACTTGTACTGTTCATATAAGTGGTATTGTTATTTTTTTAACTATCCATGTAATAAATTCTTATCGTTGTTTTCACAGCTAAATCAGGAAAGCTTGTTGGACCATATGAGACTGGAAGTATGATTAATGATGCCTATGATCCAAGAACGTACATCAGAAGCGCAGTCCTTCCATCTCAGGTTGCCCCTCCTGCATATTGTTACTACAAATCTAGCACAAGAAACCAAGATAGATCTACTATGGAAGCTGAGAGGAACTTGTCCTCACAAAATCAAGTGCAACAATGGGGCGTGGTTACCAAATTTTCTCCTGATGTCGCAATTAACATCGACTCCAACCCATTTTTCATGACTAGGGTGGGAGTGAATAAGGTGGAACATCCTAATGAGTGCATTACAATCGACACAAACTTGTTGCAGACTAAGGTTCAATATGGTGGGATTGGTGCCTCCGCAGCAAGTGCAGGTGCTCACATGAAGGTAGGTACGGTTCAGTACAGTAGGACTAGGATGTCTTAGAAGAATTGAGTAACCATGTTCAAGATGAGCGATGAACGTAGAATTTCAGGAAGAAAATGGAAGTATTTGCAGTGGCTGGAAGTGATGGGAGGCGTTAAAGAGGTGCAAAGAGTTTGAAAGGTTTTCTCAAGCCGGCCATTGAAGACTGTAAATCCAGGAAAGAAACTCGACACTCTTGAAAGTGTATTATAGGTCGATCTAGTGATTATCCAGGAAAGAAACTCAACACACTTGAAAGTGTATCATAGGTCAATCTAATAAATCGAACCCTTGCCTTCCTCCCCACCCCTCTGCATGTGCCAATATGATGGTTAGCCTTGCCCCTTTTTCCTCGGTTGCTATTATTTACGTGAGACTGTAATATTGGTTCTATGGGATGGTGATAGCCATCGTAATAATTAAAAGATCATTGCTTGACAGGCAATGCAATGCATAGACTGGAGATGAAATTACCTGTTTATTGTATTAAGACGAAAGACATCATTGTTATGCAAGAGGTCTATAAGAAAAATTAAAAAGAAAAGAACTGAACCTCCTCTTCATCTTCATCCATGTGGCTCGTGTCCGACTCCGATCTTGCCTTCCTGATTTCCAGCTTTACTCCCCTGGTCTGACTTCTGAGCCATAGCATTTCGATTTGTCAACTCAATCTTTGCCTGTTCACCCTAGAACTTAACGGGAAGCTCTTAATTTACGTTGCCTCACTGCTTAGACCATCCAAAATTGCGGAAAGAAATTAGATACAAAAATTTTAAAAACAAAAAACAAAAATGATGAAAACCCTATGGCTTCCTTCCTTGCAGAAACCAAATTAATTTAGTAAATAATAAGAAAGCAAACGACTAAAACAAAAGGGGATTTTAATCTCCTTTTCAAGTTGTAATTTTATATTTTTATTATAAATTGAATGAAGTTCAAAATTTTTATTATAATTTCTCAAAAATTTATGAAGATAATTTATATTTTAAAATAATTAACTGTTTATTTTTAAAAGAGAAATAATTAAAATTTAAAGGAAGGAAAAAAATATAAAAGTGACAACTGAGTTAAGAAATATATTTTTTAAGAAAGCAAATAATAAATTAATTTCGTAAACAAAAAGAAATGCAAACGACCAACAAGGGTTTTGATCTTTGTTTCAATTTGTAGTTTTATTTTATTATAAATTAAACTTTTGTGTATTTTTAAACAATTCTAATTAATATTTTAAATTGGTAAAGTGCAAAAGTTTTATTGTAATTTGTTCAAAAATTAATGAAGAAGACAACATTTTCAAATAATTAATTTTAATTTTTAAAAAGAACACAATTTTATTTAAAGAATATTAATAATTAAAATTTTATTTATTAAAATTAAAATGTATAGTCGCCTATAAAATTAAATGTATTTGATAGATAGAAACCGAGTTTAAAGATTTTGTAGATTTTCCAATTGATGTAAACTACTAATGAATATTTTTTTTAAGTTAGGAGTTTAGTAAAATAATTTCAAAAAATAAATGGATTTTGGGTCAAATATAAATAAGTACATCTCTTAAGGTTAAAACTTAAAAGTGTACTTTAAATTCCCCAAACAGTTTTATCCAATTATAAAATAAATCTTAAAATTTTAGAGTTTAATGGAGTCCAAGCGTGATCAAAGATTCATAATTTTACAACCTGAATGCCTCAATATGCTTGGAAGAGATAATCTTAGGATTTATTTTATTTGGTTGAACACAAGAATGATAATAAGAATTATAACGAATATAAAAATGAAAATATATATAATTTTTATTTTTTACTATATTAAGAATACATAATATTGCTCCAAAAAAATATAAAAGTATTATTTATCTAATCATAATATATTACTAACTTTTTTTTATAATCCTTAGTGTACGCTTAATTCTTACCAATTAGAATTTCGTCATGTGCATGCACGTGACAGTAACATACATGTGACAATAAACAGAGGTACCCAAAACTCAATTCCACTTTCTATTTAATCTCATCTCATAAAATTACAGCGAGAGAAACTGGTCAAGACGCTTATTCACGTCCCTCGCCCACCAGCTGCTTGAGGAAACACCCAGTCGCCTGAAACCCTTTTGCCATCTCTAAGATAAACCGGTCTGTTTGTTTGGCCGTCCATTTTTGTGGAACAAATGAGCTTTGTTCTAGAGCTCAACTCGAATGAGCTTTGGTCAAGGCTAGATGGACGATAGAGCCTTTGTTATAGCTCTCCAGATGCTGTTCACTGGCACTTTTGCAACGAGCTCTGTTCAAGGTTTTAAATTTCTGTGAAGGTGGCTGAAATTGGTGTCTGCATTGTGTGTTGAAGGTGAGAGGAGATAAAGGACAGACTTTGTCTTCTTCTCGTTTTGTGCTTTTGGTTAATGCGTTTTCCTTTAGTTATGCTGCTTCAACTTTTTCACATCTTCTCTTCCGTGAATACCAAACAAATTAAAAAGTTGAACCCCTATCTTCTCCTACATAGGTGTTACCATTTTGAACCAGAAAAGGGTTCAAACAAGGCACTGTCTTTAGCACCTAAAATGCCACAAAATGATGTAGCAATTTTCTGGGATTTGGACAACTCACTCCCAAAGTCATTCCCTCCATATGAGGCTGCTGTTAGGCTAAAAAATTCAGTATCCTCATTTGGGGCTGTTAGGTACATGGTGGCTTACGCAAATCGTCACACTTCTAGATATGTGCCGAAAGCTGTTAGAGAGGAAAGAAAAGAGAGGGAATTGTTGAATCAGTTAGAGAATCGCGGTGTGATTAAACCAGTGGAACCGTATCTCTGTAGGGTTTGTGGGAGAAAATTTTATAACAATGAGAAATTGATCAATCATTTCAAGCAAATTCACGAACGTGAACATCAAAAAAGGTTGAATCAGTTGGAATCTGCCAGAGGGAAACGGAGACTAAAACTAGTTGGCAGGTATGCGGTGAAGATGGAGAAGTATAAGAATGCATCAAGAGATATTCTTCTGACTCCAAGAGTGAGGTACAGTCTGGTGGATGAACTGAAAAGAGCAGGGGTTTGGGTTAGGACTGTGTCAGATGAGCCACAGGCAACAGATGTGGCATTGAGGGAACATATGATGGATGTAATGGATAAGAGGAAAGCCGAGTGCCTAGTGCTTGTATCAGATGACTCTGATTTTGTTGATGTTCTGGAGGAGGCAAAGCTAAGATGTATAAAGACAGTTGCTGTTGGTGACACCAATGATGGGGCGTTGAAGAGAGTTGCTGATGCTAGGTTTTCTTGGCAGGAAATTCTTATGGGGAAGGCCAAGAAAGAAGCTCCCTTAGTTGTTGGACAATGGAGAGAGCGTGATATTCTCAAGAGATTGGAGTGGAAGTACAATCCTGAATTAGACAAACAAATATACGGGAAAAGCAGCTAATTATATTAACTATTAGTTGATTTTATTATCGGTCAGATTCTGCTAGCGGTTAGCTTATAGTTAATTATATCTGCTGATTTGATTAACGGAAAATATTAACTGTTTATTAAAGATGTTTGGTAAAATTTGCTATTTAGTATTAACTATTGATGTATAAAAAATTTACGAGGGTATGATTTAAAAAAATTATAAGGACATGAATATTATATTTTTTAGTATTTCGTTAAATATTCTTATAAAAATTTAGATTTAGATATTTAATTTTACAAAAATTAAATTTATAACTTTAATAAAAAATACAATAATAATAATAATAATAATCTAATGTTAAAATCTCTATTAATATGAATAATGCATCTAGTTACATCATATTAGTATTTTTTATATGATATTTATAAATTTAATTATTTAATAAATTATAAATATCTATAATTATAGCTTGACTCAGATACGATATATACTAGTTATATAGTAAAAATTTTAATTTAATGTGACTTTTTATTTTGAAAATTTTAATATTATGATATTTTTAAATGTACATTAATATTATAAAATTAAATAAATATTAAAAAATTAATTAATCCTTTTATTATATTCTTCTAAACTTTACATTATAATTGTGCGATAAAAAAAGTCAAATTTGAAAACATTTAGAGTGAAAGTAGAGCATAGAATAGAAGACAATATTTTCATTAAGTGAACAGATAATTCTAAAAACTTTTCTTATAGAGTTTTTAGAAATTATCTTATTAAAATTAAATAAGTTAATCAATAAGTCATTTATTAAAATATATTAATAATTTTTTAAAACGAAAAAAATTAACTTTTAATAATAAACTAAAAAATAGCTAATACAGGATAGTGACGAACAAAGCGATAACCATGATTGGAGAGCATCATAGACGATGCTGATGTTGGCTGCATCAGGAGGGAAGACAGTGGTGCTTGGTGGGACCTAAACTCAGGTCACTTCTTAGTTTGATGGTGGTACTGGTACCCAGGATATTCGTTTGCTGTACTTGTACTGTTAAGAAGTCACTTCCTGGCGTCTGATGTCACTATCGTGTATGATCTACGTTGGCTATTTTAAACGGCTGTCTAATTTAATCACAGCATGTACAGGCATGGCAACTGGGCCAACATGTGAGGTTGGCTTGAGTTCATTAGGTCTTGAGTTTGAATTTGTAGGTTTGATAAGTAAAATAACTAAACGATATCGTTTTGAAATTTTATGTAAATTGATGTCACTTATGTGAATTTATTAATATAAAAATAATTGTCTATTTTAAATATTTATTTATTCTTTTGGGTTGAAAGAAGATCGCACGAGTCATTGGACCACAGGGACTGCCATTCTCAATTGCTGAAAGCAAAGATAGAAAAACGCCAAAAGTTGTAATAACTACAATGTCAAATCTCTATTGTTTCTTCATAACAGAAACATAAATACACGATATCCTCTCCTCTGAATGTGTGTTGGTGTTGAGATTTTTGTAGCAATATTTCCATGCGACTCGTAATTGGAAATGTTAAGTCGTTGGTGCCTTTCTAAGCACCAGAAAGAGGCATTTTACGAGGATAATTAAGGTAGAAGGAAGAAAACGACAATGACATGAAGACAGAAAAACTGTAGCGTGTCGATGTGAACTGAGAACTGGTCCTCATAAGTACCCTTAAACGCTGTTCACCAAGTCCAAGGCTTCTACATTTGTAGAATTTTTGAGCCTATCTACTGCTTTTTCCACCTGGTACAAAACAGTGACAAGACGATTAAAATCTAAAAAGAAGAAGCAACTGGGCATGTACTTCAGATGTAGTACCTCATGTTCCCAATTTGTTCTGATAGTAAGAATTGTCAAGGTTGCTGTCTGCAGAAACACTCCAATGACCATACCCCACCAAATCCCCTAAAAGTGCAAAAAGTGTTAAATTCATCTAAATGTGTACTTGTGTGAAGAGGAAAAGACAGACAGAGACTTACAGCGATACCCAAACTAGTCTTGAAGCCAAGGACACAACCAATGGGGAGACCAATAATGTAGTATGTGGTGAGGTTAACATAAGCAACTATAGCCTGCCATCCACTCCCAATGGCAACACCTAAATTTGGAAATGGAGTGAGTATAACATTTGGTGCAAGTCAAATAAAAGAGATGATTAGTACCTGAAAGTACAGGCTGAATGCCATTAAGGAAAACAGAGAAGGCAAGTAGAGGAGTCAAATTGGAGACAGCATTTATAATCTCAGTATCAGTTGTGAACAGTTTGCTTAGTCCAACCCGGAATATCAGCACTATTGCACAGAACACAATACTGATAAGCATGCTCGTCCCGTTCACCACTATCACTGAGAATCTCGCTAATCTTGGATGCCCTGCTCCTAGTTCATTACTTACTCGAACGCTGCAATGCATCATATCATATCTCAATTTAAGTCAGACTTGTTCTTCAAAAAGATCCCAGGCCAGGATATATGTTATCACCTGAATCTGGTCAATGTCTAATAATAAATGAAAGTCTATAGGAAAAACTACTGACCTGGCAGCCGCACAAAACCCCAACATGAAGTTAATGTCCCAATTCCAGTAGTTGAGGATAACGGAGAGGGCGTCCAACGAGAGGGTTGGATTAGGGAGAAGGCCGGCTATGATTAGTAGTCCTTGGACGTACCATATTTCCAGACTAAATCAATCAAAACAAGTTACAAATGAATTAAAGAAAAGAGTAATTAATTAATTCATTCATTCATTTATCAGTACCAAAGCATGACAGCAGAAGCAGCAGTAAGCTTGAAGTAAGGCCAAATTCCTTTGAAAGCTTTAATGGATAAGCCAGTCCAGGTCTCCTTGCAAGATGGGCTCAGAACAACGTAAAGGACAGTCAAGAGCACAAGGAGCCACCAAGAGAAGCTCAGAGTTAGAGCTGCTCCTACTAGACCATAGTCGAGGACGTAGATAACAAGCCATGAGATGAGAATGTGAACTAAGAACACCCCAACTGCCATGTATGCGAGAGGGTTAACTATGTTCTGAGCTTGAAGAAACCTCTGCATCGGACAGCATATTGCGAAGGCGTATACCTGCGGTGTCATACCACGAGCAAATATTTGACCCTGCTCGGCTATGCTCTCCGAGTACCCCATAACTTTAAGTATTGGACCAGAGAACCAGAAGAGAAATGTCAGAAGAATGGCTGCTGCCACTTGCAGTACTATTGCCCTCTGGCAAATTATTCCCATGGCTGCATACTTCTTCGCTCCATAAGCTTGACCACATACAGTTTGCACAGCACTTGCCATCCCAATCTTTTAGTTATGTCAATTAGTTTAAGTTGCATCACAAACAGTTTTATGAAATGATAAATTGTAGTAGGTGAGCTTACGTACCATAACCCCATAAGCAAGACCCTGAACGGCGGCGGCGGCAACAGAGGCTCCGGCAAACTCAAGAGCACCCAAATGGCCGGAAAAGGAGAGGGTAGCGAAGGTAAGCATGTAATTGAAAACAGACACGGTTATGGAGGCACCAGAGAGCTGCCAAAGCAACCTTGACTCCCAAGCAACAAGACGTGGCCATTGTCGGACCCCGACTCTTCTCTGTCCCAAGAAGTCTTCGATGGCATCAGAGGACAAATCCCGAATTCGTACTTGCTGGTCCTCATTCAATCCTAGTAACAACGCTGTGTTGTCGTCCGGCCCCATTCCACTTCTTTTGAACTGACACCCGAAACAATAATTACAGTTCGTGGTGAAACGTCAGTTGAGCTTGAGCAACAGGTCCGTGATGTACAAGGTTAAATAACATGTTGTACATTCTGTTGGTCCTTGCTCATATTATGCTAGGGTTTGTTATTATCTACCTACCATTCCGGAGACCTTAACATTGTTGCAATAGGAATATGGAAGACGAGTAGCTGAATCTAACTATTTTGATTAGTGACAGAAGTTGTTGCGTTGTGGTTGAGCCGGTAGATAACTTTGGTAATTAAGCTGACTCAGGACTCCTCCGAGTCTGCACGTGGCCAAATTCCAGAAACCTTGCGCACGCTCCATTGCTTTCCGTGCCTAACATTAAAATGCGAATCCGAAAACGACGGAAATCATCCCCTGTCTGTCTTCTCCTCCGCTAAGTAATCAGCAGTCATTATCCCTTATTAGTTTAACATTCTGCTCCTCGATATATGCTACTCTAAATTGGGGTTGGATGTAATTAACGGTCTGCTCACCTACTCTTCTGCTTGAATTCCACTAAATGCTGATTTGATTGTCCAGTTAACTAGTCAACATCAAGTTAGCTAACAATTAGTAACTCTTTTCAAATTTGCCTCGAACTCTCCAACTTAGAGTTGGCAGCCCAATTTTACCTAGTAAAAATCGTCCGACTAGTTAATAGATAGAGAGGTAATTTTAATTGGTCCTTTGAATTTCTATATATATATACGTATACACTTATTGTCATTAGGCTAGGTTTTTATATGTGAATAATCAGTCAACTTGCGTTTCTTCTGAAGAAAGCAAAAACAAGTGAAATCAAACACGAAGTTGGACTCCAGCTCAACTACCACTCAGCCTTAGTGTTAAGCTTAAGAAAATGACGACTTCCGAGAGGGAATTGGTTGAAATTCCAACTTCAGAAACACACTGGTAGTATTAATTAATTAATTAACGACAGTGGCTGTCTATTTTTCACTATTTATTCGTAATTTTAATATTAAAAATTCTCTCGTGTTTTAAATTTTTTTAAAGGTTACTTCTCTTTTTCTTGCGCCTTCGGGTTGAATATTAGTTACAGGTTGATAAAAATTTTCTTAATTTTCAAAAACTTTTGAGGGAAAACTAAAATAAACTTAGATATTTAAATCAAACTAAATTGTATTATTTTTTAGTGTTTTTAACGGATTTCTCATATTCAACCTGAATTTTGGAATTAAATTAATCTTGAAATATTTTTTAGAAAAATTTGATCTGCAAAGATTGTGCAAGGAAACTAGAACTCCAAGAATATAGCAAGGAATTGAACTTGAGGACGGCATGACTAATCTGCGAACTCTAAGAGAATTGGTTGTACTAGACTTGATTCAAATAATTTTATGTATTACTTCTCCAAAATTTACTGAACATATCACTTTTGAGCTTAAATCAATCTTAATTTATCTTTTCATCAACTTTTTATGGTCTTCCAGGTGAGGATGCTTACAAACATCTCAAAGAGCTTGATGTTGTCTATCTTAGTATAAATCCTTTAGGGGTAATAGAAGAGCAGATTAATGAGAGTCCTTTCATTTTCATTGAAGGATGTTGGAAAAGACTATTTTTTTATATGCCTGCAGGGACTTTGAGCACATGGATCAAAATGAAAATGTTGTTTTTAAGGAAGTACTTTCTAGCATCAAAGATAGCCAGTGTAAGGAAACATATTTGTGGAATAAAACAACATCATGGAGAATCCTTTTACGAGTATTGGGAGTGCTTCAAAAAGTTGTATGCCATCTGCTCTCATCACGATATCATGAAGCAACTCCTTATCCAATACTTTTATAAAGAATTATTGGCTATGGATAGGAACTTAGTAGATGCAACGAGTGGTGGAACACTGTGTGAAAAGATTCTTGTAGAGGCCAAAACTTTAATTGAGTGTATGGAAACAAACATTTAACAATTTAGCATAAGCAATTATGTTTGTAGGGTAAATGAGATAAACAATTCATCCATAGCATATCATTTAGATGAACTACCATCTTTTTTTAGACAAATTATTGTAGGACAGAGATAGGTGAAAGCTTGCGATATATTTGCAAATGTGAACCATCTTATAGATATGTGTCAAACTCTGTACGATAAAAACATGAAGTATGTCAATGTTGTAGGGAGGATTTTTTTTTTCCATTAATACAACCCATATTCATAGACTTATAACCCACGTTAGACAGATTACCCAAACCTGAGTTATGGAGGGAATAGACAACAAAACTACTTCCCAAATAGATTGCAGGGTGCATAATAATTTCAACATAGGTAATAAGCCTCATCCTCTACCTCAGGTGCGTCATTGGAAAATATACTTAAGTCTTTTACAGCTAACACTTTGCAATTCCAACATGACGTGCAATAATTTCAGTAGGAGATCAAATCTATATTTCAAGACACGAGGTCTAACATCCAAAATTCAGAAAGCCAAATGGGTTAGATGGCAGTATCTATCAATAGTTTTGAATCACAAGGCGGAGGGAAGTTGCTATCTTAATCTGATGTAAATCCAAAGAATGTTAGCATAGTGACCTTAAGGAGTGGTAGAGAGCTTGAGGATCCTACAAAGGATGGGCAACAAAGATGAGATTGAGAAGGAGTTAAGAGAAAAAGGAAATCCCTCATCTAGCTTAAAGGTAAATTTTGAATGTCCTAATATGGTTAAGGCTAAATCTTCACCTTTTCTTTGCAGGTTAACAAAATCGAACAAGCGTGAAAAGGATAGTAGATATTGGGGACTTTTCAAAAGGTAGAACTAAATATACCTTTGCTAAATTCAATCAAGCAAGTGCTAAAGTATGCAAAATTTCTAAAGGAATTGTGTGCCAATTAGAGGAAGTTGAGTGGTAATGAGAAGGTTGTGATCGGTGAGAATGTTCCTGTAGTCTTTAGAAAGAAAATACCGCTAAACTGCAAAGATCCAAGTATGTTTATCATTCCCTGTAAGATTGGTAACAACATAATCAAGATAGTCATGCTAGATTTACTAGCATCAATCAATGTTCGCCTCACTCTAACTATACTTCTTTAAACTTAAGCCCTTTAAAAGATATTAATGTTATCGTATAATTAACTAACCTTATTAATGCTTTCCTATATAAAAAGGTTGAGGATGTTTTGGTGTAGGTGAATAAGTTGGTATTTCCTACAGATTTTTTATGTGGTGGATAAGAACGACGGAACCTGATATAATCCCGTACCTATCTTACTAAGGAGATCATTTCTTAATATGGCCTAAACTTTGTTAGATATTCATAAGGGTACCCTCTTAATGGAATTTAATAGGGAAGTGATTCATTTCAATATTTCATCCTCAAGATGATCATTTTGTTTTATCTATTGATGTAATTGATCCCTTCATGTAAGAAATGTTTAAGTTAAATTGTAGAAATCAATTAGAAGCAGTTCTAACCGAACATCTAGATTTGGAAGCCATTGATGACGTTGAGTTGGGAGAGGAGCTAAGTGAGATGGAGGTTACCCTACTTCTTTGAAAACCTCTCCTATAAGGTATGAGCTTGCTTCCATACAGTTACCTGAATCTTACCAGAGGCTAATACCTTCTGATAGCAAGTACTTGATATGGAGATGAAACATTACTTGCTCACTTGAAGTATGCATGATTGGAAGACAATCAGAATTTTCCAGTTATTATTTCTACAGTTTTGACTTTTGATTAGGAACCTAAACTAGTTCATATGTTAAGAGAGTATAAGAAGCCATTAGATGGATAATTGCAGATATTTAAGGAATAAGCCCTTCTATATGCATGCATTGCATTTTACTTGAGAAGGATCCCAAATCCACTAAGCATCATATAGGTCGAATCCTCCAATGATAGAAATTATGAAGAAGGAAGTAATGAAACTTCTCGATCATTTGTCCTATCTTTGAAAATAAGTGGGTAAGTCCAGTACACGTGGTTTTAAAAAAATTAGCATTATGATGGTCACTAGTCAAGATAGTGAGTTGGTTCCCACCCGTGTGTAAATCGAGTAGCAAGTGAATATTGATTATAGAAAGTTAAATATTGCAACTCGTAAAGACCAATTCTTCCTGCCATTTATTGATCAAATGCTCGAGAGACTTATTGGATATGAATATGACTATTTTCTAGATGGATTCCCAGTTTATCTTCAAATCCCTATTGTACTAGAAGATTAAGAAAAGATAACCTTTATATGCCCATTTGGTGAAGGATTTCATTCAATTTGTGCAATGCGCTTGCCACTTTCCAAAGGTGCATGGTGAACATATTTTTGGAGTACGTTGAAGATCATAGAGGTATTTATGGTTTTAGTATTTATGGTTCTTCTTTTGATAATTGCTTAGAGAATCTTGCACTCATTTTAGAAAGATGTATTGAAACTAACATTGTTCTTAATTAAAAAAAAGTCATTTTATAGTTAATCAAGGTTTAGTTCTAGGGCAAGTTGTATCTTTTAGGGGTATAAAGGTGGATAAGTTCTAAGATTAATCTCATTTTTTCTTTGTTTTACACCTCAAATTTGGAGAAAGTTAGTTTTTTTCTTGGACATGCATATTTTTACCACAGGTTCATCAAGGATTTTTGAAAGATAGTCTCTCCTCTATGTAAGTTGTTACAACAAGATGTCTTCTCTGAGTTTGATGATAAGTGCAAGGAGGAGTTTGACAAATTTAAGGAGCTATTGACATCCCCACTAGTGATTTAGCCTCCGAATTGGAGCCTTCCTGTCGAGATCATGTGATGTAAGTGATTACATAATGAAGGCAATTTTAGGGCAAAGATTAGGAAAAGTTGCACATGTCATCTACTACACTTCGAAAACTTTGAATTCAGCCCAAAGCTTTGCTTCCCTTTTGGTTTATATCAAAGTAGTATGACTGGTATTTTTCAGCTTTTCTTCCTCAATAATACAATGGGTAATCAGGGAATTCATATCCCAAGCCTCATCTTGATAATTGTAAACAATATCTAGAATACTAGACTTTGAAGGAAAAGTATTCAAAGCCTAGTGAACTATAAAAGCATTATGAATAAAAATATTTAAAGCCTTCAGTATACTGTAGAGGTGGACCATTCTAATGATGCACTCACTTACTCCCGCTGCTCCAGCGTATCTCCTAAAATATAGTTCTTTCAGTTCAGTATACTTTAGAGGTGGACCATTCTAATGATGCACTCCCTTACTCTCCCTGCTCCAGTGTACCTCCCAGAATATAGTTCTTTCAATATGGTACCTATTTCAGCATTTGAAGATACCACCTATTTCAGCATTTAAAGATACCGTGTACCTTTGAGATAAATTGTTAAGGAAGTCTTTGGTTATGTTGACTTCTGGAAGCCCATTTAATGGATGGTTAGTGATAAATATCTTTATGATCAAATAGCACGCTCTATTTGACCTTTCCTAGGCTATATAAGTTCCTTTAGCTTCAATAATGATGGCTGTGGGAATTCGCAGCCTCTCTGATTATGGATATGTTAATATCTGCCTTCTCCAATGCAAATTTCATATCGTAAAATTGAAACTAGTAAAGGTTTCAATAGTGGCATTATTGTTATTGAAAAAAAAAAGGTTATTGCAAAATTAATAATGTTAATCATTGACACAAATGTATAATAATAACAATAGTTATAGCCATAAAATAGTATTTGTAATGAGCATCTTATCATACATATTATAAAACACTTGTAGTCTGAATACAAACTACACATTGATAAGATCTCCATATAAAAGTGATTAAGGTATACACTTTGTGATTCTACTATCTATGGGTATATAGATCACTTAAATAATGGCTATCTCCTAACAAATGTGTTTATACACATCTCAAAGTCTTGTATAAGGTCAACATTTATGGACATAATAACCAAACACAAGATAAAAGAAATCTCCTAACATGTAAGCAAAACAGTCCAAATACTAACTTGAAGGGCTATTGTGGTGATTGCATTCTCATTAACACTCAAAAAGTTCTATAAGCATAAGAGACACACTTCTATGTTATCCTCACATTACTTACATAGGCATGAACACGTGACAACATACTATTAATTAATGCAAAATCCTGATACACTTTCTCATTGGCACATATGAGTGCTATAAAACATTACCAACAATCTTTGTTTGAGAATTCATCATAAAAATCTCAATAAAGTGATAATCACGCTAAACAGAACAATAATTGCATGAAAATTCATTTAATTATAGCTTTTTAACTTTATTATCCTTTTTGGAGCTACACTTTATTTATTACCAATGTAATAAATTTATAAAAAATTAAAAAAACTCACTTCAATGAATTTATATAAGACTTAAAATTTGACCCAAAATAACTTGAAGGATTAAAGATTTTGAAATTTGTTTTAATTATTTAGTGTGTTGACGTCAGTTGTTGACATTAGTACCATGTGTGGGTTGATAATGTGCTCATTGCATGTGCAAAGCCTCATATGTCACTGGATGAATG
Source organism: Erythroxylum panamense (assembly GCA_027123425.1). Classification (NCBI taxonomy): domain Eukaryota; kingdom Viridiplantae; phylum Streptophyta; class Magnoliopsida; order Malpighiales; family Erythroxylaceae; genus Erythroxylum; species Erythroxylum panamense. The sequence continues at coordinate 14,026,712 of JAOTIZ010000002.1, read as the reverse complement.
AGGTACGTACAATCCATGTATCTAATGCAACAAAAGCATGTTCCCTTAATAGCATGTTGGCACGCCCAAACATGCAGAGCTCATATGCCCTACGTGCATCGATGCACCCACTGCCTTATGGCATGTGTGACGTATGCATTATACATGCGATGATAGGCTCACTACCTTAATACATGCACTACACATGTAGGACACACGTCCAACATTAGTGAGGTACATGCGCCAATTATTTGGCCCATTCCAGCATGCAACTTCTACATTGAAGTTGCTTCTCCTTCCCAATTGTCAAAATAAGTGGTTTTCGGTGGCTGTTTATGGTGATTCTTGTTAGATTTTGGTGATTTTTGTCAAAAAAATCACTTGAAACTCTATTTTTCCCCTTTTTATGTGCAATACTTGTACAGAAATAAATCCAAGCAACATATATACACTTTATACAAGCAAAATATATTACCTTCTCCAATTTTCTTATGGAAAAAATGAAAATCTTTGTTTAAATTCATAAAATCACATAACCTTTGATATCTTGTGTTATATATAACATAAACATGAGCAATTGGCCTAGGATCAACCATGAACTTGATAAACGAAAATAATGTTGAAAACTATATGTTTTACTATCCATTTGCAATAAATTAATCGTTGATCAACTTAAACAAACTGTTGGTTAGTTTAAACAAACTCCTCAACGGATGAATAAATTGTTGCAACATTCAATCAACCTTTATAAAAGTTGTATAACTTTATATCCTTAATGTTTTTATATGCCCTCTTAATGAATGAACCTTTTAACGAGTCGGAGAAATTAAACATTGACGAAATTACTTAAGTAGATAGCATAAAACCCTTAGCATCTATTTCTAATAACCTTTTCAGGCCTCCCTATCATAGTCCTAAGAAATAATCAACTCATACTGAAAAGGACCTCTTTTTATTGGACTTCATCCCATTTAACCAAATCCTTTGTTAAGCTTCTTTATTAATTTTAATCTTAGATTTTATAAAACCTTGTAATTAATAATTGTCAAAAAATTTCCAACATCTACAACTTAATTTATACTTCTAAACATAAGAAAATAACTAGAGTAATTTGATATCAAAATTTGGCTTCTATTAGGATAAAAGTGACTAAATTTGAAATATTAACTCCATTTAATCACATCAATATTTATCATGTAATATTGGATTTCAAAAGTATAATAATATCCATGCCTATATTATGTTACCTAAATGTAAAAAGATATAATAAATACATGTTAACAACATCTTTTTGGCCTACTTTTTCTAAATGCCTTTCAATTTAGATATTGATTAAATTAAATTTTACGTTATCACTGAAAATTTAAATTTTGTATAAAGTTTAGCAAATTATTTTCATATAAATTTATCTATTGTGTAGATTATAGTAAAAATTATGAAAATATAAAAAGTCAGGGGCCCGTTTGGTTCCATTTCTGTTTTTTTTGTTGTGATTTTTTGTTTTTGTTTTTTGTTTTCAGTTTATGTTTTTCTCCTACAAAAAGAAACCTATTTAGTTGAAATTTGTAATATATAAACTGAAATAAAAAACATGTTTGTTTGAGATTTTTAGTAAAAAACTAAAAACAAAAATATGTTTGATTTTATCATCCTGTTTATATTTTTGTAATTATACTATTATGTTAATAATTTTAATATAATACTTTATATTTTTAAATTAATTAATTATCATTATAGTGAAAATTAAAATATATGCAAATTAAATATAATTGAAAAATTACACATTAATTGTAGTCATTCTAATTAATAAAAGATGTCCATCATATTATAATTCTTGATAACATAATAGTACTATCATTTATAAAAAGAAATATAAAGCAATTAGCAATAATATAATCACTCTACATTTGTCTATTGATTTCCTCTCGCTTCTAAGACATACATCGGAATTGTGTTGGAGTGATATTATACTCCACTTGAGAACTTGCATCTTCAGTTTCACTTTCCCTAATTTGTTCTTCATTTAAGCACAATTGTTAAATAATTCATCATGTTGTCCATACATTCTAATATAATTGTGTATAACATAACAAGTAATAACGATATATTTTTATTTCTTCATATCATAACTCGACATGTTTTTAAGTATAGGAAATCTTGCTTTTAGAATATCAAAACATCTTTTAATAACATTTCTTAATGAGGAATGCATGTAATTAAACAATTCTTGTGGACCTTGAGGTCTTCCTTTGCCTCTATAATCTCGCAAACATAGTAATCTCGCAAATAATGCATGTAAAGAAATTCAGGCATATTAGTGTAGCCTGAATTAACCAAATAGTATTTGCCTAACATATAAAGAACATAATATTAACAAAAGGATATTAAAAATGAATCATAATTACTATGTTTATTTAAAATAATACAATATCTTGTGGAGGCATAGGAAATTAATTCGCTAGATTTGTCACTTTTTCTAAAAAAACTCGAGAGTCATTTGCAGTCCCTTCCCATCCAACCATTACATATGTAAAATGCATATCAAATGAGTAACAATGCATAATATTTTGGGTTGGATTAATTCTTTTGCCTTTGTATGATATTTGTTCATCAGTCGAAATATGTGCATCAATATGTGTACCATCTATTGCTTCTATACAATCTTAAACATTAAAATATATACTAAAATAATTATTAATCAAAAGGACATAACTAAAACAGTAATTAAATATATGAATGATCCTGAAAATATGGAAAGAATTTTGAATTATGTCAAATCTCAGGAGGTGTATTAGTAAAAGATGGTGGAGTAATGACTCTTTTTATAAGATGATTAACTGCATATAAGACTTTATGAAAGTACTTAGAAATTGTCCAAGTCGAATGTTGAAAGCATTTTGCATTGACTCTATTTGTCTCACTATACCCTATAGTTATCAAGAAAATTGCTACTTGTTTCTCCATAATCAAATGACTTATTGCCTTTAAGCCTCCTAAACTATTCAACTCAGCACATAAGATCAAGAAGATTATATTTCTCATTCTTAAGTTTTCATAAATCCTTATAGGATCCTGATGGAGGACCATCAAGCCCAAGCCCAAGCCCAAGACCAAGAAGAAGCCTTTGAAGGAGAGGAGAATGATGGAGGTCCATTAAGCCAAGCATTAGAAGATGTTACTAATGTGGGCTCCAATCCAACAAGTAGTGATGAAGAGGGCATGGTCGAAGAAGAAGAACTTGAAGAAGAGCCCAATCTTATTTTGAAGCTGTAAATTTTGTTGAAGCCCTTTGGAGTTTGCTAGACCTTGATTTATAAAGCCCAAAACCAACATTTGAAGGAGTTATTGCAGCCAATAAAGGGAGTCTTTGCTGTGCACTTTGACATGGTTTTGCAGCCTAAAAAGCATCTCAAGCCCAACCAAAGTGATGAGAAGAAATAAAGCCTTTAATTGCTCATTTACTTTCCTTTTATGCATTGATTTATTTTCCTTTAAAAGACCTTTTATTTGCAGCCTTTATGATAGTAGTTTTGAAGGTTTTATTTCCTTATTTATGATATTTAATGGTAGTATTATGGGCTGATGAGAAACTAAACTTGTGGTTATCTATCAAGACCCTTAGTTTGCCTTACATTTTTTTATATATGCATTTGTAATCTCTCTAACATGGAGGATTGTGCATCAAAAGAGAGAATTTGCTTTTGCAATTTATTATCTTTCCTTGGGTTTTGCTAGTTTCCAAAAACTAATAGGGTTTTGTTTGTTTCCAAAAACGCTCATCATTTTAATTCATTTCCTTATTCAGTTCCATTGTCACACCTTTCCAGACATAGCCTAACTAAATCTATCATAACTTCTAAACCATTGCTCCAATTGAAAAACTTCATTCGCCAAATTTGTAGCTGACTTCTTGCTCTACAATTTTTTCTTTAGAACCATCCCTAAATTCCTTGTGGTTTTCCCGCAAATGCAACACAATCCACTGCTAATTCCTAATCCGAGAAACATTATCATTCCTGACCAGTTTTACCATCTTGTCCATAACTTTTCACACACACATCAAAATACAAAATTTCCTTCACCAAAGTTGTAGCCCACATCTTATTCTACAATTTTTCTTCAAGAATAACCTCCAAATTCCAAGTCACTTGTCCGAAATTTGCCTTAAATTCTGCCTGTTTGTTTGTACTTGGGAAATTCCAATTTTTACAAAACTTCATCCATCATACCTAAACACCATAACCATCACTTCCAGCCACCTTAGACCACCACACGCCATCAGATTCCCATTTAAAAGTTCTAATATCCAATCATAACCTGATAGAGAAAAAGTTCTACATGGTTGCTTTTGTAAATGAAAGTCTACCCCAACTAGAGAAATAATGATTACCTTTTTCCATTCATCATTAAAATTTGATTCGAAATTTAATAAGAAATCCATGTATCTACAATGACAACATTAAATAATTAATAAAAAATTCAATCAAAAAGTTTAATGTAGAAAAATATTCATACAAAATATAAACTTAACATTAAGTCAAATATTCATATAAAACACAAACTTAAATGTTCAAACTATGGAATATTGTTTAAAATAAAAGTGTCAAATTAGTAAGAATTCGATATGCAATAACATGAAAATATAACTAAAGTGACATAATCCAATCTAGCTTTCTCGTATATGTTATCTTCATAAAAATATCCCTATAAAATGGAGAATCGTGTAAAGCCTTTGTAGCTTTTCCATATTGTATATCGTCAACACCCAATTCATCTAAGGAATTCATACATTTTATCATTATATTAGACTCTTGAGATCTATTATCTGCTGTGGATGATGTTTCACTCAATTTTTTTAATCAAGTAAACCATTCTTCCGTTTTGATTGTTCACTAAGTATAAGCAAGAATTCTTCTACAATGTTAGAATGTGTCTTTTTTGCCTTCTTATTCTTAGGAGATTTCTCTCTTAGATAGAGAACTTATATTTGATCTTCTTTTTCATTATCTGAGTGATCTTCATCAACATCATTTCCATGTTCTTCTTCTGTACTACTCGATGGAGAATTCGTTAATGGATGTGCATACACATTAGTTGCAGTAGTATCTCCAAAAATATGACACAAGTTTGAAAATTACTTACATCCTTTTTTCTTGAATTTGTGAGTCATTTTATGCACCTATAATGATGAAAAAAATATGAGAATAAATATTATATAATATGATATATTAATAAAACAAAGACATATTTTTACCTTAAATAGATTTTCTCAATATTCATTTATAACATTAACTTCACCAATAAAGGAGTTGTAGCCGATTCCTATTTCTTTGAGTAAGTTTTTGAAAATTTTCAATCTTGCCCTTAATCCATTATATTTATTCTTCAATTGAATATCAGTATACTCCTTACTGAATTATGTTTGAAGCCTTGCCTTAATATTCTTTCAGCTAGATTTGGAAAAGGTAGTAGTCATTCGATTTCCCTTCTTCACTTCTTCAACCATTAAAGAGATTAAATACATCTTTATGGCATCATTCCATACTCTATCTTTTTTCATTTATTTCCACACAATCATTGGAATCATTCATATTATTCGAAACTTCCATCACTAAATGTAATCACATACAAGTGATATCAATCATAACAATTTCTACAAAGTATTAAATGTTAAACATGGTTTAAAATAAACATGAGACAAACACAACAATTTCTGCAAAATATTAAACGCTAAATATAGTTCAAAATAAAAACAACCAAATCCACAAAGTTATGAATAAAAACAAAAGGATTGTTTGCAGATAGAAAAAGTTTAGGTGAACTAAACCTTTCAACATAATCAAATGACCCCTACAGTGATGATGTTCTTAAAAGAGACATGTCAATGAAATTGAGAGATGACTTGAATGGGTTTGATGGTGGTAAGGAATATCCTTCAAATGAAGTTAATCATCAAAATTCAGGAAGTGGCTTATTTGAAGTTACAATTGATGCAATTTACAATGCAGATATGAAAGCATCTTCTTGGGAACCAAATTCGTCAACCTACAATTGAATGTTGAGAGTGGACTATGCATTGCCAGAGATGATCAAGTCTTCTAGTAATAAGGTCCTCTTTAAAGAAAGGATGTCAAGTTCAAAAGCAACAGTCAGACCAAAGTCTGCTAGAAATAGGAGAGCTAGTTATTATGATATTGACATGTGGGGTTCGACGGCAAGCAAAGTAAATCAACCCCGAAGGAAATTTTCCTAATTGATGTTTTCAAAGCATGAGGATGGATATCATTATATCCCTCAGCTAGGTAACGAAGTTGTATACATGAGACATTTATCACATTTTTTCTTTCTGGTTTTCCTTATATAAATGCAACTTCAATTATTTTAAGTTGTTTGTAATGTAATGCATACATATGGTTGTTGAGAAAGATATCTCGAAATATTATCCTTTGCAGAAAATGTTGAACTTAATTCCAAGTAAATGTTGTTTGATATTATCAATCAATTTATCATTTTTCCAAGGCCACCAAGAGTACATTAAGTCTAGAGGCTCACGAGAGGAAGGCCTTTGGAGTGTGTTTAAGGGATACGTTAATGCAGTTGAAATTTGCAAGGTGGAAAATCTTTGCTATGTCACTGTTGCTGGTTCTGGTGATAGCTGTTGCAAAATTAGGCTCAAATTTACAGATTCATCATCTAGTGCTCAATTTTATTTTGTCAGAAACGCTGAGCTATCAAACAAGATGAGATGCCTAAAGGATTGGTTCACAAAAAAACATTATCAATTTTATTCTGATAATGTTTTTTTTTCACCTTACATTTTTTATCTATCAATTCTTTTGTAAATGGAGCAATCCATACAGTATGGGATTAATATATTTGCTATCTTATATAAATAAGCAACAATCATTGTCTGATATAAAACTTCATCAATCTCGACCTCTTAAATTCTCAACTTTTCAAATAACATTGCTTAAACAAGGGACTTAAACGAGGGTAATAATGCATGAAATGATTGTCATTCCGAGTACCGACCAGACTATTTTGCTAACCCATTCATGGCCAAGTATGGGTGGATCAACAATGAAGAAACTGGCACCTTTGTAGTTCTAAAGCTATCCCCAAGCACTGTTTGGGGAGAAACACAAAAAAGACCTCTATCGTAAGACAAAACAGTGTTGATGAATTAATAAACTAATTTTAAGTATGCCACAGTAACATGTACATGTTACTGTGGCATAATTTTTACATTTCTTGTGTAAATATTAAGAAGAGAAGGTGATGGACGTGTATATATTTCAACGCAAATAATATCAACATTTGTCAAGCAACGGTTTAAAAAATACACATAAGCAGATATGAAAACAAGCCTGGAAATCACAGACGGTAGAAAACTCAGAAGATGCAGAGACTAAGAAGGCGATGAAGATGATAATTTTTTTGTTGATTTCTATGTGCAGAGGCCTTTTAACGCAAGGGACAGAAATAACTCAAAAGCAAACTCAAGCAAGGAAAACAAATAGGAAACATGTATAACTGGAAAAATGGTAGAATAGGTTGAAGATGTAGAAGAAAATCAGTAGGCGCAGGAAATAAAGAACTGTTTTAAAAATACAGCAAAATGTCTTTTTTGCATTTTCAAAAAATCATTGTCGTTTTTTATTTTTAACAAACAAAAAACAAAAACTTCAACCAAACAAATTTTCAGGGACTGTTTTTATCTTTAACGAAAACAACAACGAAAAACTAAAAGAAAAAATGAAACCAAACACTCCCTAAATTGTCCTTTGTTAGTTTCTATTCTTGAGAGTCCATTATCAAAATAAAAACTAGTGATCGGTTGCGTCTCCGCTAAAGCAAGACCCCAGTCAGTTAGTAATACGGGGTCGCATAACTAAGAACTCTATCCCATAAAACAAACCCAACCCCTAAATGGTATAGAATAACCCTATATCAACAAAAGTTAGAAAACTCAACTTCTAAGTCCAAACAACTAGAAAACATAATTGACATATTTTTATTAAGTCAGAAGTGTAGATTGAGAACAACATTTATTAGATAGTTAAAAAAACTCTCATAAGCAAGGCAGAAATAGGGTGTAAATCATTTATACTGTCTATCCAATTTTAATGAGAATCCTTAGTAAACGAATGTACGTTTATAGATGTCCTAAATATTGCGAAAGGGATTTTGCAAATCATAAGTTCAACAACGCAAACTATACTGAAATTAAAAGTTTGTGCGATTGTAATAGTCAATTTTAATACTACGAACCAGTGGCTAGATGCGTCCATAACAGGTAACCCCAAGCTTTTCAAAAATACGAACAGTTCAACTTCAATTTCATGTCTCATTTCAGACTATGCATGCAAGTTCAAATCACAACAGGGATACAAATTCAGTCAATGCATTTGAGGACACTTCTAAATCACTTAACATGGTTATTGACAGCAATTCCCAGGATTACGCACCATCTGCAAGTGTCCTCTTAGATGTACTAATGTAGAGAACTGCAAGAAATTTAAATAAATAGTAATTACCACCACATTCGAAGATGTCCAGGTAAAAAGTTGAAAAAGAAATTGATATATTTACCATTGTTTCCTCGGATGAAAGCATCACCATATTTATTTTTGAGCTGACCATTAACGTATTCTTCGGTTTGTTCCATCGCTATATTCATATATCCGTCCAAACACGCAAGGATACCTATAAGCACAAATCCTAGAATGTAATGATCCCAGAGATCGGAAACCAAATAAGAGACTAAGATTTAGTTCTGCAGTTACTTGTGTCATATTTGGAGCACACATAAGCCACACTATGAAACCAAACAGTATAAAATCACACAAATGTTGCAACGCTTTATGGACCCCCGAGTCTGTCTCCCTACTGGAGTAAAATAAGTGAATGAAGTGATCCAATAGAAGTCCAGTCCAGAAGGGAATTATTAGTCTTAAACATGAACAATTCCTGAACAGAAATAATAATCGAAAAAGTAAGGTCAACTAAGGATTATCTCATCCAAATTAACCAAATTAATAGAGAATAACTCACCTCTGTAATCAACACCAGAGTTGAGCTTTACAACAACAGGTCGGCCACGAATTGATTTAAG
>JAOTIZ010000002.1:13990376-14017518 GCA_027123425.1 Erythroxylum panamense | reverse complement strand
GAATGTATGCCATTGAATGAAATCATGGCATTTTGTTATATGAACATTTGAATTGGATTATGTGCTTTGTTTGGGCTGAGAGGAACCGTTTCGAGTCACGTGCACGTCGACGTCAAAGCCTTATCCCGGCTGCCCGCTTGTGGCCCACGAGATCCGAGAATGGACTCGTTTCGATTCACGGCGTAAACTTCGGTTTCGTCGTTTTGTTCACGGAACCCTCTAGCCATTGAAATGTGCATTGCATTTGATGTTCTAAGTTGCCTTGAAATGAATTACATTTAGTGTGTGAAGATGATTTGAAATTATGAGTTGACAATTGCTTTGTGAATGTTGGATTCTCATTGATATATACTTATGCCTAAACATGCTAGTATGTATATGTATTTGGTTGATTGTGTGGCTCAATGCCATTGACTATAAATGGTTTAGCCACTGAGCTGTATAGCTCAACCCACGATTTTCCTCCCCAGGTGCAAATCGAGAAGACCGGTGAATCCTTGCAGGCCTTTGGACAGATCCGAGTGGGACTTAGGTTTTGCATCTTAGCTAGATTTTGATAGCTTTACAAGCATATTGATCATGGATCATCAATTGTATTTTGTAACTCTTGTAAAGGTTTATGATGTACTGTCAATATGTTACTAAAGCTGTGGATGAGAATATTGTATGAACTCTTCTTTTGATATGGAAATGAATGGAGAACTTGAAAGTTCTTTTTCTTCATGAATGGTAACTTTTGCAAACTTTGAATGTGTTGGATGTGTATGTGCTTGGGAATTGTCTTTTGATTGGTGTTAGATGAGTTTTACAAATGATGAAGTTGTTATGCTAGGATGGTGGAGTTTGAGAATGATGTATGTGTTTATCCTTGAATGAGACATCAAATTGTTATTAGTATTAGAAGGAGAGCTTGTTGATATTGGGATGAATGTATGTGATGAATGATTTGGAATTGAGTTTCAATGATAATTGATGTTGTTGGATGGATTTGAAGTGGTTTTGTAGTGTTGGAGAAGTGTTTGAGGTATGGGAATGTTAGGAGAGGGTTTAGGAACCTTGAAAGAGGGCGTAAAGGGTGAAATTGATGTTGATGCCCGTAGGTTACACTGTCTGTGTGAAATTCACACAGACGGTGTGAATCTAGGCGCATGAGGCGCAAGTAATCCGTAGGTTACACAGCCTGTGTGAATTTTCACACAGACTGTGTAATTTAGGCGCAATTAATCTGTAGGTTACACAGCCTGTGTGAATTTTCACACAGACTGTGCAAAATCCAGCAGCCTCCCTAAGGTTACACGGCCTATGTGCCTGACTGTGTAAATTTCACACGGTCTGTGCCTTTTCAGGATATGAACATATCGGATTCTTTTGGCCATAACTCCTTCGTCCGTCCTCCGATTGAAGCGATTCTTGAGGCGTTAGATTCCTAACACGTTTTCCTACCTCTCCATAAAAATTGGTAGCCATTGGATTTAAATTCTAGAAGTTTTATCTGTTCAAAGTGAGTGGTCAGATTGGAGAGCTTTGTCGGGCTATGAACCTACTTTGGATTTTTGCGCATATCTTGAGCCGTAGGGCTCCGTTTGAGGTGGTTCTTGTTTCTAAATGAACTAGAGACTAAGAACTACCCTTATGAAGAAGTCAATTGTGATTTTGTGGTTTCGTTGTTTGGGCTCGCCTTTGTGGCTTGAGATGTCACGCAAAGGAGAGATTTCTCTTTTTGAATCCAGGTTAAGGAACTTGAAAATTCGCTTATGTTTTCGTCTACGGTCCGATAGTTGGGCTTCAAAAACGGGGCCCAACACGGCCAATCTATTAAACTAGCATTCAACACAACACAATCAATCCAGGAAAGATATATATTAAGGAAAATTATTGAATTAAAACATTCAATTAAATCTAGATGCAAACCCCAGGTAAGAATAATTTAGCTCATCATCAAAATAAAAAGAATACTTATATTAATTGAATTAAAATCAATAAATTCCATTGTATAAAAAAGAAATTGAAACAAGAAAAAATCTAAAATCAAATCGATAGAATAGAGAACAAAAGAACCTTTGAATGATTACTAGGAATCTCTCATTCACTTTCTCCAACTCTCAATCAATGTTAATGACAAACTAAACTAATTCACCCTAAGTTGTTCACAACGTTCAGTGTTTTAAAGAAAAGGTAAATTAGAAAGAATGAAGAAATCTCTCCTATCCTTTGTGTCCCCACGTCTGCTCTCCTAAACTGCGGTTGGAACTCCCTTTTTGTTCTGATACTTCCCCCTCTTTCTAACTTCGATCCCTTCATATTTAGATAATGATCTCTTCACATAAATTCCTAACTTTCCAATGGATCCTCTTTTTCTTAAAACAAAGCTTTATAGCTAAAGTTATAGGTCAAAAACCAAGTGAAGGTCAAACCTGACCGAGATAGATTTCGTATCTCATTTTTAGCCTTTTTAGCCCCTCAAAATAACACTTTGGGACCTCAAGTTTTATATGGGAATTATGGCCTAGGATGTTGTCTTGAATTTGATCTTTTGAATCACCTCATTAGGATCTTATAAGCCTCAAATATGTCCATGTAAAGCTCCAGTGCTCAGTTTTCCAATTTTGTGGAAATAAGTTTTACTTTGAGCAAACGATTATTGGTCCAATTGAATTCGAATAGCTACACATTTAGGCTTCCTTAAAATCTTGAGATGTCCTCTAAACATTCTCTGAAGACCATGTTTAGATTTTGATTCTCCATCTATGTTAAAAACTGTAGATAAACAAAATGCTCAGATTGTTGACATGGCCATGTTGCCAAGTCGTGTCTTAGTTTGTCTTCTATTGTTCAATTACATCCTCCAAGAAGAAGGCACGTCCAAGTTTAGTCCAACTGGCCATATACTTTGTCTATCTCTGTTCTTTTTAAAGTCTTCTTCTCATGTCCTTAAAGCTCAACCTAAACACAAAAACCGAACAACAATCTTGAATAAAAAGAATAGAGAAGTCTAAAAATTAAAAATCTATCCAAAATCTAACACAAATTGCATTATAACAGAAGAGGAAGTATGCCAAGAAATAATGGAGGCTAAAGCTATGAAAAATCTTAAGATAAATGTTTTATTGTCACAAACTTGACAACTTTGTTTCAAAATGTAGAAATATTCCTAACAATGTTGAAGAGAAAGCTCGCTATGTTGAGGAAGAGAAGCAAGAAGACTCTACTCTATTATTGGCTTATAAAGGAGAGGAAGGCATGGAAAATAGTACTTCATGTTTGGACACTAACACTAACAACCATATGTGGGAGTAAATATATGTTTATGGAACTCAATGAGTTCATAAGTGGCAATGTGACATTTAAAGATGCATCCAAGATTCCTATTTAAAGCAAAGGAAACATCTTACTCCGATTGAAAGATGGAAGGCATCAGTTTATTTGAAATGTCTATTATGTCTAAATATAAAAAATAATATACTAAGTTTGGGATAACTCTTAAAGAAAGACTATGATATTCACCTTAAATATTATCATTTTCAATAAAATATCAAAAGAAATACAGTGAAAGTGTTAATAACAAGAAGTAAAATGTTCTTAATTATCATCCAAAATGAATTGGCAAAATGTTTTCAACCTTACATAGAAGACCCTTCTTAGTTTTGACACCAAAGATTTAGGCATCTAAATTTTGGAGCATTAAAGTTGTTAAGTGAGAAAGTAATGGTGAAAGGATTGCTTTCCATCATTCATTTAGATCAATTATGTAAAAGTAATGGTGAAAGGATTGATTTCCATCATTCATTTAGATCAATTATGTATGGGATGCTTATTTACAAAGTATTTAAGAAAAAGGGACATGAGGCTAGGAGCTATTACAATTCACACACACTGATATATGTGGGTTAGTTTCATCTTGCTATTTTGGTAAGGATATGTATTTCCTTCTCTTTATTGATGATTTTTCAAGAAACACATAGGTATGTTTTTTGAAGAAGAAAGCAAAGGCATTGGATGTCTTTAAAAAGTTTAAGACACTGGTTGAGAAATAAAGTAGTAATAATTCTAAGGCTTTGAAATCCAATAATAATGAAAGAGAATTCACATCAAGAGTTGGAACATAATGCTCATTTATATGGTATGAATATGAATGGCCTTCAGTTAGAATATGATGCAGATAAATGAGCATTAAGAATGTCTTCTATTGTCAAATTGGATAAGGATACCATGGTTATCACAAATTGCCCTTTAGTTAGAACATAATGCTCATTTATGTGGCATGGATATGATGCAGATAAATGTAGCTTAATATGTGTTAAACATTTCTCCATTGAATTATATCAGAAAGTGATATTTTTCGACTTAACTATAATAATTCTTAAGTTGATGAGTTGTAAGGAATTCTTCTTGGATGATTGCAAACATTTGAGCTCCTTGATGATGTGCTCTAGCTTACCATAATAGTTGATAAAGGTTGAGAATACAGTGTAGTCAGATAAATTGCTCGTGTGATCAATTGAGATTTTTGCTTCTTATATTTTTGTTTCAGTTTTCCTGATCACTAGCTATCCATGCTCTTTTGCTTCTTCTAAGTTGCAATAAAATAGTTGTGTTATGTCATTGTATGATCTAGATAAAGTATGCAATAGAAGTTGATTTTACAAGTTCATTTATCACCATGTATTGTAAAAGTGGATACTCTTTTATGATGTGTTAAGAGGCTTGCAAGGAAAAACTGGCACTATATTTTAGAAATGAGAAATGTAATTAAGTACCTTATTAAAAGATTAGTGTGTTGCACAATTTTGTCCTTTCTCATAATGTTGGATAACTATTAATTTTATTTTTTGGTTTTTCATTAACTTATTAGTTAAGTTACGTAATTTGATCCAGATAAAGGTAATAAAGTGACCCAATAAATGATCTCAATCAATGAGTTGAAGTCTGGGAGAAAAATAGATCCTAATTAGTATGGACCGAATCCATATCGAGCTTGTGATGGGGAAGCTCAAAATGGAAGCTATATATAAAAGTTAAAGTCTCATGCAGTTACTCATATCATTCGTAAGCATACAGATCCTCTAACTCGTTAAGAGCACTTACATATTGAGAAACTGTAGAAAGGTGTTAACCACATGTCGGTAGATGTTTTCTATGAAGGTCCCGAGAGATTAAAGCTCATTTTGACCATAAAAATTGCTTCGGAAAGTCAAAATGGAATCAAAATCAGGTATTCTATATTTCCTTTGTTTTTAACCCTTTCATGATCAATCTGGGACATATAATAAGGTCTATGCTACATGTTACATATGGTATTGGAGCGATTATATGATCGGGTTGTTAGAAATGAAGGTTTTTCAATTTTCATCCATTATGGTTTTCATTTGTTTTTTTATTCATTTTTTGTTTTTTTGCGTATATGATTACGTGAAAGTGGTATACATAAGGCTAGCTATGCAAAACGGGTCAAAAAAGGGCCAAAAGAGTGGAAAACGATCCCGTAATTGTCAAAAATTGCCTTCCTCGTCAAAGGGCGATTGCATCTTCACCCGACGGTGCTATAGTAACCGCCATAAGAAATTTTGGTTGGAGCATATGTTGCACATGCCAATCACGTCCTCCCACGTGGCTCCACGGGGTGATGGACGTGTGTGTTGCACGTGTCTCACGCGGCTTGTTCTCCTATAGGTGCCCACCATCTTTCCCGACACGCAGAAGGTGACGATTTGAATATGTGTTGACACGTGTTGTACAGTGTAGGCACGTATGCAGATTGGGGCACGTGCAAAACATAAGCTAGATGCATCTGGCTCACATCGTTACGCGCAAGTGCAACCATGCAAGCCTTTTTGTCACGCACAAGCATAGCGTCAGCTGACATCAGCGCACAATGTTGTGCTGATGTCAATGCTACAGTTAAAAAAAGGGAAATTTTTAGAATTCCAGTAAAGTTACCCCGAGTCCTTTTGGGTCAGTTTCTGAGTTGGGGAAAATTTTAAAGTAATTAATTATTTTTTAAAATTTATTACATTAGTAATTGGATTTCGGAAAATGGTTTTAATGCTTTTTAAAGCTAATTTTGAGTGCATTTTCGTACTTTGAACTGCACATAAGGAAGACACTTATAGTTTCATGTCTTGTGTGGTAGGTTTGGTATTCGGGAAAGTACGATAGTCACTCTCATTGAGAGTTTTTAAATAAAAGTCTCAAATAACGTTTAAAAACAATGTTTTCAGTACATATATGTGATTATTTGATTGTGCATTTGGTTTTTACATTTATAGCTGATTTTCACATACATTATGCCCATATGGAATGAGAGGATAACATAAGGATGTATCCCTTGTGTTTGTGGTCTTTTTGGGTACTGGTGAGATCGTAGTCACCACAGTGGCCTTCCAAGTCAATAATTAGATTGTACCGCTTGCATGCCAGGAGATGCCTCTGGTCTTATGTTTGGTTATTCTTCCCACAGGTGTTGACCTTATATGAGATTTTGAGATGTACATAATGGCAAAAGTTGTTGCTTGAATGATCTACTCACCCACAAATGGTAGTGTCATGAGAGTTGATGATTTGTACTCTAATCGCTTTTATGTAAAGGTATAATTGCATATGTTATGTATTCAGCCCATAAGTGTTTCATAATATGTGTGATTGAATTTCTCGGTACAAATACTACTTTAATGCTTTAAGTATTGTTGTTATCCTACATTTATAATGATCTTCACATTGTCTTTTCTATCTTGTAATCACCTTTTCTGTAAATAACAATACTGTCATGATTGAGAACTTAAATAGTTTCAATTTTAAGAAGTGGAAGAAGGATGATGAGTTTGCTCTGGAGATAGCTAACATCAACATGGAAATGCATATAGAGAGACCTTCTCCATTTACTAATATCAGCTTAGAAGCTGATAAGGCAACTATGGAAATTTAGGAGCAGTCAAATAGGATGTTCTATTTGACCATCAAGAGGTCGATCCCGGATCATCTGCTAAGTGGATTACTGGATACGGCCATAGCAAAGGACTTTATGCATAGCATTTACCAGAGGTACAAGGTGTCTTCCTATGCGGAGCAAAGCACCTTGATTAAAGAGCTATTCTCCATGAGGTACATAGGAGGAGGCATCAGAGAGTACATCATCAAGATGGTTCACATTTAAAGTAAATTGAAGGCACTTGATGTACCCATTCTTGACACACTCATAGTGCATCAGGCACTTAATACTCTCCCACAAGAGTTTGAGATGTTGGTGACATCATACGTCTTTCATGATGAGGTTTAGGACATCAATGCCCTAATCTCTCAGTGTGTTGTAGCTGAGGGGAAGCTTAGGAGTTCTCCTCATATAGCCCTGTATGCAGCTGCCAAAGGTATGGGGAAACCAAAGCCCCAGTAACCTAAAGGTAAGGTAAGAAACCTAAACCCTCTCCACATATTCAAACTGGACAGTCCAGTATTGCTAAGGGCCCACATGACATGAAGAGGAAGGGACATAGGAAGGCTGATTGCCCAAAGTACAAGCTTTGAAAGGTTAAGCAAGAATTATCAGGTAACTCCTCAGCCTATATGATTCATGAATCCAATATAGCTATAGCCATATCAAGTTCTTAGTAGCTAGATAGTGGAGCTTCTAATCATGTTGCTTCCATAATGTAGGTGTCAGATATAGGAGAAGGTCGATTAAAGGAGAGAGAAGCTGATGGTCGGCAACAATGAAGAAGTGGACGCTTTTCATGTAGGAGATGTATACGGGGTTTGTTTTAGTTTTATGAGACACTTTTTATATACTGTCTTTTAGACAAAACTTGATCTCTGTATCAGTTTTGGATAAAGAAGGATATTGTTTTGTATCTAATACTTTGGTTGGAAATATTTCTATCAATACAAGAGATATCGGAGCTGCCTTCTTATCCTACGGATTAGATAGAACGTGCCTTACTCCTAATGAAATGTATGCCTCTTCTTATGTTGCTGAACCTGTTACTCAAAAGAGAGCCTTCATAAAGGAAACATTGTACATGTTGTGGCATAAACGTTTTTGCCATATTTCCAGGGAGAGGGTTGAGAGATTGAAAAAGGATAACATTGTCCAAACACTAGACTTCAGTGATCTGGAAACGTGTATCGATTGTTGTAGAGATAAGTTGACTAAGATAAAGAAAAAGGGGTCACCTCATGCTTTTGGTTTGTCGGACCTCATACGTACAAATGTTAGTGGTCCCTATATAGTCATGTTATACAATGCTAGATATTTTCTAATGTTTATAGACAATTATTCCTGCTATGGCTATGTGTTCTTGCTTAAGAAAAAGTTTGAAGTTCTTGATAAGTTCAAGATTTTTAAGACTGAGGTTGAGAACTAGTTGGAAAAATCAATAAAGATGGTTAAGGGCAGTTGGTTCACATAAGGGAATAGTAATAGGAATGAGAATGAATATAGTAAAAAATGATAATGGATATAATCATTATAATTATGATAGTTGGTTAAGAGGAAGGAATGATTAACATTACCATTGATAATGGTTGGTTTGTTAAAAAATTGAGAAATAAAAATTTGTTATATTTTAATTAATTACATTATAATTAGCTAATTAATTATATTGTAATTAATTACATTTTAATTAATTATAGTTTAATTATATTTCATTAAAAATTAAAAAATATTAGCATTTGCAAGAATCAAAACCATTCCTCCCATATATGGGAGGCATGGACTATTATCTAAAACTGGGGTATGAAAAAACTATTCAATCAATTATAATAAATAACCAACCATTACCGTTCATTTCTTTCCTAATAATTTATTCCCATACCCCTTAACTAAGCACCCCTTAGATCTAATAGGGGAGGGGAATACTATGGCAAACATGGGGTTGCAGGATAAGAAAAGGGTATGTTTGCTAAGTATTTGGAATCAGTTGGAATAGTGCTCAGTTTACTATGCCAGATAGTCCTGACCAAAATGGTGTGGCCAAAAGGTACAATTGCACCCTAAATGATATGATAAGGTCAATGAAGAGTAGGACTAGCCTACTCGAATACCTTTGGGGCGTAGCCATCAAGATGACATTGTATATCTTGAATAGAGTCCCAAGTAAGTCAGTATCCAAGATGCCTTTTGAACTTTGGAAAGGGTGGAAATCAAGCCTTGCACACATTCATGTGTGGGGCTACCCTGTTGAGGTACGGTTATATAATCCTTATGAGAGTAAATTACAATCTCGTTCCACTCATTGCTATTTGGTAGGTTATCTTGACCACTCTAAGGGTTACATATTTTACTGTAATGAAGGAGGGGCCAGAATAGTGGAATCACAAACGATTAAGTTTCTAGAATACGATGTCCATAATGAGGGAGGATCTTCACATCCTCCAGGAGATAGTATGGCAGATACTACGATTATTTCGTATCCGCCCTCATACAGTTAGGTCCAGTGGATGAAGGTCCGAGTACCATGCCTATGTAGGCACAAGGACCTATTCCTGTTTAGGAAAAGGTTTCTAAGGTACAAGAACTTACACAGTTGCACAAATCTAACAGAGAGAGGCAACCTGCTATCTCATCAGATTACATAGTCTATTTGGATGAGCAAGACTATCACATAGGATATATTGTGGATCCAATTACTTTTATAGAAGTAGTTTCTAGACCCTATGCAGACTTGTGGTAGGAAGCGATGAACGATGAGATGCAATCTATTAGGTATAATAAGGTATGAGAGCTTGTTGATTTACCTCAACATTGAAGGCCTGTTAGTTGCAAATGGCTATTTAAGACCAAGAAGGACATACAGGGTCAAATTGAGTGGTTTAAGGTGTGATTGGTTGCCAGGGGATGCACTCAGAGAGAAGGAGTTGACTTTAATATTACCTTCTCTCATGTATCCTCGAAGGATGCATTTAGAGTGAGTATGACAATAGTAGCTTATTATGATATGAAGCTACTTCAGATGGACGTTAAAACTACTTTCTTGAATGGTAACCTTTATGAGGAGGTCTATATGAAGCAACCTGAAGGATTTCAGGATCAAGATGCAACTAATAAAGTTTGTAAGTTGACTAAATCAATATATGGTCTGAAACAAGCTTCCAGACAATGGTACCTAAAGTTTGATGAGGTTTTGACCTCATTCAGCTTTGTGAAAAACAAAGTTGAAAGATGCTTATACTATAAGGTCAGAGGGATCAAAATTATCTTCCTATTACTGTACGTGGATGATATCTTACTCACGTCAAATGATTTAACCATGCTGCATCAGGTGAAGTAACTTTTGGCCAAACACATTGACATGAAGGATTTAGGTGAAACATCTTTTGTCCTTGGTATACAGATTCACCAGGATAGATCTCATCACTCATTAAGCTTCTCACAAAGAGCATACATTGTGTGATTGCTACAAAGGTTTAATATGACCGAATGTAAACCTGTTGTAGCACCTATGTCTTATGGTGAGAGATTATCTTTGGCATAATGTCCAAACAATGAAGTTGAGAGAGAGGCTATGAGGAATGTCTCGTACTCTAGTGCAGTTAGTAACCTAATGTATGCTAAGATGTGCACTAGACCAGACATTGCATTTGTTGATGGACTGCTAGGTCAATATCTAGCTAACTCAGTTGTGGACCATTAGAATGCAATTAAGTGAGTGTTGAGATACCTAAAAGGTACCAAGGATTATACGTTGACATATAGAAAAATAAACGATTTAAACCTCACAGGGTATATAGACTCTGATTTTTCTATATGCTCGGATGATCGCAAACCACTTCAGGGTACATTTTTATGTTGGCAGATGATGCAATATCATGGAAGGGTATTAAGCAGACACTGGTAACTTCTTCGACCATGCATGCAGAATTTGTTGCATGTTATGGAGTTGTTACATAGGCGGTTTAGCTCAGAATCTTGATTTTTGAGTTATCGGTGGTAGATTCAGTAGCTTGACCCATTCAGTTATATTGTGATAATCTTGTTGCAGTGTTGTTTAGTAACAACAATAAGAATATCACTCTAAACATTTAGAGGTCAAATACTTGACCATAAAGGAGTTGATTCAGAAAGGTGACGTCGAAGTGGAGCATATTAGTACTAAGGAGATGTTAGCCGATCCATTGATTAAAGGACTTCGCCCACTAGTGTTTGTTAGACATGTATCCAGTATGGGTGTGTTAAGTTCCTTAGACAATAGTAGTTAGGGATCATTATATATTTGCTCATTAAATGTTTGGACGTTTAATGTATTATGACGTTATGATTGTTTATTAATATACATGATCATCCTTTTATCCTTAGTAATAACTGTTCTTGTGTATAGTTATAATACATATGAAAGCCTTAAGATTTATGTTGATCTTAAGTGTTTTAAAGGTCATTGGACATATATAAAGATTGACATTGAGCTTATGTCATTTAGACATATACAGTTTGGTACGGATATCCATAAATTTGACATGACATAGGAGGATATAAAGTTTAATCCTATAAAGGTTCTCTAATGTAATTTAGCATTCAGTTAGAGAGCATAAAGATTTTCTCTAATGTTGTTTAGTATTTAGTGAGAGAAAACAAAGTTTTCTCTAATGCTGTTTAACATTTGGTAAGAGAAAACAAGATTTCTCTGCTACAATTTAGCACTTGCAGTTTAGCATAAAGTTGGAAAAATCGAGACTTACAAACGAAGATGATACGTATTAGATCATACAAGTACCATCTTAGTTTTCCACACTCTATTTTCCTATTCATGTTAGTAAGATATTAGATATTCGTAATTATATTGGACCTGTGTCACACATGACACATGTGTCAGATATTTTAAGTATTAAAAGCCTTGCAAAATAGAATGTTAGACTTTCATTATCTTTGGATCAAATATTTTTTAAATTTTAAATTTGGTACCAATACAATAGCGTGACTTAACCGAGTTTTCAATCTAATTTTAAACTTGAGTTAAAACTATAATTAATGATTGTCTAAGGGGGAGAATCTTAGACAATTTTGTCTTTTCTCATAATGTTGATAACTATTAATTGTATTTTTCAGTTTTTCAATAACTTATTAGTTAAGTTACGTAATTTGGTATAGATAAGGGTAATAAATGATCTAAATCAATTGGTCGAAGTTTGGGAGGAAAATGAATCCCGATTAGTATAGACTGTACCTATATCAAGCTTATGATGGGAAAGCCCGATATAGAAACTATATATAAAGGTTAAGGTCTCTTGCAGTTGCTCATATTATTCGTAAGCATATGGATCCTCTGATCCGTTAAGAGCACTAACGTATTGAGAAACTTGTAGAAAGGCGTTAATCACATATCGGTAAATGTTTTCTGTGAAGGTCCTGAGAGATTGGAGCTCGTTTTGGCCACGAAACCTGCTTCGGAAGTCAAGATGGAACTGAAATCAGGTATTTTACATTTCCTTCATTTTTAACCCTTTTATGATCGTTCCGGGACACGTAATAAGGTCTATGCTACGTGTTACATAGTGGCCATGAACCATTGGCTATTTCAAAAACTTTATTTTCTTTTTGTTATCCAAAGGCAATATGTTGCACTGCCTAGCGTTGGGACAATATCTAATCTGTTTGTAAGCCTAACTCAAAGATGAAGGATTTCTAAAATGGAAGCCACACAACTCTCGTTCAGGGTATACTCATGATTTATTGTGATTTGTGGAAAGGATGGGGGTTGTATCTGTCATGGACCCCAACCCACCAGTATCGGCCCAGAAGGGAGATACAGCTAACGACCCGACACCCCTTCGAAGAACCCAGCGTGAGAAACGAACCCCTGCATTCCTAAAGGATTACGTGATCGCCTGAAACAAATTCTGTTATGAATTCTGTTATGAAACTTGTTAGATTACAGTATAAATAAACATGCGGAATGATGGAGTGGGTATGAGAAAATTAACTGTAACGTTTAGTCTTCTTTTCCCAGCTGAGCACTATCTGGTGTCTAGCCTTTCTTGCTCAACCCCTCTGTATTTCTCTATTCTGTTCGTAAGCTCTATCCGATGTATTACTCAATTCCAGAAATATAAGTATCCTTCGTATATTTTCTATAAGCCAGTACAGAACAACTCTAGTGTCTATAACACTTGCTTAGATCATAAATTTAAATATTTAATTGTGTGTTTGTATAGAAAAACAACTTTACAGATGTTTGACAAAACCACAATTAGAGTAAATATTCACTGCCTTTATCTACAAAGGTTTCCAAGATTGGTGGTTTCGGTAGCATTAGTCCCCCGAGGTCCCAAGTCCCAACCCAATAAGAAATTGCACTGATTCCGGAGAGAAGACCAAACAATTTAAAACAAATCTATAACTGCATATAATAGGCTACTAAAACAACTGTCATGCAATACGCACCCCAAATTTACATGTAACGAGTATCAATAAAACAGTCAATGGTTAAATTGCAGTTTGAACTTCGATAGTTATAACAAAATATAGAATAGATTCTAACACTTCAAGACGTCCAAATTGAATATCGATATTTTTAAAATATTCAAAATAGATTCTAACTAGGTGAAAATTTTAGAAAATTTAACTTTTTATCAGTTAAATGTTACGTCAATATTAACATAACATTATTCTTTATTTTAAATAAAAAGAGCATCATATTATCACGTGCTAAGTAAGACTCAATGTTTGAAATATATAAGTGAGTTCACTAACCCATGATAGTGAAATCTATTTTTTGGTTAATTTAAAAAATAATTATGTGATAGTAAGACTCACTTTTTATTTTAAAATATAAAATAATGTCATTTCAGTATTTATATGATATTTAATTGATGGAAAGTTAATCATGTTAAATTATCCATCTATTTAGAGTATATTTTGCATGTTTTCAAAATATTAGGATTAAATTCAAACGCTCCAAAAAATTAATTCAAATTGTATTTTATTGTAAACGTTGAAGCTCAAAATATACTTTTAGTCGAAAAGTAAAAGACAACGAACAAACAAAAATCAACGTCTACGAACAACTTTGATTGCTTTAAATAAATGCCTTTGAAACATTGAAAAGGGAGACCTTAGTATATAGGGAGCCAACAAAGTGGAAATCTGGGATAACATTTGACAGGGAATATGTGAAATTTTTCTACTACTTGATCAATTTATCAATTCTGTGTGAACGTCAAAACAAATGCTATGCTACTTGATTATTTACCAACTTGATTATTTACCAATTCTCAAGTTGGGAGAAACAAGAGAGATTGAAAATTCTGAGATTAAGGTGACATATCCTTGGAAGCGTCATAATTTAACCAAGAAATGGGTTCCTACTGGAAAATTTTTTCAAATTGGATGGCATAATGAATTATTGTGAGTTGAATCTTCTTTAGTGGATAATGACGAGATTATGGGTGTACAAATTGTTGCTGATGAGAATCTGAATAACTTAGCAATAGATACTCCAGATACTGAAAGTGGGAAGCCTAATATAACATCTAGACACACCTCTCCGTTCAAGGAACCTGATAACCAGGAAGATATAACTTCTACCTAAAATTTCCAATTAATGGAAGAAGAGCTAGATGATGAATTTGGTTTATTGGATAGTGATCCAATATGTAACTTGCTAATAAGACAACCAAATAATGAAGTGCATCTAGAATGATAAATAAAACTGACAGTAACATTTCTAATAAATAAGCATAGATAAGTTTAGTAGCAATCCTAACTTTTAAGTGTCAAAATCTAGTTAAACATTTCAACATTTGTTTAAATCTTAACTTGATTAAGTCTGGAAAACAATCAGGAGAGCTACAATTTCAAGGGCCAAATAATTACAACAAGAAGATTTCAATATCAACAAAAACATGGAACAAATTGACTATAAAAGAGGCTAAGTGTAAGAGAAAGCACACATCCAATTTTCTATCTTTTAACAACATTTTTGTTATTAAATTATAGTCTTTAGTGTTATTATTTTCTCTTCAGTAGATCTTAGGAGTAGTTATGAACTTTAATGGTTAACTTTCTTTACCTTAGTTAAAGGGAGTTAAAACCCTTATAACTATATATATTGAAACATGAATGAGTTTTTATGTCTAGTGTTTTATTTATTCATGTATTGAATTGTTCTTTAGTGCTTATGTTTTATGAATGTTTTTATTGATTTTCTAATATATCTTATTAATTTCTTAATCGAGATAATCAATTGCTAGATTAAATATTGAACACATAAATGTTCAATTCCTTTAGTTATTGTATCAACTAAGAGTTTATAATTTGGGTTGTATAAAAAATTATTAACTTCTAAGAATAGTGTTTAACTAGATTAAATGCAACCATAGATGTTAAGTTTTGTTGTTTCTTTAGACTTTTTTTTAAAAAATTAAATAATTAAATTTTGTATCGTAGCTAAAGTTTTTAAACAATAAGAGTTAATCGAATTATATGTTTTTGATTAACTAATTGTAACAAAAGACAAGCATGTATTACTGCAACAAATATATGATGGATAAAATAATTTTTTTTATGTCAATGATCAATCATTGTTCCAATAGTGTAAGCGATCATAAACCAAGATTTATTTCATTAATAATTCCTTTTACTATTTTCCAAATTTAATCTATTTTATTTGTCATATAATTTAATATTATTATTTCTCATGTAATGGTTGATAAAATAGAATTTCTTGTAAGAACAATCTCTAGTTTTCCTCATTACGTTTGTTTTTATTGTAGGAATTTAATATTTAATTTAGATGTAGACGAGAACATGAAAAAGTATAGCACTATTGTCGAGGAATTCCTAGTTTGTATGTTCATTATGTGATCTCCAAAATAAGTTGATTTATATATTTTAGTTCAAAATTGAAAAGACTGTGAAAAAGTTAAGGAAAGAAATAAAAATTCAATAACAACAAATTAATATAGTTAGCGAAAGAGCAAAAATCATTACTAACAATTGGATGTTACAAGAATTTGCTATTCTAGATTTGAACGAACAACTTGCATGGCGTTTTCAAATTTAGATATTAACACTTCTTTTGAGCTAAAATTTGGACTAATCCATCTTTTACTCACTTTTTGTGGCTCTGTAGGTGAAGACTCTCATAAGTATGTAAAAAGAATTTTATATAGTGTGCAGGAAGTGTTACCTTTTAGGATGAGATGAAAAGATTATTTTTGGAAAAGTTTTTCTCAACCTCAAGAGCTAATAACATTAGAAAGGAGATTTATAGGATTTGACAAAGTGAAGAAACTTTGTACTAGTAATGGGAGAGTTTTAAGAAGATGTGTGCAAGTTACCCTCTTACCATTAAATTAACAATCAACTCCTCATTCAGTATTTCTACGAGGGTCTTCTTTTGTTTTTTTTAGTGCAAAGGAAAGTTTAAAACCAATAAAGCAAAGAAAAAGAAAAAAGGAACATAAAGCTAAGCCCAGCTATCGTGCTCTCTCAAACAAAGTGCCAACAGTGTCACCAACAAGAGCCATGCAGACTGAGCTTGGGGGAAACAACCAAAACTGAAATGGCAGCTTATCATGGCTGCCCATTTTGGCTCAAATATCAGCCACACTATTACCCTCCCTAAAAATAGGATCACAAGACACATCCCAACCCCATTTGAGCATAACTTTTATATCTTCAATTAGGTTAGCATGAGGATGGAAGTAATAATCGGTACTGTCAATTAATCTCAAGGCTTCCATAGAATCTAAGAATAAAGCAACCTGTTTAAATCCCTTATCCTAAGCAATATGAAGCCCCATTCTTATTGCAAGCAATTTAGCACTCATATTAGTGTCTCTGCCAATACATTTAGAAAATCCACCAAGCCATTATCCATGACCATCATGGAGGACTCCACCGATACCAGCCTCGCTTGGATTTCCTAGAGCACTCCCATCCACATTAAGACTGACAAAATTATTCATAGGCCACTTCCAGCTGACTAACCTGCTGCCTCTATGACTTGTAGCACTAGGTTTCAAAAAAATTTGGTTCCAATCCCTTATAGTTATATAATACTTGCCACAGAGCGGAATTGTTCAAGAGGTAGAACAATACAATCCTCAATAACTTCTCTATTTCTAATACACCAGATAGACCAATAAATTGCCAAGAAAGTGACATCTATACGATCACCATTGTCCAATAATGCAAAGTTCAAACAATTAGCCTTAAACCATTGGAAGAAAATAGTTGAATATGAAAAATTAACAAGTGGAAGAAAATTTCTCCAAAGCTCAAAAATTTTTCCAAAGCTCCTTCACCTTTGGACAATCAACAAAAAGGTGAAAAATTGTTTCAGACCCTATACCACATCGTTTGCATCCCTCAGTTGGAGCCAAACCTATATGAAAACGTCATTGTTGTTGAGTATGAACCCTCTTATGCCAAATCAACCAACATAAAACTTTAACCTTCTTTAGACCACACATATGTCAAATCCAATTCCACTATTCTTAGTCTTCATCTTTATCTTTCAAAGCTAGCCACCGAAAACCAATTTTTACTGTATATCGGTCAGAAGAAAAAAGGCCCTATATGAGTTTATCTTTTCCCACGACTGTAATAGGTGGACGGATTGGGGGACACTCACGACTATTTACATCAAGAATTTCTGTATGAAGGTTGCAAAAATTCCAATCACCGGCATCATCTAATATATCAAATATCATCATGTCCCAATCTGTCTCCTTAACCAGATTCAACCTATTAATCAAAGGCCCTTGACCCAACCAATTATCGTGCCAAATAGACACTGAAAAACCATAGCCAATTATCTACTTATAACCATTTCTGAGTTCATCTCGGACTTTAATGATGTCTAGCCAAACCTTTGAGCAATTTTACTTCTTTTCCTACTCAAGAAAGTTTTGTCCTTTACCATACTTGTCACAAATAAGAGAAACCTAGTTTTTATTAGGTTGTTCGTGAGCTGTCTAAATTAACTTCATAAGAAGTACAGTATTAATCAACCGACTTTGTCGAAGATCCAATCCCCCTGTAGATTTCAATTTAGTCACTTTATCCCAAGAGATTAAGTGAATCCCTCTTCTGTTACCAGTCCTATTCCAAACAAAATTTTTGATTACTTTGTCTATTTTACTGCAAATATGGCTCGGAAGCCAAGCAACCTGCATTAGATAATTGGGCGTCACATTAAGAGTAGATTTTTGCAAAGTTACTCACCTTGTCATATTCAGCAAGCTAGCCTTCCACCCAGATAATTTTTTTATTCATTCTCGTCACCAAGTTATTGAAGCTACTGCTTCTCATCTTCCCATCCTCGATATCAAATCCAAGGTAGTTGCCAAAATGAGCAGTGGCTTTAATACCCAAAATACTCTCCACTTTATTCTTTGTGACTCGAGTAACACCATTAAAAAAATAAATTTTTGATTTATCCACATTAATCTTCATTCTTGAGGCAGCACTAAACTTGAGTAAAACAAAACTAATCCTTTCGATCTTGGGAGCTTATTGCTTTCGCACAGAAGATAACATCATCCGCGAAGAACATATGAGAAATTTTAACTCCCCTACGACAACAGGCTACTGGAGCCTAATTATTGTCGTCAACTTGTTGGTTTATTAGTGCCCCTACTTTCTCCATACACAAGACAAAGAGATAGAGGGACAAGGGATCTCCTTGTCGAATTCCTGTCTTTGGACAAAAACTCTGGAGGCACTCACCATTCCAAAGAGTAGAAAGTGAAGGTCTTCCTAATGCAATTCATAATAAGTGAAACAACTATATTTGAAAAGCCAAAATCAAATAACGTACCTTCTAAAAAATTCCAGTTGAGCTGATTGTAAGCCTTTTTAAGATCGCTTTTAATTAACATTGATCTAGCTTTGCTCTTAGACCTCCCCATAGAAAGCATCATCTCCTTAGCCATCAAAATGTTATCAATAGTGCTTCTACCTTGAATGAAACTGCTCTAAAAAGGGTGGACAATAGCATTTAAAAATGGCCTCAACCTGTTAACAATGATCTTTTTCACCAATTTATATGTAACATTACACAAACTAATTGGCCGAAACTTCTTGATAGAATCTGGTGAAACTTCTTTAGGAATTAAGGCAATCAATGTTTCTGCTGAAATACCATCAATTTCGCCAGTGATAAAAGCTTTTTGAATTGTAGATACAATAGAACCACCCACCGTATCCCAAAATTTTTTAAAGAATATAGGTTGAAAACCATCATTACCTGGAGATTTATAACTTCCCATTGAGCTAAGAGCATTATGAACCTCCTCAGGCTGCACTAGTTTGGACAGAGAATCGATTGCTCTGTACTCAAAGTTAAGTGATTCTGACTTATTTTACTCTCACCATTCCCTTCAGAGTTGGCAAACAAATCTTTGGAATAAGAAAAACCTCATTTTTAATAGGTCCAGGGTCAGCACACCAATCATCAGAACCAGTCAATTTTAACTTCTCAATTTTATTCCTTTTCTTGTGCACCATGATTGTGGCATAAAAAAACCTGCTGTTTTTGTCACCAAATAGGAGATTTTGCTCTCTAGTTTTTTGAAACCAAAGAACTTCTTCTTGGGTAAGAACTTCGTTATATTCGAAGGAAAGTCTTTTCTCAAGATCTCTCAATTAGAAGAATCATAATGTTGAAGTCTTTGTTGGACACCATCAATTCCAGCTTTAAGGTGCCATTTCCTGTGAAAAATATTTTCAAAATTTTTTTATTAAAATTAATGCAAGCTTTCTCTGTCCTCATGAGAGCTTCGTATGAAGGAATATTAGGGTCCCAAGTCCTGTGAATTAGCTAATGATAATGATTATCAGTCAGCCGGGCTGCTTCAAATCTAAAAGGCCTCAAACCTCTTGTTCGTCCAGTGTGATCAATACTACCCAACTGAGCAAGAATAGGATTATGGTCAGAGTAAATCCGTGGAAGATGGGAGTTTACAGCTTCAGGGAATATGACTCTCCATTCTACAGTAGCAACTGCTCGATCAAGGTGCTCAGCAATTCTAGGGGAAGAACATCGAGCCCAAGTAAACTTTTGACCCACAAAGACAAGATCAATAAGGTTACATCCTTAAAGATGTTCACTAAATTTGGCAGCTCTGTTTGCATAAAAGTGACCACCTTGCTTCTCTTCCTTACTAAGAACATCATTTAAATCACCAATTACTAGCCAAGGAAAGTGTCTACCTACAAACCTCCCCTGCAAATCATCCCACATTTGGTCTTGGAGGCTCAGAGCTGTGTTGGAATAGACGATCGACAAAATCCAAGAATTCCGATCAGCCATGACAACATTTCCAGAGACCATTTGAGAAGTTAATGTGACACTTGTAAAGTTGCAACAACTATTTTTCCAGAAGACCCAAATACCTCTAGAGCGACCGTTCGGATCATGAATAGAAAAGCCATCCAACCCCATTCTTTGCTAATGCCTCTTTTGATTTGTGAAAGAAACTTTAGTCTCAACTAAAATAACCATATCCACTCTATTAGCTTTAATGAATTCTCGAGCATGACGCCGAGCAACTATACTGCCAGCACCCCTAATATTCTACATTAAGATATTAAAATTAATCATTAATTATCGAGAAAAAAGACGAGCAAAGAATAATTAATCAGCTATGACCTTATGGGTCTGCTTAGCCAAAACATTAGCTTCCATAGAGTTATCCTCAATGTCCAGAGTGATATCAACATCGTTCAACTGATTATTAACAGTGTCGAATTCCATCGTCCCCTCTGTATAGCCAGCAATATTCGGGGGCCTAGTTGTATGGAACACACCTCCCATATTACTAGCTTGACCCTTACTAGTACTGTCTTTATCTGGAATATAAGTAAATGTAGCTCCAACAAGTGGAGGCAAAACACTAGCTTCTTTTGGGCTATTGTCACCCACCTCTTGAGCCTTCCCATGGCTTTGATCAGAATTCTTTTCCATAAAAGTGAAAATTGATTCCATATTGGTCTTTGACATTGTTTTGTTATCCATGCTTGAATTTACACTCATGTTTTTCTTGTTCCCTTGTTTCTGAATATTTTGTTTATTGCTTTGGCCAATAATTACAATTGGCTGAGAACCATTCATTCTCTCCTCTATTTGACTTCCCATTCCAATCTTATGTACTGCCACCTCCATATTGGCAAGTCTTTGGAATTTGTTACCATTAGTACCCAAACTCAAATTCTGAGTAAATGTCCTTGGCCCTCTATTTTTTCTTGTTATAACTATCCATTCCCTCTGAATGGGCCATCTGTCATCTTGATTGGAAGTTTCAATATTTGGACTATTCTTAGCCATAGAATCACCAATCTCATCACTAGACTTTCTTAAGGAAAGGTCTCTGAAACATGCCCGTACTATAATGGAAACATATCTTGTGAAGAGCTTCATACACTGCTCTATATTTCACATCCTCAATTTCAATCATCAGAACCAATGGTTTACGAAGATCAACTTCAACACAAATTCGTGCAAACTTTCCTCTGTTTGCATGAAAAGTATTCCCATCTAGTTTTTTCGGTTGACCTATAGATCTAGCTAAGGTTACGAGCACATTTGCATTGTAATATTCCATAGGTAATTATGGGATCCTAACCCAAATAAGAACTTTATCAAAACTAGCAGTCAAAGGATGGAATTTAGGACACCATTCTCGCACAATAAGATAATGGTCTTGGATGATCCAAGGACGTTTGCTTAAAGCAACATGTCTATCCTCGTCGTTTGTAAATTTAATCATGTAGAAATCATTCTCCAAATAAGCTATTTTAATTTTACCTTTGGGTTTCCAAAGCCAATTGATTTTTGATGATAGAAAATAAAACCCCACCGACTTACCCAAAACCTTGACGATCACAATCCCTTGAAATGGTAACAGGGCAATAGTTCATGCTCATCCCTATACTTAATTCTCATAGTTTCGTCATCGCACAGATTAGGCAAATATCCATGTCCTCAACATGTGGAGTTAATTTGCTTTTACACTAGATGCCAACAGGAAACTCTTCACGATGAATAGTGAAAGCCTCTGTTGTCTTTGTTTTGTTATCCGGTGGGTCTGGTGGACGTTGCCATTTTCCCAGCAAAGTTCCAGTGAATTCAAAGTGGAACCCTACTTGTTGTGTCATATCGCACTTGAACTTTTACGAGGGTCTTCTATCTATTGATAGAAATATGATCGATGCAACTAGTTGTGAGGATTATTTGACAAAACACCTAAAGAAACCCGCTATTTAATTAATAACATAGCATTTAACTCCCAACAGTCACAAACTAGACCAGACGATTCATCTAAGTGCGTAAATAAGTTAAACATTTCTTCTTTTGAGAACCTGTTAGATAAACTATCTTCTCTTATTCATTGATTGGATGTAGAAAAATGAAAGAGGAAAAGCTTACGGAATATGATTAATAGTGGGACCCCCAAAATATGTGCCCAATGCTCTAAGAAGATTCAGTAGAACAAGTAAACATAACATAAGGTTTTCTAGGACAACCTTAACATCAACACAATCCATATATACATGTTCAACCTTGTTTGGAGAGACCATTTGAACTTTTGATATAGTAACACACTAATAAATCAACTAGTGGTTAATTTTCAACAATATAGGCAACCCTATCCTTTTAGGCAATCGCAATGTATATCTCTTAAAGACATTATTAAAACTTTAGCCACTATTACTGTTAAATTTCAACAGGAGACTAGAACTAGTATTTAAAACTTGGAGAGCCAAATGAGTTAAATGACTACTGTAATCAATCATTTGGAGGTGCATAATTTGAGTAAATTTGTTATCGAAATAATGGTCAATCTAAAACAAGACACTTGAGCAATAGTGTTGAGAAGCAAAAAGGAGTTGGGTTTTCCATCCAAAACACCATGAATGACTTCACAAAAGGAGAGGATAGTTGAACCCCCCTAATAAAACGATATAACAGGTAAAAATATCCTTTAATTAAATCTGAACTTATCCCTCCTTTTCCTAAAGCTTTAGTAGATAATTATTTATGAGTATAATTTGGACTCATATAAAACTTTCTAGAAATGCTAAATAAATATTCCACTTTTTTTATATTATTAAACAAGTTCGTCATTATGCTAAATTTTCGAAGAAGTTGTTTACAGTAAAAAGGAAGCAACATCTCAAGAGATATAAGAACATTAGGATAAAATATTTCGGCCAATTATTAAGAAAATTCTTTCAAAAAAATGTAAGCATCTAGGTAGGTATTACATCCCTTACACAATTGGTGACGTTAGAATTGATATAGGAGTATCCATTAATGTTATTTCATATTCCATTTATTATGCTTTAAATCTTAGACCCTTGGAAAAATCTAGTAGTAATTTAGTTAGTTGACCAATCTAATGCATATTCTAAGGGGTTAGTTAAAGATGTCTTTGTGTAGGTTAACAATAAATTGTTTTTTCATGCAGATTTTTAATTTTTGGACATGGAAAATAATAACAAAACAAAAATGAATATTCATAATGGTACCTTAACTATAGAATTTGACGGGACTATGTGACATTCAATATATATGATGCAATGAAGTACATTAATATCAACTATCATGCTTATACAATTGCTTTACTTGGTTTATTAGTGCACGATGTGTTTGAGTTAGAAGGAAAAGATGAGTTGGAAGTAGCCACACATGAACATCCTTTAGAAGAAAATAACGAATTAAATTTTAGATCTAACTTACAAAACACATGACAAAACAAAATGACTTTTAGGAGCTGAAATTGACAAGTAATATGTTTTATATTGATCTAGAAGTACCTAATGACAAACTCTTACCGTCTACTTTGCAGGTACTAATGCTAGGATTAAAGTCACTCTCAGACACTAATTTATAGCGTCAAAAAGAATTCCAAAAGAGATTAACAATTAGTTTTTATTAATATTAATATTTTTATTAATTAAATTTAATAATATTAATAAATATCTATATCTTATACTTAATGTATTACGAGGTTAATTTCATTTGAACCCTCTAGTTTGAACATTTGCCATTTTAGTCTCTAAAATTCAAATATCATATTAGTTTCTATAAACTATTATTAGATGGCTGGCGTTCCAACAAAAGACAGGTAAGAGACGCACTTCTCACTTCTGGTATGATAAATGGTTACAATATGGCCCGTTAAGTAGATTGGAAGAGCTCAGTTATCTAAGAAACATCATCCCTAATAAGGTTACAATTGAGGAAGGGCTCAACATAATGTTATTAACTGGGTTGCCAAACCCTTCCCTATTTACTCAGCTCTTAAATGTTCAATTATCACCTGTAAGGGAGGATCCTACGAATTGGAATAAACACTCCAACTTTTCAACAATGCTTCATGCAGGAAGTTTCTTGGGGACCCTGCCCCTAAGGTTGGTTTCCAATGCCGTGCTTTTCATCTATACTAGCCAAATATTAGTAATTATCATCAATTAAGCGTAATAAAATAGATGGATAAATTGTTTATTCAAAACACTTGCTTTAATACTACATACAAAAACATAATCTTTATGACATAAATTTAAATTGACATTTATAATTTTACAATCTTGGATAAACAATTATCATAAATAAGTATATCATAATATTATATATGTGATGCATAAGAGGTTATTATCATAAAGAGATCAAAAAGCTCCACTACATTTTTTTGTTAAAGTTAATTTCTCTCTTAATTATCTTTCTATTATAGAGAATTTAATAAAAACTTTCTATAACCCTAATAATTAGAGAAATAAATAACTATAACTTTTAATTTGGTCCATTTATCAATTGATT
Organism: Erythroxylum panamense; assembly: GCA_027123425.1. Lineage (NCBI taxonomy): Eukaryota > Viridiplantae > Streptophyta > Magnoliopsida > Malpighiales > Erythroxylaceae > Erythroxylum > Erythroxylum panamense. The sequence goes on along the minus strand of JAOTIZ010000002.1, from coordinate 13,992,766 downwards.
AAATAAACAATCAATATTTATTTTACTATTAAATAAAAAATATGGACCGAATAGAGTTCTTTAATTTTATTAATATTACTGTTAATAACTCATTGCAAATGAGTCCTAGCTAATTAATTACCAAGTTTATATACATTAGTCATTACTAATTTTTAAGTGTCTATAATTGAAATTCCATAAATTATTTCCTTTTATGTCTGTGCTTCTTTTACTTTTCTAATTTTAGATTGAAAGGTTACTGTTTTCATCCAGTTTAAAAAATCAATATTAATTTCAACTGGTTGAACTTAATAATTAACAGAACATGCTTTTTACTGCTTAAGTTTGACTTGAGATCCTTTCTTTTTCTTGATAAATATTAAACTTCGTCATATAATCAGAAATAAATATTCATATTAGCTCCCTTTTAATTATTATATCAAGTGTTGGGATTTGACTCTATACTATATACTTCACTAAAAAGAGGTTTGAATAATGGTATCTATAAAGTAGTTAAATAAGATGGACTTTTAACTAGGAGTCTAATTATGACAAATTAAAGTACGATTTAATAAATGAAGAAGAGAAAGTGTTTGTAACTCTAAAATGTAAAGACGAATTCAATATCAATGATTTAATAAACGAAAGAAGAGAGAATCCTTGTAAGTTTAAAACAATTATTAATTTGAATCCTTTTAACTCTCAAACAATTATTAATTTGATCTTTTGCATGGTGCAAAAAAATGAAGAAAAGAAAATCAATTAAATCATAAGCTTGTGGATTGACATTTTTCATCAAGTTCATAGAAGGAAAGAAGAAATTAAAAATGCTTTGAGGGAGATGAAGAGTGGAAGAGCAATAGGGCCTCATGAGATACCAATTGAAGTGTTGAAGAGCCTAGGCGAAAAGGGTTTTACTTGGCCAATCAAGCTTTTTAATACGATCTTTAAGCCGGCCAAAATGCTAAATAAGTGGAGACTTAGTATGTTAATTCCTCTATACAAGAACAAAGGGGATATCCAAAGTTGTAACTACTATTATCAAATTACTTAGTCACATCATGAAATTATAAGAGAAGATGATTAAGAAAAGAGTAAGAAAGGATACACCTATCTAATAGAACCAAATTTGTTTTATGCCAGGAAGGCCCATAATATAAACTTTTGATCTTCTTAGAAGATTAATGAAATACTATAGGGCAAGACAATGCAACATACATATGATTTTAATTGACTTAGAGAAAACTTATGACAGGGTATTTATGGAAATTATATGGAGGTATTTAGAAGTTAAGAGAGTTCTGATAACCTATATACGAGTTATTAGGGCTATGTATGAAAGTGTAAAGATTAGAGTAAGGATCATAAGAGGAGATACATGAAAAATTTCTATCGATATTGGGCTACATTAAGGCTTCTCAATGAGCTGATTTTTATTTACAGTAGTGATGGATGAGTTCATCAAGAATATCTAAGCAGAGGTGCCTTGATGTAAGTTATTTGTTGAAAACATTGTTGTAATGGATGAAATAAAAGAGAGTGTCAATGTCAAGCTAAAACTTTGGAAGGATACGTTAGAGTCAAAGGGTTTTTAATTAAGCACAACTAAGACTGAGTACTTAAAGTGTAACTTTTTTAGTTATAGGGTGGCTCCCACTGTAGAGATAAAGATTGATTCAGAAGTTATATCACAGAAAAAGTGTTTTAAGTATCTAGGATCTATCGTCTAAAGCAATAGAGAGATTGATGGAGACATAGTTCATCATATCATATTAGAGTAACTTAAATGGAGAAGTGCATTAGGATTTTTATATGACAAGAAGATAACACTTAAGCTCAAAAGTAAATTATATCATTTAGCGATTAGACTGGTCATGGACTACGAAATGGAGTATTGACTTATTAAACAAGTGCATAGTTACAAATTAATGGTGGCGAAGATGAGGATGCTGCATTGAATGTGCAACATTACTAAATTAAGAGATAAGGTCATAAATATAATGATAAAAGATAAATTAAAGGTGAGCAATATTAAAGAAAAATTAAGAGAGATAAGACTAAGGTAGTTCAGTCATGTTAAGATGAGACATTATGATGCTCTAGTAAGAAGATGTGAGAAAATTGCACTTAGGAATTTAAGAGGACAAAAAAGAAGGCTTAAAAAGAACTAGGGGTGGTGATTAAGAGTGATATGACTCTGTTGAAACTTACTAAGAAAGTAACTGTAGCGCCCCCTCACCGTAGGGTACACACCGGGACGCCCGTGGGTCGTTCCGACGCATATCCCACAGTTCGGAAGTGCTACTACCACAAACGATCTCTAAACACTCGCATGGCATCAAGCAAAATCACTAAAATTTAAAACCATAATAATCACTTTCATTAAGCGCAATCATTTCAAAATATAGACA
>JAOTIZ010000002.1:13875923-13891634 GCA_027123425.1 Erythroxylum panamense | reverse complement strand
CGGGAAGGTCCCGGTAACAAAAATTTTTGTTTTCCGCACCTGGTACATGTGATGTACCTCCCGGGATTTTCCTACATACTAAAGATAAGTTTTGTGAGAGAATTGGAAAAGATTAGGAAATATGTCAAAGTGGAGAATTATTGACTTATGACATATTTTGATATTTCATATTGAAAATTTGTGAAGATGGGAGAGTCTCCTTAAGTTTTAAAAGGAAAGTTCCTTCACCTATCTTAAACATCCTAAAAAATTGTCTTTACTTCTCTCTTTTGTAGTATTTCACTTGTATTATTTCATGAAAATAGTGAAATATCAATTTAGTTGTGTCCAAGGAAGTAGGCATAATTTACTGAACCTCATTAAATTCTAGTGTTCTTTATTTGTCTATTTAATAGCTATTGTCGAGTATAGTTGTAGTGAATTATTGGGCTATTAAATTATATGTCTAGGAAATTCTATCTAGGAGATTGGGTTTTAAGTGGGATTGTTTGTGACTCCTCCAGTATTTCTTGGTGTATGTTTTTTCAGTACAATTGTTCACACTATATTCACTTAGGCAATAGTGTTCAAGGTGAAATTGTTATTATTGGTGGAGATTAACCTGAGTTTCACAACATATGAGTCCTTAATTATACATCATGTCAATGTATCTTAGTATATCTCAATATTACACAGCTAATGATCACCAAACATCCTTTTATAACGTAGACTTCCATAATTGAAAACCCTTATACATTGAATCATGTCCCTTTTTTACATGACCTCTTTTTAGAGGTTACCCTGAGCCTTTAGTCTTTATCTATGAACCCCTTTTTCTCTTCCCTTCTCTAGGGTTAGTATACCACGTGAATCAACTAAAAATAGCTATAGATTTTAAAATTACCATAAACCAAGGAAAATGAATGCCTTATAACCACTGCTTTGTTTTTTTTAAATTGAATACATTAAGCCTTAAAGGCAGTTCCAAGGGTTTCCAAAAAAGTACAAATTTTGTCACCTTATACTAGTGACAATTAAGGAATAAAAAAGTGTTAATTGAGGGCACAACAGAGTAATATGAATCTATACATTCTAGTAGGAGAGGAGGCATTGCTTGTGCTGAAGTTTCATCTCACTCCAATACAACAATCTAACTCTAGAAAGTGAATCTCAGCTTATGTAACAGGCTTATGAATATTTTAACGAGCTTATGAGCAAACCTTTAGATGCTCACTAATCCAAGCAATTCCTCAATCTAATTCTACAAGAATCTATCTTATTAAAAGATGCATCATAACTAGCTGGTCTTGTATCATCGCAGGAAATCAAAGACATAATTATAGCTCTCCATCCTCACAAAGCTCCTGGTCCTAATGACTTCAATGTAAATTTTTTCAAGGAAACTTGGTCTCTCATCGGTAACATGGTTTCAAAAGTTATGATGGAATTCTTAAATAAAGGTACTTTCCTCAAAGAGATCAATATGACCTTTATAACTCTAGTTCCAAAGAATGGTGAGTTGAACAGTTTCTCTGATTTTAGACTTGTTACAATTCTTTTTACAAGATCATTTCCAAAATTATACCTCAGAGGCTCAAAGGAATTCTTAACAAGCACAGTAGCCGCACTTAAGGTGCATATATACCTAGCAGAATAATTGGTGATAATATTATGATACTTCAAGAACTCATTGCCAATTACTCAAAGAGGAAAAGCAAAACCAATTGTTGCATAAGAGTTGATCTCAAAAAAGTGTGACAATGTTGATTGGTGCTCCATCATAAATATCTTGTAAACTATGGGATTTCCATGAATCTTCATACAATGGATTAGGCAATGTTTAGTGACTTCTTCATGTAACATCTTGGTAAATGGACAACCTACTAGGTTTTTTCAAAGTCATAAAGGGATTAGGCAAAGAGATCCTTTATCTCCATACATTTTTGCCTCAGTGATGTAAGCTTTCCATAGGATCATTGAGTATATAGTCACATGGAAAAAGAACTTTAGATATCACTCAAATTGTGGCAAATTTAAACTAGACAATCTTTGTTTTGCAAATGATCTGATATTACTCTCAAAAGTTGATGTAGCTTTGTCTCTACATTGATGAAAGCTTTAAAGATCTTTCAAAGAGCTTTAAGATTGTAAGTCAATTGGTCCAAAAGCAATATATTCCTATCTAAGAGTGCCTCAAATCTTAAACATCTGATTTCAACCTTAACTAGTTTTTAGCTACAAGATTTCCAAATGAAATACTTAGGCATTCTCATATCTCCACATAGATTAAAAGCAAGGGATTATACTGAGTTGCTTGATAAAATACAAACTAAAATTTCAGCATGGAGCTCTAAACACTTATCAAAGGCAGGAAGGGCTCAACTTATTAAGGGACGGTTGGTTCGTATAGGGAAATGGTAATAAGAATGAGAATGAACATAGTAAGGAATAGGAATGAATATTATCATTATAATTATGATGGCTTGTTAAGAGAAAGGAATGATTACCATTACAATTGATAGTTATTGGTTTGTAAAAAATATTGAAAAATAAAATTAATTAAATTATATTTTAATTAATTAATTAATTATGTTTTAATTAATTAAAATATTGTAATTAATTAATTAATTAAAATATAATTTTGATTAATTAATTATAATATTTTAATTAATGAATTAATTATATTTTAATTAATTATATTGTAATTAATTAATTAATTATATTTTAATCAATTATTTAATTAATTACAATATTTTAATTAATGAATGAATTATATTTTAATTAATTATATCGTAATTAGTTAATTAATATTATTATTAGTTAAAGAATACCAAACCTTACTAAACTAGAAAAAATTAAGCATTACTTTGGGTCATAGGGTAGGAATAAATAATAGTGGCAAAGTTACAATATTGAAGAAAAAAGGATATTGGAAGAATGACTCTCATTCCTCTCATAATGGAGAGGAATGGAGCAATGTCCAAAAACTAGGAATGAAAGTATAGGTCATCCAATTATAACCTTATATCAAGTTTTATTTTTCATTCCAAAGCCATTTCTCTCTCTTTATACCTACCAAACAAGCACACCCTAAGTTTATCCTCAACTCCATCAACACCTATTAGGTTTCCCACTTAGAATTTCTAAGTACAATCTCGAAAGCCATTGATAGCATGTTCTATAACTTTATATGGATTGGAAGTAAGGAGAAAAACCACAAAACTATGGTGAAATGGAGAGAAGTCTGCACACTTAGGAGTCAAGGTGGTTTGGGGATTTGTTCTACTTAAACTGTGAACATAATCCTGCTCACCAAGAGACTTTGGAGACTAATGGATGACAAGCAATCCCTTTGGTACAAATGGATCCACAATCACTACATCAAGAATAAGAGCATTTAGGAAATAGATTGTTCTCACTTCCCCTCTACTACTCTCAAGGCCAATCTGAAGTTGAGGAACAGGTATAAGATTGAATTTATTGCTCTGATAGGTAATAGGAAATCTAATAATTTTTTGTATGATAATTGGCTATCTGTGGGACTAGTGATCAATTCTAGTGTCACTGACTCCCTAAGGAATTCAATTCCCTTGAATGCTTTAGTAGCCTCAACAGGACACAACAAAGAAATATTTTAAAACGCAACACTTTCCATTTCACTTGCTAATGAAATCTATGGGACTCACTGCAATGTAAAATTGAAAAACATTTAGAGACATTCTCATGATGGAAAATATTCAATTTATTCTTGCAAGAAGTTAATATTTAAACATCTTCCCAAGCTAAGATGGACCAAAGCCATATAGTCAAGTTATCTTATACCTCGAGCAACATTTACTCTATGGATTGCTATAAAAGGCAGGTTAAGAATAATCGATAGAATTGCTAAATACACATCGCTTACTAACTAATGAAGGTTATGTTGAGTTGTTGAGGAAAATATTTAACATTTATTCTTCAATTGTCAATACATTAGAGATATTTAGATAGAAATTCTCAACAGATGCACGTTAGCTGTTGATTTAGACAACTTGGATAGTAACCAGATATGGATGTTGAAACAACACTGTTAACAAATGCTTTTGGATAGCATTATCATTGACAGTTACGATAACATGGGATGAGAGAAACCTCAAAACCTTCCAAGATAAAAGCATTCATATGGAGCAGTTTTTGTAAACAATTGGTATAACTAACTGCTGCTTTTGGTTTATGTGAAAATTCAAAGTTTTTATATACTAACTAAAATCTTGTACAGATTAATATTGTTTGTTTATTCCTTATAGTTGGCCATAGTTTAGTGACACAATTATTTAAAGATATTCTTTATCTTATACTTATTTAGATATAAATGATAAACTCTATGAAATAAATCTACATTGCAAATAAAATCATAATTGTGAGATTCATATTACATGTATGTATTATCCCAAAATTATTTCTAGTTGTTATTCTGTTAAGAATTGACATTAATAGAATGGTAAAAAGACTAGCATATGTTATATTTTTTCCTTATAAAGGAAATAGTCAATCTTATAGACTAAAGTATGTAGATACCTAAACAAATATATGTGTGCTTATTAGAGAACTTATTCGCTAAATTGATGTCATATGAGAAATTCATTTGAAGCATTACTTTTATATTTATGAAAATTCTCATTCTGATGATTGTATAAGTAATCATTTGACTTTATTTCTCCTAAGTATCTTATATACGAATTGCTATATTTTGATACTATTTATTACTTATTGCACTCAAGGGCACCTCAATTAGTAATAATTAGATATAGTATAAACTATATGGAGGTAGTTGAATGATCAATTTATAATTCATCACTCGAAAGTGATTAGAGATAATGTTCCATTATTCTTTTTTTGATAAATAAATAATATTATACATCAAGAATTAAGGGTTTATGTACATGGCTAGAGATTGCTCAAAAACCAGTCTCGTATGGATACCAAGAACAAAACCAACCCACCCGTATAGACTTGATGTAACCTAAACTGAGTATAAGCATAACAGTGTATTACACAAGAATTAGCACTATACAAAACCAAACACAATAATGCCTGGTACTGTCGTCCCTTCGATAAGGGTTTGAGAAGACAAACTTACCCACTTCGATAATGTTCCATTATTCTTGATTAGTATTAATTTGAAAAATCTTTGCTTAAGGTGGAATTATACTTTGTCCAATAGTTTATAATTATCATTAATAGAATCAATAGCTAATAGTGGATGACTAATATGATTAAACTCAAGTAGAGTAGTCATTAATTCGATGCTCTATGTTTAATGAAAATATTATTTGACGAAAAGATTGAATTATAAAAAAATCATTCACAGAAAGATTAGTCAAAATCACTTTGACAACCTAAATATTTGGACAATCATAATACATTTCTAGATGTCATTCTTGATCTATGAATATAAATTATTTAATTACAGAGTTAAAGATGAATTAAAGGAGTTTAATTTATCTACCCTAAATGTGATTTATGAATATAGTTTATATTCATTGTCAACATATATGAGAACCTAATGGACTATAAATAAAGAACATGTTGCAAAGAGAAAAAGGTGTCTTAATTAAGTTAGACTTGAAAATTTAAGAAACTGTATGATTAAATGTGAGGTATTTAATAAATAAGGACCAATATGAGATATTGTTCTTATTTGAGTCCAATTTTTGTTTAATTAGAATTTATGATTATTATAACTATAATTAGTTAAAATTAAATTTCATTAAATCACTAAAATTTCTAAACCTTATTATAAGTAGTTTTAGATCTAAAGAAGCTATCATTTTCTGCCGAACCCTCTCAAGAATAGGTATAAAGTTCTCTCAATATGTTTTATGGATACTAATAAAGGCTGGAAATATGTCCAAGTATGATAGTTAAGACAATCCATTTTAGAAATAGTTTGAGAAGAACGAAAAGAAAATGATCAAGCTTCACAATAGGGCACAACTTATGATTAATGATTTATTATATTTTATATGTTAATACATCATATAATTTTAAATGATCGTTACTTGTGATAAATCAAACACAAAAGTTTCATTGTTCTTATTTTACATATGAGACAAGATCTTGTCTTGAATTTCCAATAAATATATGTAAAATGTATCCACTAATTTGATCTTGTTAGTTTGTAAAGGTTATTGTAATGTCAGTGTAATGCAAGAAAAGGAGACTATTGTGACTTCGTTCTAATAGTTAAATATGCAAATTTGATGTTGTTATTGTTTTCAAAATTTCTCTTTAATTAGTATATAATAAAAGTTGAAAATCATATGCATATCTAACTACAAAACCATATTTAACAAGATAAATTTTTGAATTGCATGATCCTTATTCTACTTTTAGGTTGTGCTTGTAATCTCTCAATTTATTTTCATCAAACTGGCTCCAATATATATGATGATATGATAAGTGAGAAGCTCTTACTTCTTTTCATGTCTTTTTTTTTATCTTCTTTAAATTTTTTCCATGACTTTTTCTCCTCTTTATAGTATGTTCCTCTAACTTTCTTCTAGTAAGTATTTTTGGTTCCACTTTACTTTTGGAATGTTTACTTTGTATAGTGTCCTCCTTTTCTCCTTATTGCAATGGTTATCCATTAGCTTATCCTATTTCTTTTTGTTGTATTGTCCAATTTTCAATATTATTTCTCTATCCCCTTCCCCTTCTTATGTTCTTTCTAATTTTGGTTTCTAAAATCCTTTATTTCAATAACTTTTTTAAGGTAGCTAGTTTAGAGCCTTTTTAGTCTTTCATCATTGAAGATTCTCTCATGCCTTTTTAATTACTGTTTATAGAATGATTTTTTAAAACTTGGTAAGTTAGAGTGTATATCCTTTTCCTTTGTTTGCATTATGTCTTCCACTAGGTTGGAACTTGACCAAACTAAACTTAACTTGATCAACTTCCCGCTCTCTTACTTTTGGCTCTCCTCTTTTTTTCCCCTCGTTCAACTCTTCTATTCCTCTATCGTACCCTTTGCATTCCCAATCTATAACCTCTCATCCTCCATCATAGCCTACCTCTGACTCTAACTCTGATCCTGGCAGGTCACCTCATCCTCTACCTACTTCTTCTTGAAGTGTTCATCCTTCACAGTAACTCCCTATCTCTTCCTTTTAATTCCATAACTCACTTACTCCACCTCCACCAACTCCCTCTCCCTTTCCAGTTATGATCAATTATAAGCTATCTTAGAAATAAGTTACAAAGGACTCTCTATAAAATATCCTTTAGACTAGCCTCCTCCTCAGGGGTTTTAAAATAAGGACCAACTCTTAGTCTTCAGTGATAGTTGGGTTTTAATTCTTAGGCTACTTACCATTAGAAGGGTATAGGCCCACAGAAGGTAATAATAAATGAGGATAACTTATTTTTTTCTCTTTTAACTTTGAGGTAGTAACTAAAAAATTATTGAGCCAGATCTCTTTTATGTTTATAACATCCATATCTTTCTCTAACTTTTGAAACCTAGTCTAAATCTTCATAGTATTAAGCAAAACCAAGTCCCTATATGGATCAACATCCATAATATCCCTTTTGAGTACATGTCTACTAAAGACTTAAGACATTTTGGCCAATTTCATCGACATACCCTTATGTATGGATGAAGCAATAACTTCAAGGAAAATAATTATTTATAATAGGTTCTACATTGTGGTTAATTAGAAATAAGAACTTCCAAATATAATATCTCTATTAAGGACTGTTGTGAATGATCTAATGATTGAGGATTCAATTAGGGTCTCGTATCAGTGGATACCCTTTATTAATTAACTAGGGAGGTAGTGGAAAACTATAGGGAGGATGTTTAATAGAGGTGATTATTATGAACTTATGGGTATAGATCCAATTAGGGCACAAGAAAATATGCCTAAACATAAGAAAGAAAGGATTTCTAATCCTTCTCCTACTACTAATGGAGTTACTATAAGCACAAACATCTTTCAAAATGAGTCAAACATTAAAATGACCATTCCACTTTTGGTTATTAACTCTGAGCTTAATTCTATATCTCTTCCTCAAACTAGTGTCAATCTTAGTACCTAACCCATATAAACACTTAAGGATATTCCTAGTCCTAAAGTGTATTTTGAAGTAGGCTCTTTGATTGACTTATTTAATGAGTTATTCAATACTGCAATAATTGCAAGTGCACGGTGTAGCTGTAGCTAGTACCGACAAGTATAGGTCGATCCCACGAAGATAGTAATTACTAGTAATTACCTTTTTCCTATTATCTAACTTGTAGATTGATTTATATTTTTAATAAAAAGAAATAAAACTAAAGCAAGTAAAATAAATGGACAAATTTATTGAATAGAGAATAAAAAAGCACCAAGAAAATTATCGATATCAGAAAACTAGTACATAGGTTTCAAATCCCCCTAAACCCTTAATAGATTGACCTTTTATTATACAATTGTTTTGTTGATTTATTGGACAGTGGAGATTCCAATGGTATGCTAATATTTAACCTTAAGTCTACTAACAACTAATATTAAAGTTTTAAATCGAATTATTCAAGTTAAAGTTTATAAGATTACTTTACTGATTTATGAATCTCTTTATTAGGTTTGACCCTAGTCTGGAATCTATGTCATCCTATCTTTAAGGTTGCAAGCAAATCCTTTCAATTATGGTAGATCTAATCAAATCTAGGATTTCTCAATTTCTATGTATGAAATCATATTATGATCTAATGTTCCTAGGTCTATTAGAAAATTTATTAAACACGTAATTGGATTGCAATATATCAATCAAACCAATTGAATTAATAAAAGAATCAAAACATATTAAAGTATCAACATAGGGATCATCTAACTTAAGCACTAATAAGACATTTAGTTACCCATTATCAAATACTAAATCAAACATAAATAGAAAACGAATTGAAAACAATGGTTTCATAATTCTAGATTTCCTTTATTGTCTTCTATCGAGTATTCTTACGATGTAGAGGTTTGATCTTATATTTCCATAAATCTTTTGATGATTTCTTCATTTTTCCACTTCTCTAGACCAAAATTGCCCCTTAAGAACAATCTCGATATTTGAAATCACTTCCCTAGATCTACATCTCCTTTAAGTCTCTGTCCATGTCCTTTTATGTGAAATTATAGGGTTTTGGTCGATGCATGGTCTATTATATGGCTGTGTATCACCAAATTCTCTGATAATCGTGAAATTGCACATCTTGGGAAATATTTGGGACCTGATGCACTTCTGTTCATTAAATCTTTGTTTTATGCCATGTTTTCATCTAAATTCTTCTCCTTTAAGTCCATGAAGACAATTAAAATTTGTATACACACTTAGAAGGCATTAAGTACCAAATATACAATAAAATATAACAAATCAAGAAAAAACACATTAAATATAAGTTATAAATATGATCAATTATGCATCTATCACTCTCTCCAACTTCCCTAAGAAGGTTCCTAATCCCATTGGAAGTGATTTTAAGATGGACAAAAGGAGAAGATTTTGCAGCAAACATAGTCCTAAAAGCTCAAAAAGCCAATATATCTGTTAGTGTGTATCTTATCATGGAATATGAGGGGCATTAGTTGCCCCAAAAAGAAACAAGGGCTAAGAGACTCCATTTTTTAAATAGATGAAAAGCAATATGTAGGTTAGAGGATAGACATGACAAGAGTGGTAATAAACTTAGTGGAAGTAGCCTTACATAAGGCTTTTTTTAGGATCACTTAGAATGACCTTGAAGGTGGTGCTAGACTAAAGTTAATTTTGTGATAATATTTTGCTATATTTCTTACATGGTACTACATTTTATCATATTAATAAATTTATTTAATTTTTTATAAAAATATCATAAAATTTCAAATCACATTATCAAAATGATGAGATTATAAGTTATTATTGTCATTGTAGAATCATATAATTTGTATCTATGTAAATTTAATATTTAAAATGTATAAACATATGGAATTCTTGAAGTAATTTTAAGATTTTAACTCATAAAGACATTCATTTTATATATTAGTTAAAACATGCTCTTAATGTATAATTTTATTATTAATTTAATATAGTTATTTTCATTTATTTATAATTATGAAATATAATACAGTCGAGGAGGGGCAAACAATCCCTACTTCAACACATACAACCCTAGTTGGAAAAATCACCCAAACTTCTCTTAGTCAAACAATGTTGGTGGACAGTTCAGGCCTCAAAGAACACCAAGTTTCTAGCAAGATAAACCGAGTTCAATGGAATCCAAATTGACAAAATTTTAGATAATATTAGAGGTATAGAGGATGTACATAAGAGGCTAGAAAGAAAATTTGAGCAAGTTACAAAGAATCACGCCTCCACGATGCATAACTTAGAGGTCTAAGTAAGTCAATTGGTAGAAGCAATGACGATCTGAAATGCAAGACTTCCAAGTAACAGCGAGTCCAATTTAAAAGAACGAATCATGGCTGTTACATAAGCAACTGAGGAGGAATTGCACCAAGCTAAAGACAATGAAGGGAAGGACAAAAACAAGGTTGATAAGAATGTTTTCGAAGTGAACCAGAATTACAAACAACCCAAATGCATCATCATAAGATTCCTTACCCCATTCTGGAACAACAAAAGACAAACCCATTTAGGGACAAAAAGAAAGTAGAGGTGCAAGAGCATAAGGAACACTCTCTATTGGAAAGGTACAATTTGCTTGAGATTAAAAAGCATAAACTCCTAATTCCATTCTCAATCAAAGCTATGAGGAATTCGAAGGAAGTTGAACTGAATGAAGTGGTAGACATGATCAAGCAACTGGAAGCACGACTTACACTGATGAAATCAATAAAGGGAAAGGTGGAAAAAGAATTGGAGGAAGAAAATAAATTGATCAATAAATTAAGGTTGTCAAAATAGAGAGAGCCTTCGCTAATTTGGGAGCCAACATAAACGTGACGCTGTATTCCTTATTTCAAAAGATAGGGTTCAGTGAGATAGTTCCCACCATGATCCTAGGTGGATAAATCAATTCATCATTCGAAGGGTATCATACATGATGTATATGTTTAAGTGGAACTTTTGCATATTGGACATAAAAGAAGATGCAAAAACCCCAATTATCCTCAGGTGGTCATTTTTGAACACTGCTCGATCAATTATTAATGTAGATGGGGGTGAGTTGAGTCTAAGGGTAGGAGAGGAATATGTATCTTTCACCGTAACCAAGAATGAAAAAAACTCTCTCCAACCCATGGCCGTCATAAAGGGAACAGATCTTGGTAGAGAAAAAGAGAAGAATGATAATCAAAATTGTTCTTTGGAAAAGAATAAACCTCGAAAAAGAAGGAGAAGAAATAATTGGGAAAAAGAAAGTGCCAACATAAGTGAGCATGCATTTTATAAGATTGACAACTGAGTCACCATCGAAGAATTTTCTTAAACCACCTTGAGCAAAGGAGAGCATCAAGCTAATGACATTAAAAGGAGCGTTTCATAAGAGGTAACCCATGGTTTTCAAATTACCAGTTATTTCTTGATTTTAGATAGTTTGAATTTCATAGTTAGGTTGTTGATAAGTATAAATTGCATCATGTTTTAAGGTATAGTTTGATAGGTGTTTAGCTGTTAATTCAATCATTTAGTATGTGTTTAGGTTAGAATTATTTTAGTTTGTTAATTATTTTAGTTTTAAGTGTTTTATGGTTAGTATAAGTCTTTGAGCTTAAATATTATGTTTTTCAGGTACGTTAATGTATTTGCTAGTATTTTAGGGTCAACATCTAAGAATGGAGGAGTTTTAGAGACATTCCAACAGAAACAACGACCTATGATTATGGCATATTAGGCCACGATGGTGATAGAAGCACTAAATTTGGCCCACGATCATGGCCTACATGCCACAATCGTGATAAAAGCTAGGGAATGGCCCACGACCATGGCCTGCAAGGCCACAGTCGTGGTCTGCGTCAAACAGACACGCAGACACTTAAAAATATCAAGTTTCAAGGGATTTTTTGGACCTTTTAGACCCCAAAAAAACTCTAGGATTACCCAAAACACAAGAAGGTATAAAAAAGGAAAAGAGGCAGGGAAAAAGTTTTTTACATTAGGCACCTTAAAAAACCCTAGAGATAGATCATCGAGAGATAGAGGAAGAGAAGAAGAAAGAGAGACGAGTAAAAAAAGCTGACTCAAAGTACTTCCCAGATTAGGAGGTTTCCTAACGTCGTTGCCTCTTGTCATCCATTTTAGATTATATTTCCTATTATTTTCAGTTTTATTATTGTATAAAATTGGATTGAATAGTTGATGATAGGATCTAGAATGTCGGGGATGTTCTAAACTCACCTTTAGAATTTTTTTCTTGAATTAATGAGAATCTTATTGTTTATGTGTTTATTGGGTTGTGGTTTGATTCTACGATTGCATAATCCAATAATAAACTGAGAGGGTGAATCGTATAAAAAAGATTAAATTGGACTAATGAGAGTTAGGTGATTTAATGGAAACTAGAATTGAATCAGATCAAGAATTTGTTAAGAGAGATATTGCATAGGCTTCTGAGAGTTTATTAGAGAACTTCAGAACTAATTAGGGTTTTGGATATGTTGTGAATTGAGAGATTGCAACCTCCATAATTTGATTAGGGTTTATGATTTAGGGTTAATAGTTATAACTCGAGAAAGAGTCATCATCTTATAGTCTAAAACCAATAATCCAATAATTTATAATCAGTTAGGTTAGCATTCTAAAATTTCCTTTCTCTCAATTGGTAATTTCCTTTGGATGATTCTTGGGTGTTTTGCAAATTGCATAATAACTAGTATTTTCGTGTTTGATTCTTAATTTGATTGATTGAATTAAATTCTCATTTTAGTTTTGTTACATCTTGAATTTCTATTTTTTTAGCCTTAGATTTTAGGATTAGATTAGTTCCCTCCTCGTGGGATCAACACCTTTAGTACTATGCTAATGAACACGTGCTTGCAAATTATCGAGGGTTAATAATTAAAACTTACACACAACCAATCCTCAACCAATTGTTTCATTTCTAAATAAATATCATAGAAGATTAAGGCATTAAATTTTGATAAAGATGATCGGGAAGGAAGGTATAATAAGGTGATAGTGCTAAAAAGAAGTTAGGAAAGGATCTCGGGGGTGTGTATAAGGACAAAAGATGAAAAAATCAGAAATTTGTGAAATCGTGGCCTGTGGAAGGGTAAATCTATCCATGCGATTTCTAGTTGAAATTTTTAGCATTTTACTCTTCCTTCACCTATATATTTATTTCCTACTTCATTTTTTCGCTCACTTTCACTTTAACTTTATCTCTCCAAGTTTAGAACCTCCAAACGCTCTCACTTCTCTCTAGCTAACTTCCAAATTTTCACTTTATTCCAAATTCCAACCACTTGCAGTCCATTATGCTGCTCATTAAGTAGCCAACAAAGCATAACCAATTTTTATGCTTCTCAATATTGGAATGAGCCAACAAGGTTTGAGCGATTCGATGTTAAGAATGTGCACAACAACATTATATGAATCCATGAGCAATTGTTGTTACATAAATTTATGTGTCAAATGTTTTTGACAAATCAGAAACCAACAAGTGCTCAACGAAGAAACTTTTTCTATTTGGGTGTATGGATCACAACATCTTAGTGTGCACCTCCATACATCTACTGAATACTATTTTTGCAACTCTACATAAGAGGAGCAACAATTTGGGTATAGGGTACTTGGTTTTCACCATTGCTGAGTACTATGGTGTGGATTATAGTG
Source organism: Erythroxylum panamense (assembly GCA_027123425.1). Taxonomy (NCBI): domain Eukaryota; kingdom Viridiplantae; phylum Streptophyta; class Magnoliopsida; order Malpighiales; family Erythroxylaceae; genus Erythroxylum; species Erythroxylum panamense. The sequence goes on along the minus strand of JAOTIZ010000002.1, from coordinate 13,877,870 downwards.
ATCTAATTGTATATCTCCCTGATTTTCTAAATCACATCACTAGTGGCGCGTTAAAATCCTTAAGACCCATAACATGGAACTCTGAGACATTAGCTAAAATACTCATATGAAGATTAGGGCCAGTAAGCGAGTTTTAGCATAACACCACCTTAGCAAACATAAGAGAACTCGACTAGCAAGGAGTCCAAAGAGGAAAAAGACACAGAAGAACCTAGTTGGAAGAAAGTTCTTTATACAATCTCTGCCAATAGCAAAGCAATTACTAACACACTTACGGAGAACTTTAGAAGGATAAAGGAGATGGCCCAAACAGAATGACGACAAAACCAGGATATAAGTTAGATTCATCGATACTTCAAGGCTCAAGGCATACAACAGCCACCTTCGACACCATCCCTGTCTCCATCACTCTAAGGTTTTTTTCTAACCCTTTTTCTTTTAACTTTAGTTTTTCTTTTGTTTTATTTTATGTTACTTCTTTCAATGTATGTTTGTTTGTCTCTTTCTCATGTTGAGGACAATATGTTGTTCAAGTTTGGGGAGGATTGTGTGTTTTGTTTTGAGTGTGAATTTTGTATATAGTTATTTTAGTGTGTTTAGGTTGCATATTGCAAATTGTGTGAATGTATCCATGGATTAATTAGATTGAAATTGATTTAATTTTGAACATAATCTATTAGTGATCTAGATTATTTGGCTAAAATATGTAAGTTAACTAAGATTTAGTGTAACATCCCGTCCCCATATTAAGGGTTATGACCCAAAATTTCAGTACATGCGAGCTCAAAGGGAAATTAAGACAATGCATTTTCTCGCTTACGCATCATGTTAGCATATATGCACATAAATACGTAATGTTCTGGATAAAAAGGGTCATGCATTCATTGAAAAATTTTAGGTATAATTGATATTAAATGTGATTTTATTGAAAATAAGGAGTAGAAGGAGTAGAAAGAGTGATCTTGGTATGAGTCGTGATAAGGAAAGATTTAGAAACAAGATTGGTAGTGATCTGGAAAATGTTCACTGAATATGCTTCAGTTCTTTAGCCACAACGTTTTCTCTAGTAATCCAAACGAGATGATTCTTGAATTGGATTAAACTAGAGATATATGGCTACATTTTGTGTGAAGACATCGGATTTCAATTCTGTGTCTCAGAGTCTCCAAAATTGTTATGAAGTGAAGAATTGGGTGCAGTGTTGGTGTATGAACGAAAAATTTGTCTTCAGAGTTTAGGGGCAAATATGAACTTAATCTAGATAGAATTTGACAAAATTTCCTACTGGAAAGTTGTAGATATTTCTTTTATCTTTCCAAAGGTATAAAGTTTGTAAAGTTTGGACATCTGAGTCAAAATTTATACATCTTATAAGTGGAGATGTTCTGGACGGAAAAAACAGACGGAAAAAAAAGTAGACGTAAAAAGCAGACGCAAAAAGCAGACGCAAAAGCAGGCGCAAAAAAGCAGACAGAAAAAAGTAGACGCAAAAAGTAGACTCAAAAAGCAGACAGAAAAAAGTAGACAGAAAAAAAAAAGCAAACGTAAAAAGCAGACGATAGAACTAAGATGAAAGGAAAGTGAGACGATGCAAAAGTGAGACGATACAGAAGATAGACGATAGAATTGGCCTTTGAGGTCTCATGAAAGTTTTAGATCCAGAAGTTCTCTTTCCAATGGTCTAAAAACGAAGTCAATCGGACCTCTGTAGCAAAAGTTATGGCGTTCGTACTAAGACATGTACATTCCAGGTGAGAATATGAACATGTTGGATTGTTTTGGCCATAACTTCTTCTCTAGACCTCCAAATGACTTGATTTTTGAACCGTTGGATTTGTAAGAACTTGCTATATATCACCACCAAAAATCAAAGTTATCTGAATTGTATGGAGAGAGATTAAGTGAAAAGAGTGAGACGGGTACAGTGAGTGTGTTCTTAAAGGATAT